>JAYESA010000004.1:48341300-48883378 GCA_036927795.1 Iris macrosiphon
GTTGACTTAGAATATAATAATATCATAATTGGGGTTGGTCAAAACGGGTTGATGTTGGGTCCCAATTTCGATTGGAACGAACAAAGAACGCAAATATGGAATTAATTGAATTTACGTACGGACGTTTGTAACAACTTTTGTGCGACTAAAATCAGGCACAAAATGAGTATCTGTGGGTTGCACAAAGGTCATTATGGTAGGTTGGTATGTCTAGGCAAAGTGTATAAAATTTATTTGAGGGTAATAGCTAGTGTAGTGTCCTAAATATCGAAACAACGGTAAGGCGTCCTAAGTAATATAAACACTGCACAATAATTAAAACTCTGAGTAATAAATTCTAATTTGCACATTAACCCTAATCAAGCTATCTAAGATAATTAAACTCAAATTTTTGGCCTAGGGAATTTACAATCTACCCAACTTATAATAATTGTATCCTCAAAATTAAAATAACACATAATAAGCTATAAATCATCAAGCAATGCTACGGACATACCTAGGGCTGGTGGGGCTGGCGTTTGTACTATCTGCTGGGCTCTATCGCTATACTGGGAACACTCCTGAGCTTGATGTTGGGTTGATCCACACCTCAAACACAGTCCTAATCTTCTTTTGCAATCTTTCTGGACATGTCCCTTCTTTCTGTAAAAGTGACACGTTGGTAGCTCTCTCTGCTGATACGGCACAATCTTTTGTTGCGTCTGTACTCCTGGATGACAGATCGGTCCTCCTGCTCTGGGCTGAGCTCTGGCTGGTGCGGTCGTGCTGGAACGTCTCGATCCTCTGCTAATAGCCTCCTGGATCCTTGCCTCTGACAAGACTTCCTCATAAGAGATCCTCGCCTTAGTAGTAGTGTACCTCTGCAGCTCGTACGTCAGTCCATGATGGAATCTCCTGGCCTTCTCCAGATCATTGGGTATCAGGGCGGCACCAAATTGGCTAAGTCTACTAAACTCAGCGTCGTATGCGTCCACGGACAGATTTCCTTGCTCCAGGTGCAGGAACTGGGAGTAGAGGGCATTCCTGACCGTAGCCGGGAAATACTTCACATTGAAGTACTCTAAAAACTGGTCCCACGTCTGCATCTTGCCTACGCTGCGCTCTGTGGAGTCCCACCAGTGATGGGTATTGCCTTTCAGTTGGGCCCTAACTGCGGTCATCCAAAGGTCTGGATGTAGCTGAGAAGCCTCTAGTAGCATCTCCGTGTTGGCGACCCAATCGGAGATCTCTTCTGCGGTCTCGCTACCCGAAAAAGTATTCGGGCCTATATGGCGGAACCATCGCACAGTACCAACTGCCTGAGCTGGTGGAGGTGCTGGTACGGGTGTTGGGGCAGGTGTCCTCTCCATAACTGCCATCAAGCTCTGTCTTAACGTTTTGGTCTGATGCTATTGCGCCTGTATCATAGTTTAGAAGAATTGGAACATTTGCGACTGCTCCTCTGGGCGTGGCATCTGTGGTGGAAGGGACGAAGGTGATGGCAATGGGGCCTCTGGCTGCGTCGTAGGTGTCTCCTCAGATATCGGTCTCTCGGACTGAGGCATTGGCGTAGCCCTGGACGTCTAGCCCTCGAAGTACTGTGGGACAGTCTGAGAAGTCTGGCCCTCTGGCTGCTACGTTCGATCGTCAGGAGAAGTCTGGTGCCAATGTATCATCGGGGCCTGGGGAATCACCGGTGCCTGGGGTGGAGGCTGCTCTCCGGGTGGTCCAGGGGGTGTATCCTCCCTTGGTGCGGTGGTGGATGGCACAATGGCGTCGTATGCCTCGCGTTCACTGCGCAAGTTCATCTTGCTGCAAGAAATACAACTTCATTAAAAGAGTACGGAATAACAAACGGGATGCAGATATTCAATTAACCAAATACGAAGGAGGTTCAAAGGCGAAAATTAAAGTGGATGAGATCTATTAATTTCTATCCTATTGCAGGCTCGCTGGGCATGTTACCATACCACAAGCGATAAATAGAGACCTGCATGGGCCACCACTAAAACCATGTCATGCCCCAGTCCCAAAATACACTGGACCAGGCCACGTGGCATTGGCCAGCTGACACGTCTCCAAAGGATATCCCAATTTAATGGATCCTATCAAAGCGTGCTACGCAGTCCTAAAATACTAACAAGTCTAATATGCTAACATATAGTAGGTAATGTCTAATCTCATCCACAGAATACAATATTATAATGCTGAAACAAATGCTGGTAAATAAAATACAAGAGTCTGAATATCCATAATACATCTGAAATAGTCTGATGGGGACAAACCCACTGAAATACAGAAATGGAAATAAAGTGCAGAAAGAAGTAAGATAACTAGACTAGAGTATTAACTAGCTAGATATAAAAACTCTAGTTCGGAACAACTGCGTACTTAAATCACGGGAACTCCTCTGGAAATGCCTCGAAGTCCTCAATCAGGAATCCTGTCTCTACTCCTGCTCCGTAGATGGTCGGGTACAAGTGCTCGTCCGGATCTGGAAGGGAACCAGGTCCTCAGAGGGACGTAACAAGATACAAAAATGCATGCCATAAAGTATATACTGTGTAAACTCGGGGTGTTCTAACCAGCTAATCGAAATACACTTTGAAGACAACCCTGGTACGTATGGGTAGGTGAAAGGTATAAAGCATAACGTCGAGCCAGAGGCTAAGTAACTGGCATTAGCTATAAACTGGATGCCAGGAGTATATGCTGACTACATCACCGATCATGATAGCGTGCAGCTAGTAACCTCTGTCGGATGTATTGACAAGCATATATGCCCATAACTGGGTAACCTGAGCCCATAACCGGGTAACACATGGCCCATAACCGGGTAACACTGAGGCTCACGGCCCCGCAATTTACTCTGAAACTACGGCAGCCAAATGTCTGTCCCATACGCCTACTAATTGTCTTCGCCGCCCAATGTTAATGTACAAGTCGCGAGCGCGACGTGGACATCACATACTATGATGCAAGTCGCTACAGAAATAAATAACTATGCTAAATGTCGTCACACGTGCTGCTCATACTGATGGCCAGTCGGTCATGAAGCACGCGTCCCTACATGAACTCACTCTGTGACGTGTTAAGATACGTGTCAAGGCCTGAAAAGTCATATTGATAACTCCTCAACTTTATGTGGGTCTACTAGACCCTAGGCCAGACACAAGTCCTAACGTCAACGCCTTCGTTGACTGCACCCGAGTCTTCTCGGACGCGCACAGTTAATATTAAAATAATAAAATATGCAACTAGATAACATCTGAAATAAAACAGTAACAACAAGGCAAGGTATACTTGTCTGGAACTCTAATGTGCACAAGCAATGCTCCGGAACCAGCAGTCAAGCTAGCACCGTCTCGGATGCCTACGAACAGATAACCCAAAATTATAAATCACTAAATTACACCATGCTTAATTACCTATGCTAACATAGTACATGTATACATACATAACACATATACATATATATACATTAGATAATTTAATAACATACGTACATATATATACAATTATGCATATAGACATATGTACATATATATATCATACATATATATATTCAAAAATAACCATAAATATATATATATAGTATAATACTATATATCTTTATACATAATATACATAAATAAGATACGTATGCTCATATATATTCATAAACACTAATATAATACATATACATGTACACAATTACATAATATATAAAATAACAACATATATATCTATAATACATTACATATATACCTAATATAAATTGATAACCTATTTACATACATACATACATATATATATATATATATATATATATATATATATATATATATATATATATATATATATATATATATATATATATATATATATATATATAACAACGTATATACATAAAATACACACACACACACACACACACATATATATATATATATATATATATATATATATATATATATATATATATATAATTATGTTTATTTAAATACATAAACGTATATATACTTATTTATTGTACATTATATATACATAAATACATACATTACATATTCATATATATATATATGTATATATGTCATGTATTGTATTAGTTATATATGTATTATGTATATTATGTATATGGGTATTATGTAATTATGTTATGAATACATATATATATATATATATATATATATATATATATATATATATATATATATATATATATATATATATATATATATATATACTATTTCATATATATACATAATACACATGAATATATATATATATAGTAATAATACATAATTTATATTTATATAATGTGTATATACATTTAAATAACATATATATACAAATATCCATATACACAATTATACAATTATATATATATATATATATATATATATATATATATATATATATATATATATATATATATATATATATATATATATATATATATATATATATATATATATATACAATACGTATTTATACATAAACCTTATTCATTATATACATATATATATTAAATATATATTCAATTCTATTTATACATAAGTATGTATATATATATACATATATATATATATATATATATATATATATATATATATATATATATATACAATACGTATTTATACATAAACCTTATTCATTATATACATATATATATTAAATATATATTCAATTATATTTATACATAAGTATGTATATATACATAAATACATATATATACCTTAATATACAATTACCTATATATTAATATACGTACATATATATATATATATATATATATATATATATATATATATATATATATATATATATATATATATATATATATATATATATATACATATTTATGCAGATATGCAGATATACATATATACATACATATACAATTATATAATACATATATGCACATGAAATAATACATATAGATATATACATATACGTTTATACATATATATACATATATATACATTTATAGGGGGGGTATACGTACTGTGTCGTGTCTGGGGGGGGGTTGTCCGCCGTGTGGTCGTCGCCGGCGAGGGGGCGACGGAGCTCCGGCGGGGGCTCGGGAAGCAACAGCAGCAGTGGCAGTAGTACAGCAACGGCAGCAGCAGCCGTGGTGGCGGCCGACGGTGGCAGTGGCAGTGGTGGCGGTTGCTGGCAGCGGGGGGGGGGGAAGTTCGTGCTGGTTGTGGTGACGGTGGCGGTGGCCGAGGGTGGATGAGGTGGCGAGGGTGAGCTGAGGGGAGTCGGTCGGGTGTTGGTGGTGGTGTTGTTGTTGATGCTGTAGTTGGTGGTGTTGCTGACGGGGGTGTCGGTGAGGGCGGCCAGGGAGTGGTGGTGTTGGTGGGGACGGTGGTGGAGAGGCTGGGGGTGGCGTCGGTGAGGGTGGTGGCTACGGCGGGGCAGGGGTGGCTACGGCGGGGGAGGTCGGGGGTCGACGCGGGCAGAGGTGGGGGTGTTGCTGCTGGTGGTGCTGGGGATGAGGGAGGCTGCTGGCGGCGGAGCAGCGATCGATGGCGGTGGCTCGGGGTGCTGGAGTGGATGCTGGTCGGAGGGGGAACAGTCTAGGGGGTGGCCGGAGGCGGTGGTGGCTGGGGGGAGCTGCAGGGAGGGGTCGGGTGAGGGTGGTGAGGTTGGTGAGGGGTTTAGTGATTTAGGGTTTTCACTTGGGTAGTTTAGATTTGAGTTGGGCCAATGAGAGTAATTATGGTGGATCGGTCAAGGGAGAGGGTTTCCTTCTTCATGTGGTTGGGCCAATGAGAGTAGGGCACCTCATTGCTTAATTGCATAAAAGCCCCTGAACAATTAAAAAAATGCACATAATTGGAATTTAGGATTGGATGTGGCAAAATACCATGTTTGGTGCTTTGTAGTAGACTAGAATGGTGTATGGTGTTTAGTATAAGGCTTGAGGGTGTGTGTGTGGGTTTGGGTTAGAGTTGGGTCTAGTTTTAGTGAGGTTTGATCATTACATTAATTTAATTAAAATTAATGCACCGGGTGTTCCTAAATTAATTTAAAAATACATGGGGTCTAAATTGGGTGGGCACAAGCGTCATGGGCGTGGTAGACTTAGAATATAATAATATCATAATTGGGGTTGGTTAAAACGGGTTGATGTTGGATCCCAATTTCGATTGGAACGAACAAAGAACGCAAATATGGAATTAATTGAATTTACGTACGGACGTTTGTAATGACTTTTGTGCGACTAAAATCAGGCACAAAAATGAGTATATGTGGGTTGCACAAAGGTCATTATGGTAGGTTAGTATGTCTAGGCAAAGTGTATAAAATTTGTTTGAGGGTAATAGCTAGTGTAATGTCCTAAATATCGAAACAACAGTAAGGCATCCTAAGTAATATAAACACTGCACAATAATTAAAACTCTGAGTAATAAATTCTAATTTGCATCTAATTAACCCTAATCAAGCTATCTAAGCTAATTAAACTCAAATTTTTGGTCGAGGGAGTTTACACACTGGCTCATTATTATAATTAAATCAGATACTGCACTCTATTAGTGCAGATGATATACAATATCCGTGGTGGCTAGCCTTTACTACCAGCTAATTTAGGGTGATTCGACATGCACGATCTCGAGATATTGTTCCCTCCCATTGCTCTAAAAATTTAGTTGCCTAGTTAACCCTAGGCTAATTAGAATCACATGAACATTCCTTCTTAGATGTCGTACTTTAAGTACAGGCACTCTTAATACGAATCCATATTGTTACTCGAAAGTTAAATTTGGATTCACCCAAGTGTGATGCAATAATTAGTACTATCTAGCCACGGCTAAAGTCACTGTCCAACTACCAGATTCGTGCATTAAAATAATTACATATATCTTATAGCAAGAGTGTGTGGAACGATGGCTCACCATATTTATATCTATCAAGTAGCACTCTCGGTACGATCAAGTGTATCAGCACAGATACAATAGTTAGGGCAGGAACAAGTTCTAGAATCAAGATCATGGACAAGTTATCATGTAACAAGTTATTCAGAACATGGCAGTCAATCACTGGTCATATTAATTATTATTTTATTATATCGATAGATGAGGATAAGAGTAGTACGAGAATCCCTCGAGATCATATTCACAATCCTTAAACCAAATAAGGAACATGATTGCAGATCCTCCCCTGAGTTGAACTACATCCCTTATTCTATCTAACGTATAATAAGGTGGTCAAGGGAAAGTATTTTAATTAGCAAGTTAGTACATATAAGGCCACATCTATAGGTCTCATGTCAGGTGCTTAGTCAAATTTAGTGCACGATCATATCTTGGTCATACAAGTCATTTCTAGATTTAACACATAGCATCACAAGCATTCAATCAAACTAAAACATTAAACCAAGTAAGTGTCTAATGTGTGCAAGAAACATGGTGTTGTATAGGAACAATAGGCACATAGGCAAGCTGTAGCATGAAGTAGGGTGCTGAATGAGACAGGGTACCGCATGAGACCGCATGCAATCGAGGCCGCATAGTTGGCTTGGACGCATAGGCGAGGCAAAAGTCTACTCTTCGGGGAACGTGCAATGTGTCCATCGATAATTATAAGTCAAAAGAAGTGACATAAAGTGATTGATGTGACAAAAAATAAAGTGTGTCAGAAGAAAAGACAAAATTATACAAAGCCGTGCCAAGTCTGTGAGAAGTTATGCATCCAGAAGAAGGGAGACGCATAACTCCTAGCCGCATGGTCGACGAGGCCGCATACTCCTCTTGGCCGTACACACACTTGACCACATAAAATCTTTTGGGACTTAGTAAAATTTTTTCAACTTGTGAAGTTTTATTCGTCCAAGTTTATGCATTTGGCCAATGGACGCATGTGCAAATTTAGTCGTGCGTCCAATAAGGTTGGCCGCATGCTGACTCGAGACGAGAAGTCTAGGCCGTATAACACTCCTTTGTCTCCTCCAACAGCAACTTTTCGGCCATGGCCAAAAGATCGAAAACAAAAATTTATTTCTTCTATAGAAACCTCAAATGAAGTCCAAATCCAGGAAAGTAAAGTTCTAAACTACTCAAAATCAAGTGCTCATCAACATAGAACAACAAGTTTTCAAAAATATAAAGTTTTAGGAGATCAAAATCCAAGAAAACTCAAGAAAACATAAAAAAGCTTCTAAACTAAAATTCTAGATCTACACTAATCCATCAACCAAAATCGAAAATACCAAGTTCTAAATGTATGGAGAAACACATTATAAACATAATAGAATAATACAATAAAAGGTTTATTTATTCCTCATGCAAGGTGTACTTGCCTTTGGAGGAAGAGAGAAAACCTAAGAGAGAGAGAATGGAAGAAGAATAATGAGAAGAGAGAGAGAGTGAAGTTGGGTTATATATGGAGGATTTGAGGTTTGGACCATGGGTTCAAATCATGATAAAATCAAACCAAAAAAATAACCAAGAGCCAAGTGAACCAAAGAATAGGTCTAGTCTCTCTAAAAGATACAACTATGCTAGCAAAAAAATTAAATACGCTCCAAATATGAATATCAGGAACGAGGAGTGACAATATACCTCTCTATTTTCTCTCTCTTCATCTTTTTCCTCTTTTATTTCTCTCTCTTCATCTCTCTCTTTTCTTCCTTGCTTGGGTGGGACGGATTAATGAGGTTGCTCATCCTAGGGCTATGATTCCCTTCCTCCCTCCCTCCCTCTTTATATACCTCTCTTTTTTCTCTCTCTTCCTCTTTTCCCTCTTTTATTTATCTTTCTTCATCTTTATCTTTTCTTTCTTGCTTGGGTGGAGCTTGGAGGCTTGCTTTTGGAGCTTGGAGTTGAGCTAAACCCTAGTAGAAACTTATGTTTGTGGCTTGGAAGCTACTCAAGGCAAGTAGATCTTGCTCAAAGTGATAATCTTTTTTTCTTATATTTTTGTTTTTTGGCATTCATGCTAAAATATAGTCTAAAATATGCTTCTCTAAAGTATTTACATATTTTGTATATGACATTTTTTATTTTGGTCATTGGTTTTGAGTTATGGTTTCTGAAAACCTATTTTTATGGAGTATTTTGAGGAATTCATCTTTCAAATACCAGAATTGATGAAATATAATGCTCTTATGTTGTGATAAAATTGATTTCATGTGATTTTAACCTTTGAAATATTGAATTTTGATTTAAAATGAGGATTTATGGTTGAAATAAGTTTTAATTTTTTTTAAAAAGATTTTGGCTGCTGTTTCGACTCTCAATTTTATGAAATTTCAAGTTATTCCAAAAATTCTACCTAAAACTTGCTGGAAAATATGGATTATTCGACGGTATTCTGTCGAATATTTTGAATTTGGCTGTTAGGCATAATTTTGGCTATTTTTGTCCTTTTTACCCCTTTTTGTTATCTTTTGGTTGTTTTGAATACTTATCATAACATTTCAAGTATAGTTTTTGAAAGTTGTATTCCCCATATATCTGACATGGGTTCACGATCTTTACAATACTGTAGAATGCCTGTTGTGCACTTAATCTATTATATCTTAGCATTGGACAATCGAGTATGAGTATTGTCTAATGTATCACGTATTATGAGTTATAAGAACATTCGTCAGTGATAATTCACAAATTTTTCGTACTCAGCTCGTCATTCCAGGATATTTCTCGAGTATCCCCGATTTGAGAATTAAAAATGAATATTGTACGGTAATTAACTAGTTAATCTCACTTAGTACATTGGAAGGAGATAATAGTTGCACTACCAGCAACTTTGATCGCTAAGGGTCCCATGAGACATGTACAACCTCGATTGGCGTGGGCTCCATGATCTACAAAGTTCTTGTGTTGCGACACTTTCAGTTTTGTTCACATGATATGTTTTTTTAGTTATTGCTTATGTTATGATATATGCTACAAGCGCTTATGACTCCTTGGCGATCCGGAGGCCTACAGTGCAAGTGGTAGCGAAGTTCCTTAATATTGCATTCTTAGTAATTAAGTCTTGTGATAACCCTAGCTAGTTAACTTGTACCTTCAGTGCAGGTGGTGTTGGTCGTGCTCTTTTGGTTACTTATTATATGTTATGCTCACACTTTAGTTCTATTCCGTCGATGTGTGGTTAGAGTGTTAAGTTTTGCTCGGGTAACGATATACAACCCCAATCCTTGTTTGGTTTAAGGGTTGTACGTGGTCCTACTCTAGAGTGGTTCATATGCTCTCTTATAGCTCGTCGCTTTATCCTGCCATATATATATCTTGTTTAGTATTTCATTTTAGTCTTTTTTATTCTCGAGATACGTACGTTGGTACTATACTAGTCTCAACCCGTATTTATTTACTTTTGTCTCTATTCATTTTTGTGTTGTTTGTTGTTCACATTGGATCTCCTTTGTAGTACTTGTTGCTTGGAGTTTTGACCCCAATAGTTTTGTATGACCAAGTTTTATAGTTGAGCCCGAGGATCTATCGTTACCTTCATCAGATAGCTCGCACTCGGAGGATTGCGGCTTGGATTAACGAGTAGGTTATTTTTATCTCTCACTCTATGTTGTACTTTTTTACGGTGTTTAGCCAAGGACATGTGTTAGTCCTTATTTTTGGGTTTTGTTCCCTCCATATTTAGATGACGTTGGTGTATATTCTGGATCATCTTTTAGTTATACACTTAAGTATTTTTTGTATATTTAGTTGATGTATCTTTTCATTAAGTCAGCTCTCACGATTATGTATGCATTTGTGTTTGGGATGTCTTACATCGCATATATGATTTATTCTTTGCCGCTTCTTGTATTGATTAGATTAAGATATGATTTGTTTGACCATAGTATATGTTAGAATCCTCCCAAATATCTTCTAGACAATCGTGATCAACATAAGATATTTTTATATCTTGTATAGAGTAGTTGACCATGTCTATCCCTGTATTTACCCAATATATTCTAGGAGCGGAACGTGACAACCTGTAGCCCCCCTAAGACTAGTAGATACCCATGGCACAATCATATACCTCGACTAAGATCCTGAGTGTAGAATAACATCTTTAAATTATAATTTCTCGAGTTTTTATCATGCAGACGGTATACTAGCAGTATATTGAAAGTACATTATTTTTCTCTATTACCTTACTAGGATAATTCTGACAAAATTTTGGTAAAATTTTATTTGGGTTGTTATTAGTGAGAATAATGCATTTACATGTTAATCTCGACCTTCAGATTTGATCCAACATTTGGGGATTAATCTTAAGAGTTTAATCATTTATATTCTCTCATTTTAATTCTCTTTTTCTCTCTCCTTTCTTGGTGTATTGGAGAAGGAACCGAGAGTGAAGGCTCCCATTCCTTTCTCTCTCACTCTTTCACTCTTCTTACGACCTTCTAAGAGCTCACGAGAGTTAAGGCAACGAGGCTTGCGCTTTTGAGCCAGCCTAGTGGTGGAAAAGAGCATTGCATCGTATCCTAGGAGTCCATGTTAGTTGCATGGCCCACCCCTAAGCAAGTACACATTGCTCTATTGAGGATGAATTGTATTTATATGATTTTGATATAAACTTTTGGGTTTTCTTTTGTTTTCTATTTTATATTATCCACAGTCAGGAGTACTCGATGTGTCGAGCCCATTGCCCTCGACGGACTCGGATCGATCGACTATCGGTTGAGTTCTGATTATTTTTTTGAATCAAATATATAGGTTTTGTCGTGATCTCGTTCACAGGCCACGAGTCTGCATGATTTTTCCATACAGCCCCTATGGAGGGTTTATGACATGGCATATTGTTGGAATTTATTTTATCTAACTATCGATTGACCGGTGCGACATACGCTCATGTTCTACGTTTTGTTAACTGCCCAAGCAGTATTATTGTAGAATATGTCACTGTAAACACCCTGATTTTTCAGAATATATTAATATAATTTTCTCCAATTTTTCGGTAATTTTCTGGAATTAAAACTAAGGAATTTATGATTGAAAGATTTTTTTAAATGCTATTAATTGATGTTAAAATATTATGGAAATAATATTTTACGGTGTAAAATAGAAAACCGGACATAGGGTAATTTTCTGCGAATTTATTGGACTCCGGAAATATTTTTAAAGCCCTAAAAACTATTGTAGAATTAAACCAAAATAAACCCTGCCTGAACCCGGTTCACTTGAACCAAATTAAACCAAACCAAACCAACTCAAACTGAACCGAACCAAGCCAACCCAGTGTAATGGGTCGGGTCGGGTCGGATCCGAGTCAAACCCGACCCGGACCCGAAACCCAAACTGAATCCTAAGTCGAACCCTACCGGATTCACTGTAGCGGCCCCTTAAATACCCTCGACTTCCGTGCCCAGGCGCCGCCAGACCTCTCTCTTTCATCTCCCCAGCTGCCTACCTCCTCCTTGCATCACCTAACCCCACCGCAGTCGCCGTCGATCTCCCCTGCTCAGCCGATCGACCCCCACTCCAACTCCTTCTCTGTGCTCGACCCTTCCCGGGTCAGCCCTCGTCGGAGCACGACCCCGACTGAACCACCGCATCATCGTCCCCATCATCATACTCGACCGAGCCCCGGCCATCCCGCTCGCTCCTCCCTGTCGAACTCGACTACACCCGCTGAACCGGAGCCACGACAACGCCTCCCTCTCGTCGACTTCCTCTTCCCCCGACCGTCCCGCTGAGCAGCAGCAGCCCTAAGCCGCTGCCCGACCTCGCCGCTGCCACCTGACCTCGCCGCTGCCGCCCACGAGCGCCTCCCCGCTCGCCTCGCCAACCCTCCGCGAAGCCCTAGGCCGGCCGCCCGCTGCCCTATCACGGACACAGTGGACCGGACACAGCTCTCTGAACCAGGATACAGTGACCGGACACATGAAAGTCAGATTCACGGAGCCCTGTTCAGGTAGCATTTCCTCTCTCCTCGTTATTCCATTTTCTGTTCCTTCAGTTGCGTCGTATAGACTGTATAACCCTCTCGATGCTCGTGCAACCCGCTCGGTGCGTTGTGTCCTGTGGTGATCGCAAACCGCGATCCAAAAACAGGAAAACCAACGCCCTGTTTCACCCCGAAACTGAGTGCGCCCCGCCAAACGGGACGACTTGGTCGCACACGGTCTTTACCAAAACGTGCGCGTCGTTGATACGGACGTGCGAGATTTCGCATAAGTTGATTTGGATGTGCGTGCACACCGGAATCAACGCGTATCCGCCGACAACGTCCCGTATCTGCCTATTCTGGAACACGTTGTAACTTTGTGTACACACGTCGGATTGAGACAAAACTTATGCCATCGGACTCGTAGCAATACGCTGGTCCTGTGACCCAAGTTTGGTTCAATTCTGAGAACGTTGACAAAATCGCGTATCGTGGCCCCACAGGCTCCACTTGATGGACGATTTTGTGATCGGCTCATAGGAATCCAATTCTGGAAGTTCTGTTGGGTTCGTATCATCGTTCCTGACTTGTTGATACTAAGTTTGAGGAATTTGGTGACCTTTGACCCTGACACGCTTTTCGGTGCAAAGTGGCCCACATGTGGACCCCGCTTTGGCCCGAAAATGTCATTTTTGTCCTTGTGTCCAAATTGGACTTAAGGATAGGCGTTTCTAGCTATTTAATATCTTCTATGACTGTTGGTGATGTTTATTACATCTTTTAGAGGAGTACCTACAGGATCCACTGATACATGGACGACTGTTGGTATTCAGACCCCAGACAAGTGTACCTTGCCAAACTTGCAGTATATTGATTCATATTATTCTCTTGTTTTATTCCTGTGATTGTTGTGCATGCTTGACCTAGGACCGAGTGACTTACTTAGCGTCCGATTAATAGTCGGGTGCCAACCTTGTACGCAGAGTTGGGTAACGTCACCTAGAGATGGACATTCGTGACCCTTTATATTCTCGTACTTGTCTTATCAAGTACACTATGACCCAGGACACTTGACACTATTCATAAGACAGAGTCTTCCTGAGATATTCATGGTAATTCTGTATAGGATACAGGTTTATGACATAGACATTATATTCATAGATATTATATGACTGGTTGCATTAGCTATGATTCTGCTTGACATGGACATGAGACGTTATGGTCATGAGATGCGTGGTTACATTGGGTGGGGAGAGACACACAGGCTACAGGCTGTTATATATATATATACTACTATTGTGAGGTCGTAGACTCTCGTAGTAGAGCTAGACACATTACCGGTTATTACCGCTACCGGCTCCCCGACACAGAGCTTGTAGTGGCTCAGCCTGAGTACTCGTGATTCTCTCACTTGCATTTCATATTGATGGTTACATACTTAACCTATTTATTTCATTTATTTTCTGCACTGTATTTATTTTGGCTTATATTATCTGTACCTTGCTATGTCCCCTGAGGACCTGGATCCGGATTATGTCCCCAGGATTTGCAGACGAGATTTATCCCAAGGTATACGGGACCAGAGCAGAAGCAGATACAAGAGCTGTACCGACACCCGAGGACGAGGTGTTAGCTGAAGACTTTTCCTGAGCATCCATGTTTCATGCTCAGTATTTACTTTATTCAGTCATTTATATTCTGGTCTGTTGAACCATTGTATCAGATATTTATCGGGTTGTTCCCCGAAGCACTTTGTTGAGACTAGTTGATGATTTACATTCCTTATATTCTGTAGATCATATTTTATATCTTGTGTGGATGAGATTAGTTGTGTCATGTTGTCGTAGACTTGATTTTACAGCTTAAGTACGCCCTGATGGATCCATTAAATTGGGTTTGTCCATCGGTGTGCTGCTAGCCATTGCCACGTGTCTAGTCCCTCGGTATTTTGGGAGTTGGGCATGACATGGTTTTTATGGTGGCCCATGCAGGTCTACAACTAATTTATTTTGGTTTCAACTTAGGGACTGAATAAGCCTGCCCTAAGGATAGGGACAGTTATAGGATCTCATCCATTATTTGAACCATTTTTGAACTCTATATCGAACTCAATTTGTTAGATTTGTATCCTGTGTTAATTCCTCTGAGCGTTCTTATAGTTTATCTTTTGGTTGCAGAGTAATGGATCCAAGGAACGGAGATAAGAATCCCTTGGATACGCCACACGACGCTGTGGTTACTTATATAGATGGAGTGACACCAGGAAATGGAGGACAAACATCGCAGAGCAATCAAACCGGTCAGCCTAATCCAAGGTTCCGGTGAGATGACATCCCACCTCCACCACAGTTCACTCCACAGATGCCAGTTTTCCCGCCAGGACAAGCCATGGACGGGCAATAGATGTTTCAGATGATGTATGCCATGATGCAAGCCCAGCAGCAGATTCAGCAAGAGGCACATCGTCAGGAGGCAGAGTATCTGAGAACCAGTCTGGTATCCGCATTGGAGCAGGTAAATCCACCAGCGAGGCGATCAGCGATGGGATCTATCACCGATTTTCGTTAGCTCAAGCCTCGTACCTTTTCTGGTAAAGAGGGGCCAACAGAAGTTCATGAATGGCTCACGAACATACAACACCAGTTTGAAGCAACAGAACTTCCGAGGAAGAAATGGATGACTGTAGTGAGGATGCAGTTGACTGAAAATGCACATCATTGGTGGTTAGCAGAAGAAAGAAGGCTCGGACAGGACCGAGTCACTTGGGAAGAGTTCTCCAGACTCTTCCGAGAGATGTATATTCCAGCAGTTGCACGGTCAGAGCTCCGAGACAAGTTCAACCGCCTTATCCAAGGCAATATGAGAGTAGAAGAATACCACGCAGAATTTATTCGTCTAAGTCGCTTCGCCCCAACCTTGATTTCGACAGAGAAAGAGAAAGCTGAGAAGTTCTTTGATGGACTGAAGTTCGAGCTCCAAAGATTGATTGGATCGGTTGCACCTACATCGTATACCGACGTCCTTGTAGCAGCACGACGCATGAAGCGCGTCGCTAGAAGGGAGTCAAATCTGAAGAGGCCAATCACATCAGCACCATCCAGGACAACACATGGGGATTTTGTAAAATGATCCCAGAGGAGTATGCCAGATAGAGCAGCACACAGGGCCATATCCCTTCCTACTTGTCACCACTGCGGCAAGGTAGGACACATTGAGAGAGAGTGCAAGCGTAAGTTAGAACTATGTCTGAGCTGCGGATCCAACCAGCATCTATCCAGGGACTGTTCTGAACGCAGAGACGGAGCACCGAGACTAGCTTTACGTGCACCACGACCAGCTTATCCAGCAGTAGGAGCACCGCAGATAGGAGTTGGAGGAGTCAGACCACCAGCTCCAGGAGGAAATCAACAGAGACCACCACTGGCACCACAGACAGCTCTATTTCAGCAGGCTTAGCAGCAGAGAGGCCAAGCTCAGGGGCGAGGCCAGGCATTTACATTGGCTGTTGAGGAGGAAGCTACTGCAGGAGAGGTTATCGCAGGTACTATTTTAGTAGCTTCATTACCAGCTGTAGCTTTATTTGATTCTGGAGCATTGCATTCATTTATAGCAGCTAGCTTTGTAGCCACCCATAGAGTAGCTACCGTACCCCTTCCAAAGATAAAGAGAATTCTTACGGGAGGTAGAATTATCCCAGTTAGTGACGTCTGTAGATCATGTTCTGTAGTAGTTTGTGGAAGAGAGATGCGAGCTTAATTTCTGATCTTTTCCATGCCGGATTATGATGTTGTACTTGGTATGGACTGGTTAAGTCAGTACCATGCGACTCTTGATTGCCGACTTGGACGAGTTATATTTAGACCGCATGGACATCCAGAATTTGAGTTTCTTCGGGGAGCTGTAGAGCAAGGAGTTCAGCCTACTCTTAGGGTACTATCTGTAGAAGGGGAGTCAGGTTACCCAAGAGTCATATATGAGTTTGTGGATGTATTTCCTGATGATCTTCCAGGTTCACCGCCTGATCGGGAAATAGAATTCACAATAGACTTAACTCCAGGAGCAGAGCCTATCACTTCATCAGTATATCGGCTAGCACCTAAGGAGTTAGTGGAGTTGAAGGAACAAGTTGATGATCTTTTGGAGAAGGATTTTATCCGGCCCAGTGTTTCACCTTGGGGAGCACCCATATTATTTGTGCCGAAGAAGGATGGAACAGTATGGTTGTGCATTGACTATAGGGCACTAAATGCTGTGATCATCAAGAACAGATATCCCTTACCACGCATTGATGATCTATTCGATCAATTGAGTGGTGCTAGAATATTCTCGAAGATTGACCTTAGATCCGGCTATCATCAGATCAAAGTAAGGAAGGAGGATATACCGAAGACAGCTTTCAGGACCAAGTATGAACATTATGAGTTCTTGGTAATGCCGTTTGGTTTAACCAACGCGCCAGCAGTGTTTATGAGTTTGATGAACAGAGTCTTTCATCAGTTCTTGGATAAATTTGTGGTTGTGTTCATTGATGACATTCTAATATATTCTAAGAGCCATGAAGAGCACGAGGAGCATCTCAGAATCGTGTTAGAGACCTTGAGGCAGGAGAAGTTATATGCCAAACTCAGTAAGTGTGAGTTTTGTATGGATAAAGTACCTTTTTTGGGATATATCATCTCAGGAGAAGGACTTTCAGTCGATCCAGAGAAAGTTGCGGCAATAGAGACTTGGCCTACACCTACATCAGTTGCAGAGGTGAGAAGTTTTCTCGGACTTGCGGGATATTACCGAAGGTTTGTAGAAAATTTCTCAAGGATTGCAGAGCCTATGACGAAGTTGACACGCAAAGACCAGGAGTTTATATGGACAGAAGACTGCCAGAAGGCTTTGAAGAATTGAAGAGAAGATTGACAACAGCACCTGTCTTGACTCTTCCTTCAGGGTCAGGAGGTTTTGTTGTTTACAGTGATGCATCGGGTAGTGGATTAGGATGTATTTTGATGCAACATGGCAAAGTTATTGCTTATGCATCGAGACAGTTGAAGGTCCACGAGAATAACTACCCAACACACGATCTGGAGCTAGCAGCAGTTATATTTGCACTGAAAATTTGGAGGCACTATCTTTATGGGGAAAAGGTAGAAATCTTTACTGATAATAAGAGTCTGAAGTATGTATATACTCAGAAGGAGCTCAACATGAGACAGAGACGTTGGCTTGAGTTGATGGTAGACTTTGATATAGATCTGCAGTATCATCCGGGAAAGGCGAATGTCGTAGCAGATGCTCTCAGCAGAAAGCCTACGGCTTATTTCTTGACGATGCAGCCTGAGTTATTGAAAGATCTACAGGAGCTTCAGATAGAGGTTGTTTTACCAGGATAGAGTGGCTTGCTGGCTAATCTCAAAGTTAAGTCATCACTTGTGGAGAGGATTAAAGAGGCATTATCCACTGATGCTAGATTCCGAAGACTCAAAGAGAGGACAAAAGTCGGCATGCAGAGAGGACTTCGCATACATGAAGACGGGATATTAAGATTTGGGAATCGCCTGTATGTTCCAAATGGAGAATTAAGACAGGAGTAAATGACTGAAGCACATAGCTCTATGTACTCTATTCACCCAGGAGGAACCAAGATGTACCGAGACCTGAGGCAGTATTACTGGTGGCATAGAATGAAAAGAAAGATTGCAAGATTTGTGGCTAAATGTTTAGTATATCAGCAAGTAAAGGCCGAGCATCAGAGGACTGCAGGTATGTTACAGCCGCTTCCTATACCAGAATGGAAGTGGGAATATATCACGATAGATTTTGTCACAGGATTTCCAAGGAGCCCCAGCGGAAGAGATGCAGTATGGGTTATCGTGGATCGACTGACTAAATCGGCACATTTTTTGCCATTTAGAGTTGGACAGTCCACAGAGGTACTAGCCGACATATATATGCGATAAATCGTCAGATTACATGGAGTGCCGGTTAGTATTGTATCGGATCGAGATTCAAGATTTATATCTCATTTCTGGTGAAGCATGCAAGAGAGTCTGGGCATCAGACTCAAATTCAGCACAGCTTACCACCCACAGACAGATGGTCAGTCGGAGCACACAATTCAGATCTTGGAGGATATGTTACGATCGTGTATGCTAGACTTTGGAGGATCTTGGGAAGATCATTTGCACTTAGTGGAGTTCTCCTACAACAACAGTTATCAGGCCAGCATTCAGATGGCACCGTTCAAGGCATTATACGGAAGGAAGTGCAGATCGCCTATATGTTGGAGTGACGTTGGTGAACGTTAAATACTGGGTCCAGAATTGGTAACGCAGACAGTGGAGAAGGTAAAACAAATCAAGAATCATCTGCAAGCAGCTCAGGACAGACAGAAGCATTAGGCTGATACACACAGACGTCCCCTAGAGTTCAAAGAAGGAGAGCACGTATTCTTGAGGATTTTGCCCACTCGAGGTACCATTCGATTTGGGAGCAGAGGCAAGTTGAGCCCAAGGTATATTGGGCCATTTGATATTCTAGAGCGCATTGGTGAGGTGGCTTATCGTCTTGTATTACCTCCATCCTTAGAGGGAGTGCATGACGTATTCCATGTCTCACAGCTGAGAAGGTACATGACCGACCCAAGTCACGTAGTCGATCATTCAGAGATTGCAGTGGGCCCTAGCTTGAGATATGAAGAACAACCAGTTGGCATACTCGACATCAGTGAGAAGACATTGCAAGGACAGATAATCAGACTGGTTCGGGTAGCTTGGAAACATCATTCTCCTGGCGAATCGACCTGGGAATGGGAGGATAGTATGCGCCAGCGTTATCCTCACTTGTTCGCGGATGCAGTTGTAAACTAAGCATTCTTGTAATTTCCTAGTTCTTCCTTTATTAGCTTATTCTTTGATTGCGAGGACGCAATCCTCTTAAGCGGGGTAGATTATAAACACCCTGATTTTTCAGAATATTTTAATATAATTTTCCCCAATTTTTTGGTAATTTTTTGGAATTAAAACTAAGGAATTTATGATTGAAAGATTTTTTTAAATGTTGTTAATTAATGTTAAAATATTATGAAAATAATATTTTATAGTGTAAAATAGAAAATCGGACATAGGGTAATTTTTTGCAAATTTATTGGACTCCGAAAATATTTTTAAAGCCCTAAAAACTATTGTAGAATTAAACCAAAATAAACCCTGCCTGAACCCGGTTCACTTGAACCAAATTAAACCAAACCAAACTGACTCAAACTGAACCGAACCAAGCTAACCCAGCGTAACGGGTCGGGTCGGGTCGGATCTGAGTCAAACCCGACCCGAACCCGAAACCCAAACTGAACCCTAAGTCGAACCCTACCGGATTCACTGTAGCGGCCCCTTAAATACCCTCGACTTCCGTGCCCAGGCGCCGCCAGACCTCTCTCTCTCATCTCCCCAGCCGCCTACCTCCTCCTTGAATCACCCGACCCCGCCGCAGTCGTCGTCGATCTCCCCTGCTCAGCCGATCAACCCCCACTCCAACTCCTTCCCTGTGCTCGACCTTCCCCGGGTCAGCCCTCGCCGGAGCACGACCCCGACTGAACCACCGCATCATCGTCCCCGTCATCATACTCGACCGAGCCCCGGCCATCCCGCTCGCTCCTCCCTGTCGAACCTGACTACACCCGCTGAACCGGAGCCCCGACAACGCCTTCCTCTCATCGACTTCCTCTTCCCCCGACCGTCCCGCTGAGCAGCAGCAACCCTAAGCCGCTGCCCGACCTCGCCGCTGCCACCTGACCTCTTCGCTGCCGCCCGCGAGCGCCTCCCCGCTTGCCTCGCCAACCCTCGGCGAAGCCCTAGGCCGGCCGCCCGCTGCCCTATCACGGACACAGTGGACCGGACACAGCTCTCTGAACCAGGACACAGTGACCGGACACGTGAAAGTCAGATTCACGGAGCCCTGTTCAGGTAGCGTTTTCTCTCTCCTCGTTATTCCGTTTCCCATTTCGTCAGTTGCGTCATGTAGACTGTATAACCCTCTCGATGCCCGTGCAACCCGCTCGGTGCGTCGCGTCCTGTGATGATCGCAAACCGTGATCCAAAAACAGGAAAACCAACGCCCTGTTTCACCCCAGAACTGAGTGCGCCCCGCCAAACGGGACGACTTGGTCGCACGCGGTCTTTACAGAAATGTGCGCGTCGTTGATACGGACGTGCGGGATTTTGCAGAAGTTGATTTGGATGTGCGTGTACACCGGAATCAACGCGTATCCGCCGACAACGTTCCGTATTCGCCTATTCTGGAACACGTTGTAACTTTGTGTACACACGTCAGATCGAGACAAAACTTGCACCATCGGACTCGTAGCAATACGCTGGTCCTGTGACCCAAGATTGGTTTGATTCTGAGAATGTTGACAAAATCGCGTATCGTGGGCCCCATAGGCTACACTTGACGGACGATTTTGTGATCGGCTCATCAGAATCCAATTCTGGAAGTTCCGTTGGGTTCGTATCATCGTTCCTGACTTGTTGACACTAAATTTGAGGAATTTGTTGACCTTTGACCCTGACACGCTTTTCGGTGCAAAGTGGCCCACATGTGGACCCCGCTTTGGCCCGAAAATGTCATTTTTGTCCTTGTGTCCAAATTGGACTTAAGGATAGGCGTTTCTAGCTATTTAATATCTTCTAAGACTGTTGGTGATATTTATTACATCTTTTAGAGGAGTACCTACAGGATCCACTGATACATGGACGACTGTTGGTATTCAGACCCCAGGCAAGTGTACCTTGCCAAACTTGCAATATATTGATTCATATTATTCTCTTGTTTTATTCCTGTGATTGTTGTGCATGCTTGACCTAGGACCGAGTGACTTACTTAGCGTCCGATTAATAGTCGGGTGCCAATCCTGTACGCAGAGTTGGGTAACGTCACCTAGAGATGGACATTCGTGACCCTTTATATTCTCGTACTTGTCTTATCAAGTACACTATGACCCAGGACACTTGACACTATTCATGAGACAGAGTCTTCCTGAGATATTCATAGTGATTCTGTATAGGATACAGGTTTATGACATAGACATTATATTCATAGATATTATATGACTGGTTGCATTAGCTATGATCCCGCTTGACATGGACATGAGACGTTATGGTCATGAGATGCGTGGTTACATTGGGTGGGGAGAGACACATAGGCTACAGGCTGTTTTATATATATCTACTACTATTATGAGGTCGTAGACTCTCGTAGCAGAGCTAGACACATTACTAGTTATTACCGCTACCGGCTCCCCGACACAGAGCTTGTAGTGGCTCAGCCTGAGTACTCGTGATGCTCTCACTTGCATTTCACATAGATGGTTACATACTTACCATATTTATTTTATTTATTTTCTGTACTGTATTTATTTTGGCTTGTATTATCTGTACCTTGCTATGTCCCCTGAGGACCTGGATCCGGATTATGTCCCCAGGATTTGCAGACGAGATTTATCCCGAGGTATACGGGACCGGAGCAGAAGCAGATACAGGAGCTGTACCGACACCCGAGGACGAGGTGTTAGCTGAAGACTTTTTCTGAGCATCCATGTTTCATGCTCAGTATTTACTTTATTCAGTCATTTATATTCTAGTCTGTTGAACCATTGTATCAGATATTTATCGGGTTGTTCCCCGAAGCACTTTGTTGAGACTGGTTGATGATTTACATTCCTTATATTCTGTGGATCATATTTTATATCTTTTATGGATGAGATTAGTTGTGCCATGTTATCGTAGACTTGATTTTATAGCTTAAGTACGTCCTGATGGATCCATTAAATTGGGTTTGTCCATCGGTGTGTGCTGCTGGCCATTACCACGTGTCTAGTCCCTCGGTATTTTGGGACTGGGGCGTAACAGTCCCGCCCTAATCCCAAAATACGTAGGACTATGACACGTAAGTATGCCGGCCGCATGTGTATGGCAACTCCAATATATGGAAACCATAACACATGCGTACGCTGTATCATGAACAATAATTCACAAGTGGTATAAAATATCTCAAGTCACAGGCATAATCTAGATCTCATCCACAGAAATCATATATAAATGAATAACCAATATTCATAACTAAATCTCAATGTAAGGTATCTAATGATGGTAGTCGGATGGAAACAAATCCACTACCGAACCATAATATAGATAAACAAGATAAATGCAATATAAGAATATCAACTACCAATCATGAGCTCGAAGAAAATTCCTCATCGCAATATACGTAGCAAGTCTGGATCCGCGCTCCTGCGAATACTCATGAACAATACACCTGGAAAGGGCCAGGTCCTCAGAGGGACGTAACAAGATACATAAAAGCATGCCATAAAGTAAATACTGTGAAACTCAAGGGTGACCTAACCAGCTAAGTGAAATATACTTTGAAGACAACCTTGGTACGTATGGGTAGGTGAAAGGTATAAAATATAGCGTCGAGCCAGAGGCTAAGTATCTGACATTAGCTGTAAACTGGATGCCAGATGTATATGCTGACTACATCACCGATCATGATAGTGCGCAACTAGTAACCTCTGTCGGATGTATCGACAAGCATATACTCCCATAACCGGGCAATACCGATCCCATACCCGGGCAACACTGAGGCTCACGGCCCCACAGTTTACTCTGAAACTACGACAACCAAATTATCTGTCCCATATGCCTACTAATTGTCTTCCCCGCCCAATGTCAATGTACAAGTCGGGAACACGACGTGGACATCTCCTGCTATAATGCAAGTCTCTAAAGAAATGAACAACTAAACTAAATATCGTCACACGTACTGCTCATACCGATGGCCAGTCGAGAATGAGGCACGCGTCCCTACATGAACTCACTCTGTGACGTGTAATGATACGTGTCAAGGCCTGGGGAGTCATACCGATAACTCTGCAACTTTAGGTGGGTCCACTAGACTCTAAGTCAGACACAAGTCCTAACGTCAACGCTTGCGTTGACTGTACCCGAGTCTCTCTCGGACACGCACAGGTTAAGATAATAAACATGCAGCTAATAATATAAAATTTAAACAGTACAATAAGGCAAGGTATACTTGCCTGGCAAGAAGGCTGCGTAGCACCAATAATCTGCTCCTGAAGTCGCACAGATAAATCCAACAGATCTTCGGGGTCAGCGTGTACAGGTAAGAGAATCGGGGTGTCTACTACGGTTGTCTGACAAGGGTGACGGGTCTATGATGACGATGATGACGAGGGTTATGATGATGGTGAGGTTGCTAAGGGTGATGGTTAAGGGTGATGATGACTAGGGTGGTTAGGTGATGAGGTGAGGAGGATGCTATAGGTGGTGGCTGGGATAATGGTGATGATGGGAAGGATGTGGATGATGGTGATGGCGATGATGCTAATGAGGATGACAACAATGATGAGATGATGATAATGACCATGATGAGAAGATGATGATGGCGATAATGAGATGATGATGATGATTACATGGATGAGGATGATAGGGATGTTGATGATCATGATGATGGGGATGATGACGATATCGGCGACGATGGCGATGGTGATGACGATGATAACGACGATGACGAGGACGATGGCGTGGACGATGGTGAAGATTATGATGATGATGATGTGTATGATGACTAGATGATGAAATGATAATGGTGTTTAGGGTTGGAGGTAATGAGGATATGGTAATGGTGGTGTGATGGTGCCTCTCCGGCCAGGGGGTGGTCCGACCGGCGAGGAGGACAGTGGAGAGATGGAAGAGGAGGCTCAAGTGGTGTTCGTCGGAGAAGAAGGAGAGAGCAGGGAGAAGTGGTGGACAGGAAGGAGGAGGAGAGGAGGATGACAGGGTGGCTACTCCGGCCAGGGAGAGGCTGAGAAGGGAGGAGGAGATCGAGGGAAAGGCCGTTCAGGCGAAGGCTGGGTTGGGTCAGGCGGTCGTGGCGGACCGGGTAGGGGAGAAGGAGATCGGGGAGAGTTTGGGGCTGCTCGTGGTCGAGCTCGTCGGCCAGGCGGAGGTTCTCTGGGCGGTTGGGGACTGCTCGACGCTGTGGGGTCGTCGACGAGGGTGGTGATGCTCGAAGGTGATGAGGGTGGTGGCTGCAGTTGGGGTCGTGCTCCGGTGGGCTTGGGGGTCAGGGGAGAACGGAGGAAGGAGGTCGACAGGACGAGAGAAGAATGGGCTGGCGAGGTGGGGACAATGGTGGTGGTGGTCGAGGAGGAAACGACGGTTGAGGGTGGTCGGCTCGGGGAGTCGGGTGATGGTTGAGTTCAGTTGTTGTGTTACCGGCTCCGGTTGAACGGGTGGATGGGGAGGAGAGAAGGGAGATCTGGGCTCCGGTCGGCGGTTAGGGCTGCTCCGGCCGACGGAGGCCAGGTGAGAGGAAGGGGGTGCTGAATAGTATAGGGAAGAAAGGTCGGCTAGGTTAGAGATGGGTTTGGGTTTACAATAGAAAGAGAGAAAAAATTGTATATAAATACATGTGAACTAGGGTTTTGGTTGACCTAGGAGTGGGCTTGGTCAACACCTCTTTGGGGTTGGGCCTTGGGCTCTCATGGGAATGTTTGGAGGGCCATAATTGTATTGTTAAATGCAAGGATTGGTTTAAAATAACGGGGGCGATGTTTGCGCGTTGTACATCCAAAAAATTATGGGAAAAATTCATGTAAAAGAAAAATTGGGTTTCTTTACGTATTGTCCAATGGTATGGACACCTAAATGCACTTTTGCATAAAAGTGCCCAACAATTGAAAAAATTGCACAAAGATGGAAATTGGGTTTAAATTGATTAAAATAACCGCACATGGTGTTCTGGAATTAATTAGAAGTATATAAAAATAAAATTAGGTGGGACACAGGTGTCAAGGATGTAGAGGGTACAATATAGAATATTAATAAAATTTGGGTTGCATAAAACGGTTAAGATTGTGTCTCCAATTTTGATTGGAACGCACAATGGTATAAGGTTGGAATTTATTTAGAATTAATTAACAACGTCTGCGATGAATGTTGTGCGACTAAAATATAGTACAAGAAAGCATAATTATAAGTTACACAAGGGTTAGAATGGTAGGCGGGCATATCTAGGACAAGATTGTGAAATTTGTAGGAAGGCAATGGCTAGTGTAGTGCTCCAATTATCGAATCAACGGTAGGGTGCGCTAGGTGATATAAATATTGTATAGTTAAATCAAATGTTGTGTTCTACTTCTAATTGGGTTCAAACTAGCCCTAGTTTCACTATCTAAGCTAAGTAGGCCTAATTTTGGGTGAGGGGGTTTACAGAATACATTCAAAATTATAACATAATTTTGTTCAAATTTTGGCCTATGGATAGTATTCTGGCAGAATACTGACATATTATGATAAAATACTGCCTAGTCTATTTTTTGTCAGACTGGCCTAGTTTATCAAGTATTTGCAATTATTTTTGACGCTGATTTGATCAAAGATATTCTTAAAAATTGACTCACAATATCCAGACATTCTTATGAGTATGTGTATTAAGCTTCGTTGGGATAGAATAGTCGGATCTTCCAAATCTGTCGTATTCTGGGTTCTTTGAGAATACATATATTTCTTGATACAAAATTTCTTATTATTTCTGTCACACACCTATCCCGAGGACCGAAATTCATTACTGGACGTGATATCGTGCAAGCCTAATTTGCGCAGTGGCACAATAATACAGAAAACTGAGTGAACACAATGATATAAGGAACAATCACTTTATTGATAACTTTTGAAATGATTACAAGGTTCTCATAATACATTTGATACATTCCAATTTGGCTACATCTCTCTTGAACTATACAAAAATTATAATGATATCGTTCCATACATTATATCTCTTTATACAAAAGTATCTCAAAATATTTCAATGCATCTTAAGGCATCTTCTCCTGATTAGGATCTGTTATTATTTTGGACAATCCAACAGGACACCCAGCACCTGCAGACAAACTGGTATGGGGTCAGCACTTTGAGGGAAAGATGTAAACCCCTGTCCCAAAGTAAGTAAATTTTCCAAAATATTAATTATCATTTTGAATGGTATAAACTAAAATGGATATATCCAAACTTTATTAAATACACTAAGATATCTAAACAGTTGACCTGATAATACTAAAATATTAATAATCTATCCCTAAGTACTATTATATTTAATCTATTCATAGTTAAACCATAACTAATTCTTATTTTATTGATAAGATAATGCTAAATAAGAGAGAGAGAGAGAGAGAGAGAGAGAGAGAGAGAGAGAGAGAGAGAGATAGTAGAAATAAACAAATTCATGGGGCATGCATTTCCTTTTTAAGCATACGTCATCTTGTTAATCCTGCGTGTAAAACCACGAAAGCTATTTAAACCAAATTTTTTTTTTGAATTTAATCTGTCCCGAAGTATATATTATATTATACAATCCAAATTCCTCTTTATCTCCCAAATATATGTGACATATATATATATATATATATATATATATATATATATATATATATATATATATATATATATATATATATATATATATATATATATATATATATATATAAAACTCCTCTCATAAAAACCCTCCTTCTCCCTGACACCGAGCAACGGACGTCGAACCCAACCGAGGCCCCGACCCCATGCCAAAACTCAACCTCATGTATCCTCGCTCGTCCGCATGTGCGCAAGCAACCGGTGATGTCGATGCCAAGAACCTCGGAGCTGAGTTCACCAGGACCCGACGCCTGACTCATTGTTGTACGAGCACTGGCCTCCATACGAAGGCCTCTAACCCTTCTGGTCTATGCAATCACGTAAGAGCACCAACCTGATCCGAGAGCCATAAACTACCGACCTTGCTCTAATATCGACGCTACCGTGTCCACTAAGGACTCGTCGACCCTTGCCGAGATAGCTGTGGTAATTCCAAAAGGAGCGGAAGAAGCATGCAACATCTTTGCTTGTCCAAAATTATAATTTTACAAAAATAGTCCAATATTTATTCATTATAACCTAAACTAGGATATTATATGTAAAACGCATATAACCAAGGTTCTTTACATTAACTATTTATAATCTGGGCATTACCAACTTGTAAATAATTTTTATATTGGAAGATTGGGCTATATAGTTATAGTATATTAGATAATTAAATTATGGTTATAATATAAATCCTATTAAAGAATATCATTTAAATCATATTAGGCCAATATACATAATTAAGGCTTTGCACCTATTTAGGAATTGGATATGACTTTCGGGCTCTGGACCTCAGCACAAAACCAGGCTATTTACCAGGCAAGTATACCTTGTCAAGTTTTTCAATTTTATATAGCATGTATAATTTATTTGGCTTATTTGTATATGTTTGTATTCATTATATTCACATGACATTAGTTAAAATTTATTTTTATAGGCATATTAGTACATGATGGTATGCACCCTTGTCGTAGATCATAGACTTGATTTAAATAGTGATGGATTAAGTATACCCATGTAAGTGTTAGATGCGCGAGAACAGTTATAAACACATGGACTATTTTCTTTACCGTTTTCGTTGTTCATAACCCTGTGGTCATTAAGGTCGGGTTATCTGTTTTGTGACCATGTGGCCACTAAGGTCGGGTTATGTGTTCACCCTGTGGCCACTAAGGTCGGGTGAGTGCTCTCTTAGCCGTGGATTACTTGCAAGCTACGATATTTGTAGTCCAGTCGTATCTGCAGTTCATGTGTAGTTAATTGTTCTCTTTCATATGTGACTATTGTATAGGTTATGCCTTAGTTTTTTTCTGCATGCACCTACCTATTTTAGATACTATATTTTTGATATACTTGGCTCGCATGTTGTATCTTGTTACGTCCCACTGTGGACCTAGATTCGTTCACCGGTGTGCAGGATTACTCGGAGTCTTACAGATAGGCATCAGGCAAGGGTACAATCATAGTTGACGACTCTACCACCGCTTAGTTCATTTTTAGCCTATAGCTTTGATTTATTTTCTTGTAATTCTTAATCTTTTTGTCATCTAGAAGTAGATTTGTCACCACCGGACGACTTTTGGACTCTTGATGTGATTAAATTATTTGTATTTATATTCATCATTATCTATGGTTAAATTTAATTCTCGTGACTTATTCTGCTAATATGGCCTAGTTTTGATAAATTTATTTTATTCTTTCGAGTTTATTCGAACATATATGCTAGTGGGCTACAGACCATGAACCACATTGTTCAATCTTAATGTTATTCTTATGTGGATTAAGATATAGTTAGACTTGTCTTATTAGAAATTATATCCTATTATAGACAGCATTGTGAGACTCGTCTCATTGTTCTAGTATACGTACCTGATATACATATATTATACATGTATAGCTCATTTATTGTTTAATTGCTTACATCTAGCTTTATGCCATTCATGCATTGTTTAGATTATTTTGTAAGTTTTTCTTGGTTGCATGCTTTGGACCGTTGGTCCCTTAGTTTTCTTGGTGGGTAGCTGTGATGAACCTGAGTGAGGGGCATGGATTATGATCCAATGGCCTACAATCCTAGTTCTTCCTATATAAGCATTCCCAGTCTCTTTCTTTCACTTTTTTTTTCTTTCATTTCTCTTTCCTTCTTCATTTCTTCTCCAGTAGAGAGCAGCAGCCGAGCTTGGCCTTGGCCGTGGGTGACCTTGGTAGTGTTGGTATTAGGCTAGAACTTAATCGTAGGTAAGTACATCTTGCCAACCGAGTGAAACCATGATTTGGAGCTTCTTGATAACCTAAGTTTACATCTATTTGCTAGCTTAGTTGTTTGCATATCTTTTGTAGCTTAGAACTGTGCTGTAGACTCTTTTGTAGCCTTGATTTTATGTTACTCTTGTATTTGATCTTGAATGGAAAAGTTGAGAATAACAAAGTCGGAGCACAAAGTGTGCTGGCCGGAGAAGAATGAGCAATTCGACGAAAAGTGTGCATGAGACCCTTAAAAAATGCTTATATTTCAGCACATCATTCAAATTCTCATAAAAATGCTTGCGTTCAGCACAACATTCAAAATCTTACAAAAGTGTGCCAAGATATGTTGGGTACTCTGGGCGCACTTTACTCCTCATGCGTACATTTTGTACGAATGTCATCTAACCAAATCCTTGCAAAATATGCTAAGGCTATCAGAAACTTGGGCGCACTTTTAAGAAAAATCCTCAGCGGCGCACATTTGAGCGTTCGGTCTCGTCAATCAAGAGAAAGTGCACCAAGCCCTTGGTGGTGCACTAATTTCTTTCTCTGAGCTTTTTTGATGGGCGAGCCTTGACTTTGGCATCACCTCGACTGTCGTGTTCTCGAATATCGTATCTCGACTACTGTGTCATACTTTGAGACTTGTGTTTGTCTTTTAGTAGACATTTCTATGCTTGTTTGTGCGCCAAATATCACTGTTGGCATACTTGATGAAAGTGCATAATGTTCATAGCTTGGGCACTTTTATTTGTGCGCCAATGATAGATTTGTGTGCCAAGCTCCTGGCTCGCACACTTCTATCATTGTACGCCAAGGTCCTAGAAGTGCGCTTTAGTATGATTTGTGCGTCATCTTTGGTCGGAGCACTTTTGTATCAAAGTGCGTCAGAACTGCTTGGACTAGTTATTTGTGTGCCAAAACTATTTTTTGCCATTTGTGCGCCAATACTGTTATTGGCCATTTGTGCGTAAATAATAGTTTTGGCCTATTATGCGTGGATGATTTATTTTCTTGCATGATTATGCGCCAACCCTGAATTATTGATTTATGCGCATGCATGTCATTATTCTTTTAGTAATGCTTAGCACTTGATATTTCCCTGGTTTTCTTTTAGTTAATCCTGGTTATTTCTTGAACTGACATGATATGGATCTTGATTTCTTGATATGAGTTAAGTGATTGTACACTATAAATGAACTCCTGAATCTTGACATGGAACTGATAACCCTGATACTCCTGATCCTAATACTCCTGATAGTGGCTCGACGTAGCGCACCCATGAAACAAGAATTCCTGTAACTATCCTGATCAAGGCTATTATTAGCACTTGTATTACATGTTATGTATCTCCGTGGTTAAATTTGATTATGCTCATCAAGCTACTGTCATGTCTTACATCATGTATAAGGCAGATTCTTGAGCACCATGGTCGGGAATTCTTGATAATTGTCCAGGCTAATAACTAGAATAATAATCTAGAAAGCATATAGAGAGTTTTTGGCTACATACAATCCCGGTATTCCAGCGACACCTGATGGATTTGGAGCTCTCCGTCATGAGGGGCACACTTTCAGCATACCGATGAGTGTTATACTATCGAAAAAGACAAAAAAATAATTATACCTGATAAACCTATTTTATGTACCCGTTTGTCTGGATAACCCGGATAGTCTACAGGGCATGTGGCTGTAAGAAATCTTAAACTGTATATGTTAGTAACTAGAACTGTGATAACCCTAGTTAGCTAATGATAGCAAGCCATAGGCATAATTGGCCGTGATTGCTTGATTTTCGGTCTAGTCTAGTCCCGTCCTAATTTATTTAACAATTAATCCAGAAATTATAACCTGAGTACTGATTCCAAATATCCTTGTTTATACTCTAGAACTGTTTAACTATTACTTTACCTGCTATATTTATTGATTTGTCTGTATGTTGGTTTTAGTTTATAAGTTTGGCTCCCTTTTAGTACTTGTTGTTTGGGGGTCTGACCCTACTGGTTTTGTATGGCTAGATTTTGGAGCAGGACCGTAGGATCTTTCGTATCTCCCTCCTCAAGATGGTGAACACGAGAAGCACCCAAGGATATGAGTAGGTTTCTTCTTCCTCGCCCACTTGATCTTATACATTACGCTTTTGAGGTATTTAGCCACCGAGCACGTATTTAGCTCATATTTTGGGATTATTGATACTGCAGCCTGTGGGCCTACTTGTAAAGCATATTCTAGACTATAGCTAGAGCTGATCATGTAATATTGTACTCTACTAGTTCTTCATTTTAGTACTAGCTTCATGATCATCTGGGTATGTATAGTTTGGGATGCCTTACTATTATATGTTGGTGATCATATATCTTGCAAACTTGTTGCTTGCTTGAGATTGAGACATCTAGAATTCTTGAACCAGTATTGCCTGATGGATTGTAGAGTAAACCCTTACATGTCTAGATAATCGTGACCGTATCTTGAGGTATAGAGCACTCTGGTATACGTAGCTGGCTTTGTCTGACCCCGCTCTCTAGTATTCTGGTTCTAGGACGTGACACGGCTTAAGTGGTGGCCTATGCAAGTATGAAAATTCAGAAGTGTGGGGGTTGTGTTTTATATGTCTCAATCATGCTACTCTTTGATCTCCTCCAGTATCGAATTTATATCCCTGAAATCTTGATTCAACATCTGATTTGATCCTCGATCAATCTTGTTCGTCCCTTTGATGATCCATGTTTCCTTTATCTTTAGGAATACTATTCCTAGTCCTTTCGATCATCCAGTCTGAGTTCCTTCAGTAACAGTACAGCATCTTGATGCCCAGCAAACCCTTGCGGTTTAGCCTCAGCATTCCGGGGCCGAGTCTAGAACAGCTCAGAACGAGTAACCCCAGGTTCAGTTAGAGCCTCCAGTTGTACCAGTAGTGGCAATCCTGCCAGTGCCCCAGAATACAGAAGAAGGTACCCAGGAACTGATAGGGATCATCAAACATCTGTTAGCATCACAGGAACATTGGGGTGACACTCTCACTCAATCAGTACAAGAGGCTTTCGAAAGAGGAGGACATCGTGCCAATAACTTAGTAAGCAATTTCAAGTGCCTCCAACCCTCATATTTCTATGGCACCGAGGATGCATTTGCATCAGACGCTTGGCTTCAGGATACTGAGGCTATTCTAGAGGCAACTAGAGTTTCGGCTAGAGAGAAAGTCTCGATGGTTCTGTTGCAGTTGCTAGAATTGGCCCAAGACTGGTAGGCAGCATAGATGATTTTACTAGCAGTACCCGTCCCTTGGGCTGTCTTCAGTGAAAGAATCCAGACAAGGTATTTTAACGCAGTATTACGTTACGATCCGTAACAGATATTTAATAACTTGAAGCAGATGGACATGACTGTTGATGGTTATGCGGCAGACTTCTGCAGACTTTGTAGGTTTGCTCCCACCTTGGTGGCGACCAAATTAGACCGAAGAAGGAGGTTCCAGCAGGGAATTCATCTGGAGATCATATTGGCAGTGGAACAGTATGAGTTCCAGACTTTTGATGCTGTATTAAGAGCAGCAAGGAGGCATGAGTATACCTCCCAGAGAATAGTGAAGAAGGATTTACTGGTGAGTTGTTATTGGTCTTATGTCACTTGGAGATCGTAAAAGGACCCATACATCAGGCAGTTCTTATAACCAGTCTTCAGCACCAGCCCCGACAATTAGGGCTTTAACTATCAGATCTCCGAGGAGGCCGGTTTCAAAAGCCTCAGTTTAGTAAAAAGTACCAACTCAAACTCAGTAGCAAATGACGCCTTCCTTAGCAGGGTGTTCTCATTATGGAAAGCCAGGATACGTGATCTCAGAGTATCGTTGAGCATAAGGGTTGTGCTTAGCCTATGGAGCACCAGGCCACAGAGTGGAAACTTTTTCATACAGAGCTAGTTCATCATTATCTTCCCTGGCAGGACCCCAGTATAGGGCTTCAGCACCGGTTCAGCGGAACCAGGGCCCGAGGCCTTTGCCGACCCAATCTCAAGTGTTCTAGCAGCAGAGGCCATGGTAGTATACTCATGCCCAAGCTCAAGTATAGTCCAGGAAAGGAGGTCAGCAACGGAGAGGACCAGCACCGAGAGGACAAGGCCAGGCTATGGCACTTACCGTGGAGGAACAACTAGCTTCAGGTGAAGTGGTGGCAGGTACCATTCTCGTCAACTCTCATTCAGGTTCAGTATTGTTTGATTCTGGTGCCTCTCATTCTTTTATGTCTGCACGATTTGCGATACGAGTTGGAGTAGAACCCGAATTATTATCAGTGAGACTTAAAATACTTACTGGTATCGGTATCGTAGGAGTAGATAGAGTTTATACCTCGTGTCGCATCGTAGTGTACGGAAGAAATTTTTCCGCTAGACTGATAGAGTTCTCTATGGGAAATTATGACATCGTCCTAGGCATGGATTGGTTGAGTGCCAGATACGCGATGATAGATTGCCATGCTGGCAAGGTTATCTTTCATATTCACCGAGAAGAAGAATTCTTATTTTCTAGAGGCGAGCCAGAGTCTTCATCAGCGATCATGAGAATGGCAATAACAAAAGAAGTACCATTGCCCAGAGTAGTCAATGAGTTTCCAGATGAGTTTCCAGAAGAGCTTCCAAGCATGCCATCAGAAAGAGAGATAGAGTTTACCATTAATCTACTTTCCGGAACAGCACCAATGTCAGAGAGAGTCTACATGATGGCACCTTCAGAGTTGGAAGTCTTATACTGGATGATAGAAGAATTGAGAACCAAGGGATTCATTCGTGTAGTAGATCGCCTTAGGGAGCCCCAATGCTTCTAGTGAAGAAGAAGGATGTAACATCTCGTTTGTGTGTTGATTATCGTACCCTCAATGCGGTAACCATCAAGAACAAGTATTCCTTGCCCAGGATAAATGACTTATTTGATCAGCTTAGTGGAGCGACCGTATTTTTGAAAATTGATTTACGGTGGGGATATCATCATATCAGAGTCAGAGAGCAAGATATACCCAAAACGGCGTTCAGATTGAGATATGGCCATTGAGGGTTTCTAGTTATGCCCTTTGGAGAAACCAATGCGCCAGCAATGTTTATGGATCTCATGAATTATATTTTTATGCCATACTTGGACAAGTTTGTGATAGTATTCATCGATGATATCCTGTTTTACAGTCGGAACAAAGCAGAGTACGAGCATCATCTTCGCGCAGTTCTTTAAGTCCTTAGAGAACATAAGTTATATGCCAAGTTCAGCAAGTGCGAGTTCTGGCTTGATCGTATTTCGTACTTGGGTCACATTATTGCAAAAGTTGGAGTAGAAGGGGATCCCCAGAAGATAGAAGCCGTTGAGACATGGCCAGTACCTAGAACAATTGTAGAAGTTCATAGTTTTCTGGGGTTAGCTAGATATTATCGGCGATTTGTGTCAGACTTTGCTAGGATTTTCACACCCTTGACGTAGTTAACTTGTAAAGATGTACGCTTTGATTGGACAAATGAATGTCAAATCTTTTTCGAGAAACTCAAACAGAAGTTGATCACGGCACATATTTTAACGCTTCCAGATGGGACATGTGGTTTCACGGTATATTATGATGCATCAGGCAAAGGATTATGATGTGTTCTCATGCAGCATGGTAAGGTTATAGCTTATGCTTCTTGGCAGCTTCGAGACCATGAGAAGAATTATCTGACGCACGACTTGGAGTTAGTAGCAGTTGTCTTCGTACTCAAACTTTAGAGACATTATCTATATGGAGATAGAGTAGACTATTTTAATACTTTCAGATGGGACAGGTGGTTTCACGGTATATTGTGATGCGCCAAGCAAAGGATTGTGATGTGTTCTCATGCAGCATGGTAATGTTATAGCTTATGCGTCTCGGCAGCTTCGAGACCATGAGAAGAATTATTCGATGCATGACTTGAAGTTAGCAGCAGTTGCTTTGCACTCAAACTTTGGAGACATTATCTATATGGAGATATAGTAGAGATTTTTACCAATCATAAGAGTTTAAAGTATGTCTTTACCCAGAAGGACCTCAATATGAGGCAGGGGAGATGGCTAGAGCTGATGACAAACTACGATCTTGACCTTCAGTATCACTCTGGAAAGGCCAATGTCGTAGCGGATGCTTTGAGCCAGAGAGCAGGAGCTTATTTTCTTACGGCACAATGAGAAATTTTAGAAGAACTTCAGAAGATGGGCATAGAAGTAGTATTACCTGGAAATACGACATTGATGGCTGGCTTACAAGTTTAATCTAGTATTGTGGAGAGGATCAGAGAAGCGCAGTCTACATATGTCAAACTTCAGTGACTTAGGGTAGAATGCGAGGCATGGCGTAGAACAGAACTGAGCATTCACAGTGATGGGACTCTCCGACTTGGTAGTTGTCTTTGTGTACAAAGTAGAGATATCCTTCAAGAGATCGTGTCGGAAGCCCACAGTTCTCAGTATTCCGTTCACCCAGGAGGAACGAAGATGTACAGAGATATTCATCAATATTTCTGGTGGAATGGTATAAAGAGGGAGAAATCACGGTTTGTCTCTCGATGTTTGGTTTGTCAGCAAGTCAAGACTGAGCATCAGAGACCAGCAGGACTTCTTCAACCTTTACCAATTCTAGAATTGAAGTGGGACCATATAACCATAAATTTTGTGACCGGTCTTTCTAGATCCCCAGCTAGCAGAGATACAATTTGGATAATAGTGGACCGACTCACAAATGTTGCTCACTTTCTTTCCTTCAGAGTGGGACAGTCTACAGAGCAGTTGGCTCAGATGTACATGAATCATATTGTCAGACTTCATGGAGTACCAGTCAGCATCGTATTAGATAGAGATTCTAAATTCATATCTCACTTTTGACAGAGTCTACAACAGAGTCTGGGTACCTGTTTGAAGTTCAGTACAGCTTATCATCCCCAGACAGATGGTCAGTCAGAATATATGATCCAGACTCTAGAAGATATGCTTCGATCTTAAACCATTGACTTTGGTGGTTCATGGAAAAACTATTTACACTTGGTGGAATTCTCGTATAACAACAGTTTTCATACAAGTATCCAGATGGCACCCTTCGAGGTACTGTATGGCAGGATCACCGTTAGCTTGGAATGATATTGTGAGAGAAAATTGCTTGGTCCCGAGATGATAGTCCAGACAGTTTAGGTAATCAAATAAGTCCGAAAGCATCTTAAGGTGGCTCAAGATTGTCAGCGTCATTGGGCCGATTCACATCGGTGATCTCTTGAGTTCTTTGTCGGGACCATGTATTCCTTCGAATTTTGCCTACTCAAGGAGTCATCAAATTTGGTGTGCGGGGAAAGCTCAGTCCATGGTATATTGGTCCGTTCGATATCCTCGAGCGAGTAAACATTTTTTTTTATCGCCTTGCTCTTCTACCGTCGCTCCGCGAGATACATACCATTTTTCATGTATCTTAATTACGACGATATATACCTGATTCAAGCCATGTCCTGAATCATCTAGAATTGGTCGTTGGTACCGACCTGTCACTACCATATTTTCTAGGAAAGGATATTTTAGTCATTTGGTAATTAATTAAATATTAAGCATGTTAAATTTTATTTATTGTATTATTTATTTATTATTAGCATGTTAGATTTATTTTTGGACTTGTGTTAATGGACCAACTAGTTTAGTTTAGACTCATGGACCAACATTTAATTCTAGTTAGAATTGAGCCCAATAATTAGAAGCCCAATTATTAGGAGGATGATTAATTATGTTAAATCTATTAGACTAGAAGCTTCCCTCCTTAATTAATTTCTTCATGAGAGACCCCAAGGGGTATTTTAGACTTTATATAGTAGCTTGAGGGAGGGGACAAGTGAGGCCTATATAAATGGGATAAAAACTTTTTCTCTCTTCATTTTTCATTCCAAATCTAGATCTAGAAAATTTTCTCAACCAAATCCCTACCAAATTTTTACCAAATTAGAGGCTATTAGAGCAAGGATCTACAAGGAGAAAGCATGGATCTACAAAGAGGAGCAAGGATCTACAAGTTGGAGGCCAATTTCATAAATTTTGGATGTTTTATTGGGAATCCATCTCCTAATAGGTATAATTCAGTTTTTCCCCTTAATTTAGGTTCTAAATCTGAGATTTAACCATGAAAAATTAACCCATATGCATAGGCTACCCATAGGTTTTGGTTTTGTGTTCATAGGAGGTCTATTGAGAAAGTTATGGTGCTTTTTGTGTTAATTTTTAGGGAATTTCGAAATTGACATTTGTTGTGTGTGTCAATTGGTCCTATAGATCAATTTGGCATGTGCTTGTGTGTTTGGGGCTAGTGTCGTATCCACAATTGGGTACGTGTAGGTCGTATCCCATCAATTTGGTGATACGTGTTAATTTGGAGATTTTCCCTCCGACACGGGACTTTGAGCATGTCATATTTTGACACGGACACGTAGATTTATATTTGACTCTTCGTATTATTCATAAATAATATATATGACTTGTTCGTGTCCTTCGGGGTACATTTGGATGTGTGGTGGACTCGTGTCGCATGCGTATCCTAAATCTAGTGGGATACGGGGTGATACGGTCCATGTATGTGCAATTTAATTGTAGATCTAATTTTTTTGTGTTCTGATTTCATGGATAAGTATAATTATATATATATGTATATATATATATATATAATATTACATATATATATTTATATAATGTTGTGTCTTAGATCTATGTACCTATGCATATACTATATGTGTATATTTATTATGTAGCTATTTTTTAACATGTAGATATATATTTATATGTGGTAGTATATGTATATATAATATAGTATATATATATATATATATATATATATATATATATATATATATATATATATATATATATATATATATATATATATATATATATATATATATATATATATATATATATATGTGTGTGGTTATATATATAGTTATATTATATATTGTTATGTATTTATATAGTGTATGATTTTATATACGTATACATATATGTATAGTTATATATACATATTAATATGTATGTGTGTGTATGTTACTATGTGATATTTTATACAATTTACTATGTATAAGTGTATGTATAGTTATATATATAGTTTTATATATATATTGTATAAATATATATTATGGATTATATGTATTTAAATATATATTGTATAAAGATATATTGTGGGTTATATATATGTATTTAAATATATATTATATAAAGATATATGGTGGGTTATATATATTTAAATATATATATGGTAATTAATATATACATAAATATGTTCCTAATTGCTATTTGTATTATACTATATATGTATATATTTAGTTGTAGAACATAATATTATTGAGTAAGTTAGTATATTTTAGTTATCAATGGTTATGAGTATCTTTTATATATTATATATTTTTAGGTATGTATGTACGTATATATATATTAATAGTTAGTGTGTAGTTGGTAGTTAGTATTTATTCTATTAGTATATACTAGAGTTATATTAGATTAATATATGTAATTATTGTTGGGTAGTTAGTACATATATGAAGTTTTGGCAATTATCTTGAGATACCAAGGTAAGTATCAAGATATACCAAGGTATGAGTAGTAGGTATTGGCATAGTAATATGATAGTTGTAAACTAATTATGGGTTGGTATTAAGGTGACTAAAATAAGGTATATAGTATGGTATAAATACTAAATATATGGTAGTTTATAGTTATAGTTGGATAGTTAATATATATATATATATATATATATATATATATATATATATATATATATATATATATATATATATATATATATATATATATATATATACTAGAGTGACATTACCTTGAGATACCAAGGTAAATGCCAAGGTATTAAGGATATCCAAGGTATTGGGTTTGGGTATCAAGATAGAGGTTTACTATTACGATACCAAGTTGGTTCAAAATTATGATAATCTTTTAGCATTTGTAATTATGATTTATATATTTAATATTGTTTTATTATAGACTAGTATATATGCACGTGCTTTGCACGTATATTGGAGTGAATGATGTTGATGAGTTAGTTTATTTCTACTGCTTTTAATTATATAGGTTAATGGTTCAACCCTTCGAATTCTTTGGTAACAATTTAAAAGACTTAGCAAGTAGCATGAACCCTTTGATTTCCGTAAATGGTTGTCATTATTGCATCTCTTAAATGGTTGTCAGTGGAATTTATTGTAGGTATTCTTTTTAATTACTAAATATGTTGAAAGGTATTTTTGGAACGAAAATTTTTCACGGTGAAGCCTAGTTTTGACATTATATAGAGGAGATATGTGATATTTATCTATTGTTTGCGTATCCTGAGATACGGTATATTAGTATCCTAAGTTGTAGCTTGTATGGCCTAGAATCATAGTGTGTGAGCCCAATATCTTTGAGTTAGACTCATACAACCTAGAAATAGGTAGTTGACCATAGTTTGACTATAGTTTGACCGGTTTGACTTAGAGTTGACCTAGTTTGACTTTTGACTTAGAAATGACTTTATGACCTAGAAGTTGACTAGTTTAACTTATTTTTTTCCAGATCCTTGTATTAATGCAATATTCCATATATAGGTTTGTGTGACACCAGTTCGGACAGTTTGACATTCATTGCTCTGGACCGCAGTCGAGTATATTTCTCTGATTGTTTTCAATTCATAATATTGTATATATGCATGTTCTAGAATTGTATACATTAATTTTTGACACAGTGATTTCACGGACTGGTGCTATATGGATCCCGTCAGGAGGTGTTATCCCCTACCGTGTGCAACGGGTACCCAGTCACATGTATTTCATCGTGTACATCGGATATTGACTTTCATGTTCTTCTTGTGCATCCACTATTTCGTGTGCTAGTGTGACTATATCATGATCATGTACGTAACGTGTCGTGATTGGATCCATGAGTATTGGTTGGGGAGGGGGAGTAGGAGTTGGTTATGTGTTCAAAGCCCTCTTGATCTCATGTGCATGTCGATTATACACCTCACGTATAATGGAGTTACCTTTATACCTCATGTGCAACCTAAGCCGATCACATAACGAACTTGCACTCTAAATCACATAGCTAGTATTCTTGTTTTCTACTTGCAGTTTATTTTCCGTATTTACTTTTCAGTTCTTATTGTGCTTATTGTCTGTTCTTCCTGTATTGTACATTCTTATTACTTGTGCATCTTGTATCCTTTTTCTATTGCTTGTTATATATGCTCGATTATGTTATTGGAACTGCTTTCAGAGGTATGTACTTCGCTCCATTCCTGATTGAAAAATATTTTTCAGAGGATCCGAGAGATTGGTGTCCAACATACTATGGACTTCGACTTATAGATGGTGCAGACTTGGATCCACTAGTTCTAGAGTGATTGCCGAAAGATTTATTCGGATCATTAGTTTTCATAGTTAGTCTCTTTAGCATTTTGGTACCGGATTTATTTTCGGCATAGAGTATGAGATTGGATATTGTTTCTATTATTGTTTATATATATTGAATGGATAGTTATGTTAGACTTCCTTGATATCTTCTCGTGCTTTAGAATGCGATTGAGTTTTGTGTTGAGATTTTATTGGCAGACTTTATATTATTGTGAGATTTTAGATAGTATAGTAGACCAAGACAGCGTTCTACCTCCGATTCTACGGCGTAGGCTGGGCGTTGTTTTTGACTTGTATTCCTACATCGGGTGCGGGTCGTGACACATTTTTAGTGGTGCCTCATGCAGGTCAGGCTTCGCAAGTTTTACGATGTCGTGGTAGTACGATAACTTAGTTGTACTACTGCGTGCCTGCGATAGAATATAGGACATAGGACATTAGGATGAGAGAGGATACTCAATCACAAATCTCTTGAGAGATTCCTGGGATGACCGTTGAGAATCTTATTATAATTCCCATTTCAAATCTTTTCTCTTGTTTCTGTTCGCTCTTACTTGTTGTTGTTGAAATTGATTCTTGGTGATCGGATGATTCAAAATTTTTGGTGTTCGTTATTTAGTTTGTTTTATGTCGAGAGAAATTTTATGGACTAAGTTACGGTATCATCTGATGACATATGTTGATGAGGACAGTGAGAAAGGTAAAACGTCTACTATGGTTATGGAGCCTAGAGTTTATCGCAGCCATATTAGCTGGCGTAATGAAAAAGGTAGGGACCTGACTTCGGATGTACATATCTTAGTTATGAAATTTAGAGTTTCTTGAAGCCATACCGGTTGGCGTAGTAAGGATTCTAGATAACATGATTATAGAGTTGCATACCCTAGTTATGGAATCTATCGTTTATCGCAGCTATGTTTACTGGCGTGGCGAGGATTCTGAGTGTCATAATTTTGGACAGATGTGTATGATTATCAAATTGTATCTTAAATTGGTTCTTAAAGTATCATCTCAATACTTATTCATTTCTGTTATTGTAGGACTTTGTTCCATCATTCTTTAGCTAAACAGTAGAGATACCTTCAGTTCTCTAGTTCCTTATAGAGCTTATTTCTATTAGAGTCCTTGTTAGTGTGATAATTGGTGAGTTATAATTAGGTCTGTATCTTGAGTATTAATATTGACTATTGAGAGTGTGACTTATGAGTCTGTAAGTGGTTCTTGGTTAGGCATGTGAGCAATAGGCATAAATCTAGGGATAATCCATAGCATAGTACTTTATAGCATTAGTTCTATGATAGATGTAATTATAAGTTAGTAGTTACTATAGGTAGAAGAGGAAGTAGAGAATATCAGTAGTGGTTCCATGAGTTAGTATCAAAGTCAGCATACCAATTTAGGATAATCATGTATTCATGTAGTTGGGTGATCCATGTAACAATTAAGTATCAAGAAAATTATGTTGGAAATCAATGAAGTATGATATTCAAATTGGTGGTTGATACTTGGGTGTGTCAAGAGTATAGATATGTATATGCATCAAGAGTATTAATGAGTGTGCCATAGTGGAAGGGTACCCATAAGTGTATGGGAGAGCATGAGGGAATAATAATACATTGTGCTAAAGCAGTAAGACTTGTGTTAAGATAAAGTAGAGCATTACTGTGAGTAGATAGGAATATACCAATATATGATTAGTGATGGGTATCTCACCTAATATTGAGGATAATGATGTGTTGGAAGCAATAGGTGGGAGAAGTATCGAGAAATTGTGTGCATGATGTATAGTGGATGATAAGTGTCAGCATGGAAGTTCATGAGTATCAGAAAGTGAAAGCTTGAGTGTTAATATTATGTCATGGGTTGAGAAATATCAAGATTGGTCATAGAAGATATATAGTGCATCACTGCTTTACATATCCGTCTGTAAGGTTTAAGGAGAGATACATATACATCAATAGAGATATGGAATCATATGTCGACCTTTGAGAGTGAAGTAAAATGTGTGTATTATAGAAGTTAATAACTAGTACATTGGATGCAAGTGATCATGATTTTCAGTGAGTATTATGAGGTGATCTAATGATGAAGCTAGTACCCTAGAACCTTAAGGATATATGTTGTGTAGTTAGGAAGCTAGTGTTACTATATCAAGAGTGCTAGTGTTTCTATATCAGGGATTAGCTGAGTAATGTGTTAGTAACAGTAAGTACATTGTGTAATGACATTGGATTGGTGTATCAGTTAATATAGATAGAAAGATATTTTGGAGTAATAGTACAAGTGATCCAAGCAGTAGAGGAGGGAGACAATATATATAGAGAAGTAAGTTTAGTAGGTATAGTACTTTGCCAATTTTGAGTATAGAGGTCATATGTATCAGAGAATAGTCCGAGGGGTATAAGGATACCAGTGAGATGTCATGGTGTTGTAATGGCAATAGTAAACCTCTATCTTGATACCCAAACCCAATACCTTGGATATCCTTAATACCTTGGCATTTACCTTGGTATCTCAAGGTAATGTCACTCTAGTATATATATATATATATATATATATATATATATATATATATATATATATATATATATATATATATATATACTAGAGTGACATTACCTTGAGATACCAAGGTAAATGCCAAGGTATTAAGGATATCCAAGGTATTGGGTTTGGGTATCAAGATAGAGGTTTACTATTGCGATACCAAGTTGGTTCAAAACCATGATAATCTTTTAGCATTTATAATTATGATTTATATATTTAATATTGCTTTATTATAGATATGTGATATTTACCTATTGTTTGCGTATCCTGAGATACGGTATCTTAGTATCCTAAGTTGTAGCTTGTATGGCCTAGATTCATAGTATGTGAGCCCAATATCTTTGAGTTAGACTCATGCAACCTAGAAATAGGTAGTTGACCATAGTTTGACTATAGTTCGACCGGTTTGACTTAGAGTTGACCTGGTTTGACTTTTGACTTAGAAATGACTTTATGACCTAGAAGTTGACTAGTTTAACTTATTTTCTTCCAGATCCTTGTATTAATGCAATATTCCATATATAGGTTTGTGTGACACCAGTTCGGACAGTTTGACATTCATTGCTCTGGACCGCAGGCGAGTACATTTCTTTGATTGTTTTCAATTCATAATATTGTATATATGCATGTTCTAGAATTGTATACATTGATTTTTGACACAGTGATTTCACGGACTGGTGCTATATGGATCCCGTCAGGAGGTGTTATCCCCTACCGTGTGCAACGGGTACCCAGTCACATGTATTTCATCGTGTGCATCGGATATTAACTTTCATGTGCTTCTTGTGCATCCACTATTTCGTGTGCTAGTGTGACTATATCATGATCATATACGCAACGTGTCGTGATTGGATCCATGAGTATTGGTTGGGGAGGGGGAGTAGGAGTTAGTTATGTGTTTAAAGCCCTCTTGATCTCATGTGCATATCGATTATACACCTCACGTATAATGGAGTTACCTTTATACCTCATGTGCAACCTAAGCCGATCACATAACGAACTTGCACTCTAAATCACATAGCTAGTATTCTTGTTTTCTACTTGCAGTTTATTTTCCGTATTTACTTTTCAGTTCTTATTGTGCTTATTGCCTGTTCTTCCTGTATTGTACATTCTTATTACTTGTGCATCTTGTATCCTTTTTCTATTTCTTGTTATATATGCTCGATTATGTTATTGGAACTGCTTTCAGAGGTATGTACTTTGCTCAATTCCTGATTGGAAAATATTTTTCAGAGGATCCGAGAGATTGGTGTCCGACATACTATGGACTTCGACTTATAGATGGTGCAGACTTGGATCCACTAGTTCTGGAGTAATTGTCAGAAGGTTCATTCGGATCATTAGTTTTCATAGTTAGTCTCTTTAGCATTTTGGTACCGGATTTATTTTCGGCATAGAGTATGAGATTGGATATTGTTTCTATTATTGTTTATATATATTGAATGGATAGTTATGTTAGACTTTCTTGATATCTTCTCGTGCTTTAGAATGTGATTGAGTTTTGTGTTGAGATTTTATTGACAGACTTCATATTATTGTAAGATTTTAGATAGTATAGTAGACCAAGACAGCGTTCTACCGCCGATTCTACGGCGTAGGCTGGGCGTTGTTTCTGACTTGTATCCCTACATCGGATACGGGTCGTGACACGACCTTTCATATAAGGAGAGGCATGTATCTATTTGGACCAGAGAGAGAAGATTCTCAAGAACCGGACCATTCGATTAGTCCGAGTTGCTTGGGGGCATCACTCACCGGGCGAGTCAACTTAGGAACGAGAGGATGATATCCGTGCTCGATACCCGTATTTGTTTGACTCGTGAGATATACTTGTTCGTATATCTCGTACCCTGATCTTGTCTTGTGCATGCTTGTCTTGTTATAGGATTGTACTTGATTTCCTTATGCCCTTGCTTACCTTGATTGCATGTCCCCAGAATTTTCTTGCTAGATCCCGTGCCTTATTAAAATTTTGAGGACAAAATTTTCTAAGGAGGAGAGAGAGTTGTGAGACTCGTCTTATTGTTCTAGTATACGTATCCGATATACGCGTATTATACATGTATAGCTCGTTTATTGTTTAATTGATTACATCATGATTTATGCTATTCATGCATTGTTTAGATTATTTTTGTAAGTTTTTCTTAGTTGTATGCTTTGGACCGTTGGTCCCTTGGTTTTCTTGGTGGGTAGCTGTGATGAACCCGGGTGAGGGGCATGAATTATGATCCAATGGCCTACAATCCTAGCTCTTCCTATATAAGTAATCTCACTCCCTTTTCTCTACTTTTCTTTTTCTTTCCTTCTTTATTTCTTCCCCAGTGAGCAGTAGCCGAGCTTGGCCTTGGCCGTGGGTGACCTTAGTAGTGTTGGTATTAGGCTAAAATTTGACCGTAGGCAAGTACATCTTGCCAACCGAGTGAACCCATGATTTGGAGTTCTTGATAACCTAAGTTTATATCTATTTGCTAACTTAGTTGTCTGTATATCTTTTGTAGCTTAGAACTGTATAGTAGACTCTTTTGTAGCCTTGATTTTCTATTACCCTTATATTTAATCTTGAATGGAAAAATCGAGAACAACAAAGTCGGAGCACAAAGTGTGTTGGTCGGAGAAGAATGAGCAATTCGATAAAAAGTGTGCATGAGACCCTTGAAAAATGCTTGCGATTCACACATCATTCAAATCCTCATAAAAATGCTTGCGTTCAGCACAACATTCAAATCCTTGCAAAAGTGAGCCAAGATATGTTGAGTATTCTGGGCGTACTTTACTCCTCATGCATACGTTTTGTACGAATTTTATCTAACCAAATCCTTGCAAAATGCGCCAAGGCTATCAGAAACTTGGGCGCACTTTTAAGAAAAATCCTCAGCGGCGCACATTTGAGCGTTCAGTCTCGTCAATCAAGAGAAAGTGCACCAATTTCTTTCTCTGAGCTTTCTTGATGGGCGATCCTTGACTTTGGCATCGCCTCGACTGTCGTGTTCTCTAATATCGTGTCTCAACTGTTGTGCCATACTTTGAGACTTGTGTTTGTCTTTTAGTAGACCTTCCTACGCTTGTTTGTCCGCCAAACCTCACTGCTGGCATACTTGATGAAAGTGCACCAAGTTCATCGCTTGGGTACTTTTATTTGTGTGCCAATGATAGATTTGTGCACCAAGCTCCTGGCTCGTGCACTTCTATCATTGTGCGCCAAGGTCTTAGAAGTGCACTTTAGTATAATTTGTGCGCCATCTTTGCTCGGAGCACTTTTGTATCAAAGTGTGTCAGAACTGTCCGGACTAGTAATTTGTGCGCCAAAACTATTTTTGGCCATTTGTGCGCCAATACTGTTATTGGCCATTTGTGCGCCAATACTGTTATTGGCTATTTGTGCGCCAATAGTAGTTTTGGCCCATTATGCGCGAATAATTTATTTTCTTGCCTGATTATGCGCCAACCCTGAATTATTGATTTATGTACCTGCATGTCATTATTCTTTTAGTAATGCTTAGCACTTGATGTTTCCCTAGTTTTCTTTTAGTTAATCCTAGTTATTTCCTGAACTGAGATGATAGGGATCTTGATTTTCTAACATGAGTTAAGTGATTGTACACTATAAATAAACTCCTGAATCTTGACATAGAGTTGATTACCCTGATACTCCTGATCTTGATACTCCTGATCCTGGCTCGACGTAGCGTACCCATGATACGAGAATTCTTGTAACAGTTCTGATCAAGACTATTAGTAGCACATGTATTGCATATCATGTATCTCCGTGGTTGATTTTGATTGTGCTCGTCAAGCTACTGTCATATCTTGCATCATGTCTGAGGCAGATTTCTGAGCACCATGGTCGGAAATTCTTGATAATTCTCTAAGCTAATAACTAGAATAATAATCTAGAGCATCTAGAGAGATTTTTTGGCTATATGCAATCCCTGTATCCCAACGACACCTGATGGATTTGGAGCTCTCCGTCGTGAGGGGAATAGTTCCAGCATACCGACGAGTGTTGCACTACCAAAAAAGATAAAAAAATTATTATACCTGATAAACCTATATTATGTACCCGTTCGTCTGGATAACCCGGATAGTTTGTAGGGCATGTGGCTGTAAGAAATCTCAAACTGCATGTGTTAGTAAGTAGGACTATGATAACCCTAGTTAGCTAATGATAACAAGTCGTATGACATGATTGGCCATGATTGCTTAATTTTTAGTCTAGTCTAGTCCCATCCTGATTGATTTAATAACTGATCCAGAAATTATAATCAGAGTACTGATTCCAGATATCCTTGTTTAAATACTCCAGAACTGTTTAAGTGTTACTTTACCTACTACTCTTATTGATTTGTCTGCATGCTGGTTTTAGTTCATAAGTTTGGCTCCCTTGTGATACTTGTTGTTTGGGGTCTAACCTCACTAGTTTTGTATGACCAAATTTTGGAGCAGGACTGCAGGATCTTCTGTACCTCCCTCCTCAAGATGGTGAATACGAGGAGTACCCGAGGATATGAGTGACTTTCTTCTTTCTCACCTAGTTAATCTTGTACATTACTCTTTTGAGGCATTTATCCACCGAGCATGTGTTTAGCTCATGTTTTAGGATTCTTGATACTACAGCCTGTGGGCCTACATGTAAAGCATATTCTAGACTATAGCTGGAGTTGATCATGTAATATTGTACTCTGCTAGTTCTTTATTTTGGTACTAGCTTCGTGATCATCTAGGTATGTATAGTTTGTAATGCCTTACTATTATATGTTGGTGATAATACATCTTGTAAACTTGTTGCTTGCTTGAGATTGAGAAACTTAGGATTCCTGACCTAGTATTGCCTGATGGATTGTAGAGTAAACTCTCACATGTCTAGACAGCCGTGACCGTATCTCGGGGTATAGAGTACTCTGGTATACGTAGCTAGCTTTGTCTACCCCCGCTCTCCAGTATTCTGGTTCTGGAACATGACAAGCATATACGTATTTGAGTTGGACTGAAGTCCACTTGATACGTAGCTGGCCATTGCTACGTACTCTGGTCCTACGTATTTTGGGATTGGGACGTGACAAGTTTTTTTGGGGGGCTCATGCAGGTCAGAGCATATCGTATCAATTACGTAACTATACTGATACGAGCCTGCGAATAGGAATAGACCAAAATAGGATCTCAATCCACAACTACCTTGATAACTTTCTATTGAATTCTACCATCGCTCTTGAATCTTAAACTTGTATTCGGTCATATCTTTCTTGAACTCTTTATTATTGTTTCTCGTCTTTCCCTATTTCGGAAAGATGAACGCTCGTGCCTGATCGAAGATAGAAATATGAGTAGCAATAATTATATATCCTATACGTCAATTACATTATAAGGTTGATTACTTTGACCATTAAGGATGTATTAGAGAGGATAAAAAAAATTAGGGTTTATGAAAACTATTAAGAGTTCGAGATTTTTTTAAAGGTATAATATTGTGTTTATGAAAGACTAGTAGATTCTAAGTTGGGTAGAAGTCGTATTGACATTCAAATTATAGTTATTAATTTTAAATATTGAAAATATTGGTAGATTCTAAGTTGGGTAGAAGTTTCATTCAAATTATAGTTATAAATTTTATATATTGAAGGTGGAACTCTTAGACGATAAAGTAGTAAAATAAGATTAAGATACTCAAGTGCTTTTGACTACATAAAATTTTCAGAAGAATATTTATGATTTCATTGAGTTAGTGTAAAAGAAAGGGGGGGACTTGAGATAGGGACTTGGCTTTGAGGAGAAGAATGTTTTGAGGATTGAATTGAATTTTTTTTTTTGGGAAAATGATCGAATTAATAAATTTTAGTTGTTAAAGGATATTATGATAAGAGTGAACTTGTATTTTAAAATTTTAGGATATTAAGGAATATTAATTAATTTAAATTTTGAGGATAAATTTTTTTTTTTAGTTGGGTAGATTGTAAACCCTTTGCCCAAAGTTAGTAAATTTTCCAAAATATTAATTATCAATTTGAATGGTATAAACTAAAATGTACATATCCAAAGTTTATTAAATATACTAAGATATCTAAACAGTTGACATGATAATACTAAAATATCAATAATCTATCCCTAAGTACTATTATATTTAATCTATTCTTAGTTAAACCATAACTAATTCTTATTTTACTGACAAGATAATGCTAAATGAGAGAGAGAGAGAGAGAGAGAGAGAGAGAGAGAGAGAGAGAGAGGATATATATATATATATATATATATATATATAATAGAAATAAATAAATTCACGAGACATGCATTTCCTTTTTAAGCATACGTCATCTTGCTAATCCTGCGTGTAAAACCACATAAGCTGTTTAAACCAAAAAAAAAAAAATTTAATCTGTCCCGAAGTATAGATTATACAATCCAGATTCCTCTTTATCTCCCAAGCATATTTGACCTATATATATAGATATATATACATACAACTCCTCTCATCAAAACCCTCCCTCTCCCTTGCACCGAGCAGCGGACGCCAAACCCAACCGAGGCCCAGACCCCGTGCCAAAACTCAGCCTCATGTATCCCCCTCATCTGCATGGCGCAAGCACCGGTGATGTCGATGCCGAGAACCCCGGAGCCGAGTTCACCAGGACCCGACGTCTGACTCGTCATCGCACGAGCACTGGCCTCCATACGTCGGCATCCAACCCTTCTGGTCGATGCAATCGCGTAAGAGCGCAAACCCGATCCGAGCGCCGCAAAATATCGACCTTGCTCCAATATCGATGCTACCGCGTCCACTAAGGACTTGCCGACCCTTGCCGAGATAGCTGCGGTAATTCCCAAAGGAGCGGAAGAAGCATGCAGATTGCTTGTCTAAAATTGTAAGTTTACAAAAACACTCCAATAGTTATTCATTATAACCTAAACTAGGATATTATATGTAAAATGCATATAACCAAGGTTCTTTACATTAACTGTTTATAATCTGGGCATTACTAACTTGTAAATAATTTTTATATTGGAAGATTAGGCTATATAGTTATAGTATATTAGATAATTAAATTGTGGTTATAATATAAATCCTATTAAATAATAGCATTTAAATCACATTAGACCAATATACATAATTAAAGCTTTGCACCTATTTAGTAATTGGATCTGACTTTAGGGCTCTGGACCTCAGCCCAAAACCAGGCTATTTACCAGGCAAGTATACCTTGCCAAGTTTTTCAATTTCATATAACATGTCTAATTTATTTGGCTTATTTGTATATGTTTGTTTTCATTATATTCACATGACATTAGTTAGAATTTATTTTTATAGGCATATTAGTACATGATGGTATGCATCCTTGTCGTAGATCATAGACTTGATTTAAATAGTGATGGATTAAGTATACCCACGTGAGTGTTATTAGACGCGCGAGAACGATTATAAACACATGGACTATTTTCTTTTCCATTTTCGTTGTTCATAACTCTGTGGCCAATAAGGTCGGATTATCTGTTTTGTGACCCTGTGACCACTAAGGTCAGGTTATGTGTTCACCTTGTGGCCACTAAGGTCGGGTGAGTGCTCTCTTAGCCGTGGTTTACTTGCGAGCTACGGTATTTGTAGTCTCGTCGTATCTGCAGTTCATGTGTAGTTAATTAGTCTCTTTCATAATGACTATTATATAGGTTATGTCTTAGTTATTTTCTGCATGCACCTGCCTATTTTAGATACTATATTTTTTATATACTTGGCCCGCATGTTGTATCTTGTTACGTCCCACTGAGGACCTGGATTCGTTGTCCAGTGTGCAAGATTACTCGGAGTCCTACAGTTAGGCATGGGAGGGTAAAATCATAGTTGACGACTCTGCCATCGCTTAGTTCATTTTTAGCATATAACATTGATTTATTTTCTTGTACGTCTTTATCTTTTCGTTTTCTAGTAGTGGATTTGTCTCCACCGGACCACTTTTGGACTCTTGATGTGATTAAATTATTTGTATTTACATTCATTATTATCCGTGGTTAAATTTAATTCTCGTGACTTATTCTGCTGATATGGCCTAGTTTTGATAAAATTATTTTATTCTTTCGAGTTTATTCGAACATATATGCTAGTGGACTGCAGACCATGAACCATATTGTTCAATCTTGATGTTATTCTTATGTGGATTGAGATGTAGTTAGACTTGCCTTATTAGAAATTATATCCTATTATATACATCATATACGTATTCGAGTTGGACTGGAGTCCACTTGATACGTAGCTGGCCATTGCTACGTACTCTAGTCCTACGTATTTGAGGACTTGGACGTAATAAAAGCACTGGTGAGGAACAAAAGTAATACCCTCTGAAACCATCATTAAGTAATCGTGTGAGAAAATATTACATTATTAGTGATCTTGCTACTTTTACCTATGTCCATTTTATGCTATATATGATCAAAGTCAGTTTACACTTATTTGAAAAATCTTTGAAAATTAAATTTTATATTCAATTCTAGGATGCAGAAGGGACAGTTTATGCACGATATTGAATTCACTTCTATCTTGATGTGCGTAGCATATTTCCTGAGCCATATTCATTCACTTAAGGACAATATCGGCATTCATTTAACATTCTTTACCCTTAGTAACAATTAGTAACATCTAGGCAACTTAGTTCTTCTTGTTATGCGGGACAACAACATCTCATGTAAAACTAATAAATCTTAGGAGCAACATGGAGTAGGAAACATAATAAAATGATCATCACTTATTCAATGATTCTTACCCATAGCTAGACGGTTATCCCTGCAACAGACAAGCATTAGAACGATCTCATAAACATATGGATATGGTTCCCTATTCGACTCTGCATCAAGTGTTAGGTGTGTAAGAAGGCTATCCTAGCATGCAACCTAACTACATGATAGTCCAAAGAAAATCCATGATTAGCAATTTTGACTCGCGGTTTAACACTGCACTAGTATACGCTCATACTAGCAGCAGCGACGCATGGTTCAACTACTAATAGATGTGAACACCCCCTGATCACTAGGACTTCGTTGCCTCAGGGTGTTCCTCTGATCCCCTGTAGACCGAACGATCCCGGTACCCCAGAATTGGTCGTGGGATTATTCTTTGTGCACAAAGTTGTCCAAACTAATGCATAAATGCGACTTCTATCAGATAAACTCTATGATGCGGTATCTTTGCGAAAATGAATAATTTCATCTATTCTCTACTCTTTCTTTGTACGGACAAGCCGTCATCTCTTTTCTCTATGCGGACAAGCCACCATCTCTTTCATGTAAATCTTTGTAAAAGTATAAGTTTATTTCATAATGTTCTATCTTTGCAACAGCAATAAAGGAATCAGGTAATCAATCAATCTCTATTTAAGCAAGCATGTTAACAGTTCTTCTATCTTTTGTAACAAAGCATGTAGTTCTACTCTTTCTTTAGCATACGATCTAGGGACATGTTCAAGCATTCTTTACTCTTCTTATTAGCATAAGATAGGTGTCACGCCCCGGAGCCGCCCGGGCCGCCGCTCCGTCTTGCCTCGCCCCCGTATATCCGGATTATCGAACCGGGCATGAATCACGGCGCCCGTCCCGCAGGTGCGAGTAAGAGATTTTGTGTGGCCCGTACGAGTGTATCGGGGACATGATGCCGTGCGAGCCCGGGGTTGCGCCCGCACAAGGCCAATCGTTTAAGTTGATAGTTGGCTATCATCGCATCAATCGAGTAAGCAGCGGAAAGGGACTTGTTGCAATGCAATGCATTTAGCCAACTGAGTATTCGGGATAATCGAGGGACTTGGGTTCCTTTATGCAAAGGCATTCGTTCGTTCCATACATTTTGTATCGTTGTGCGTTCCAATTTAAATTGGAGGCAATCTTGACCTATTTTTCATGCGGCCCAAATTAGGGTAATATTCTGTTATGAGTCTTCTTCATTATTGGTATTGATGACCTGACCTGATTTTGGTCCCATGTACTCCTAATTAATTTTAGAACACAACTTGTATTTATTTCTAATTAAATTGAGGATACTATTTTAACCAATTCTGAAAATCCCAATTTAATTTCAGTGCCCTGCAAATGGAGCCCATACCAAACTTATAGCGCCCCTTGACCCTACAAAACACCGGACACCGAATCGCCCGCCAAATTTTCGTCATTTTATGCGTCTGTGCAAATACCCAATTTTAAGGGGGCTAATTTGTAAATTTGTATTTTTGGTGTCAACACCCATTTGTTTAAACCAATGAGGGAGCCCTATTAATTTTTAATCATCACCCTCATCCCCACATGAAGAAACCTCATGACCAATCTGGACCACTCATTTAATTGAGTGCATCCTCACCCTCCATCAAAACCCTCTCTCCTATAAAATGTCTTGTCCCATCAAACCCTAATCCCTAGAAACCTAGGTAGCACACCTCCCCAAGCCCCCACATCTTCTCTCCAACCGTATGAAAATTTCCTTTCTCTTTTCTTCTTCTCTTTCCTTTCTTCTTCTTCCTTCTTCTTCTTTTCTTCTACTTCTTTTTTCTTCTTTTTCTTCCTCTCTTCTTTAATTTTTAAAATTTAAAAGAGAAGGGGAGGGAATACTGTCACCCTACCCCTGTGTACTCCGGCCAGGCTCCCCGGCGGCTACCCCCTGCTGCATTCCGGTCAGCGGCCCCGACCACTCCCAGGCAGACCCCTCAGGCGGCCCCTGCCCACTCCGGCGCCGGCGCTCCACCTCTCTACCCTCTGGCTGCTCCTCCCCCATTCCTCCCTGTGTACACCCCTCCGGCCGGATCCCGCTGCACCCTGCAGCCGACCACCATTGCTCCCCCTCTCGCTGCCAACACCACCACCGCCGGCATCTGCATCCCCTCCGACGGCCGCAGTAGTTTCCCGGCGGCCTCATGAGCTCCTCCTCCGTTGTTCCCCCTGCTGCTCTTCTTCCCGCGGCTTCCCGAGCCGAGATCGACCGGCCATCAGCCGACTGCTCCCCGGCCGGCGCTGCCCCGACGCGTCCGGCCGGCCAAGCCCCGACCCCATCACAGTGAGTATTCTCCTCTCTCCCTCCTTCTTTATATATATATATATATATATATATATATATATATATATATATATATATATGTATATATATAATGTATTAAAGATATGTATATGTATTTGTATGTATAATTAATGTGTAGACATATACGCATATACGTATGAGCATATATTAATATATAATATGTATAGCATTTATTTAATTAATGTTTTAAATACATGAATATGTATAGCATTTATTTAATTAATATTTAAACACATAATGTATAGCATATATATAATGCATTAGTATGTTAATGTAATTAATGTATTAGTATGGTAAATGTAATGTATTGATAAATTAATTAATGTGTATAATTAATGATGATATGTATATATATATGTACATGTATATATTAAAATATAATTTATATATATATATACGTATTCTAGTATGTATGATTAAATTGATATATATATATATATATATATATATATATATATATATATATATATATATATATATATATATATATATATATATATATATATATTGTATATATATATTGGTTATTTTATATATATGAGATATCTAGTAAATAAAAAACATATACTAGTACAAACTAAATTCATATATTAGTATGTTTAAGAATGATGTTGACAATATATATATATATGTATGTACTTTTGCACATATATGATATGTACGCATTTTGACATATGTTAATTATATATGTACGTATTTTGGAAAATGTACAACTATAGCAAGTAATTTATATTGGTATATATTTTAGATATATATATATATATATATTATGTTAAATTCTTTAGTATGTATACAAATATAAATATGTATTGTATTCCTTTCCATGAACTATGGTTATATAGATATACATACAAGTATTATTTATTATGTTTATATATATATACAAGTATTATTTATTTCAAAGTATATATTTTTACATATATCTATTATTGTAATGGATGGAATTTTATATATTAGTTAATGAGATGTTTATTTAAATATGTATCCCTACTAGATGACCCTAGTTGACTAGTGCCCTGCCTAGCATGGCCCTGAGGCCAGTGTTTATAGACTGTGTGTTAGGGTAGCACCTGATACCAGTGTTATTGTGATGTGTTTATAGGACTGTTGGTTTACCCAGGGGATACTCTGGAACAGGACATCCATAAATACCAGCTAAGGACCCAAGGCAAGTACATTCTCTGATAATTTCCAATTCCTTGATAATTTCTATAAATTCAATAATCATGAAATGTTACATCTGAATCCTTGACACTGTGTTACACGAACTAGTATAGCTTGGATCTGCAGTCATGAGATATTATTTTGATTATCGTTTGACATTGTACACGACATGTATATTAGACATCGTACATGATAGATTGGACTTGCTCGTGTATCGTGACGTGTCATGATTGGATCCACATTACTAGTTGGGGGCGGGGAAGTAGTTAGTAAGAAATGTGATCATAACCTCTTATTGTAGTGTAGAACAATGTAAGTGTTAATCATGCTCTTCACCCATGATTAGCCAGGCCCTGTAGCTATCGTACATGTTCCCAAGCCGATCACATTTTGAAACTACTATTTCAAACACTTAGAATAGATTACAGTTCCCTATTTTAAATCATATACTACATTACCCGTATATGATGCTGTTCCTTGTTCTTTTTATTTTCATACATGCACTGACTATATCATATTGCCTATTACCTGTCTCTTTATATTGCATGTCTCTCTTTAATTGCTATTGCATTTATTTCACTGTCTTCTCAGTAGCTAGCATCACATGTTTATTGCTTTATAGTCCTTATCAATTTAATGGAACTGTTATTTGAGATTGTACTTTGCTCCTTCCTGACTGAAAATATTTTTTCCAGACTATGCCTTAGAGGATCGGTAGCAAACACTTTATGGACCATATGATGAGTAGCTGCACTTGGGCTTGATAGTTAGTTGTAATTCCGGGAGGTCTAGCCGGAATCACCAATCTTCTAGTTAGTTCTTTTAGTAGACTATTTGGTACCGGATTTGTCTCCGGCATTTTTATTGAGACTTGGATATTGTTGAGTTTGATTATTACCTTAGACTTGTGTTGTATTTAATTTTCTTTCGCTATCTTATCGTGCTGTAATCCTGTGATTGAGTATGTGTTCATTTTATTTGTGTCATCCGTGCCTCCTTATGGAGATTGGATGCTTGTGTGAGATTGGCTAGATAGTATCAAGACCTTGACAACGTTCTACCGTCGACTCTGCGGCGTAGGCTGGACGTACTTGCGTACTCGTGCCCCAATTCCGGATGCGGATCGTGACACCTATCGCTCCCTCGGACGATCCAGTACCTACAAGCAAGTAAACTATTGATGGGTCAGCACTTTATACAAGTACTGGTGAGATAAAACAACTGAACAGAAACAAGCATTCACTCAAACCAACACTAAGTAATCATGTTATAAAATATTATATTACTAGTGATCTTTCTAGTTTTACCTAGGTTCGTTTCATGCAGTTCGCTAGCAGAGTCATATTATATTGTTTGGAAACATGTTTGGAAACATAGTTTCATATGCGATAAATAAGCAAGCAAGCCGTTCGTTCGTGTTCAGGGTGTGTGCAGCGTGCCTCGTGAGACTCCAGGGTCAAATGTATAGCTAGACACACATACACGATCTTAGGGGCAGTCCTCTATCTAAGCCAACACAATGACTTAGCTATATGCAGGGCGCTCTTCGAGTATCTCAGGATCGGCAGCTGGTTGTACAGCATACCAATGACTCATTCATCTGATGCTAATGGCAGCTGTGACTCATGGTTGCTTTTCACTATCATGGTAGCAGCCGGGACACATGCAGTTCAGCTCTTCACCAAAAGCCATTGTCCGACCGTATGCGAATGCATGAAACACTATCAAATAAACTCTAGTATGCAGATGAGACGAACCATCAGAACAGTTATCATTGTTGCGGGGCAATCCGACTTATCACTTGAACACATTCAGGCACAATATGGTTCTCTTGAAGCATAGATGATAGTGAACATGTTCATGCACTCTAGGCAAGCGTTTCAGGATTCTCATTTAGCAGACTTATTCGTTTCAAAGACAAGCTAGGTGAGTTCGTTTATTAACATGCAAGGCAGGTTCTATCATTCTCTTATGAAAATATTGTAAGCAAAAACTCAGGTTATTATTAAGGCGTACAAGAATCAGAGAACGAAGTTCTGCCCACTCACCTGATACATAATGCCGACGTGGAGCGGGGCATTACATACTTACCAACCAACAAAAAGTTTCATCCTCGAAACTTCAAGGATAAACTTCTCGATATTCCGAGCAGCGATAGTGCCATCCCTCGCCGTACTCAATCCAAACAGTCAAGCAATTCAAGTTCAAAAAATATTTGCACTTTTAGAATATCTATGGACTTATTGTATGGAAAGCTCTATTGCAATACCATATCGATATAACTCAGAGTCATAGCAACAGTTTTGGGCCAAAAGATCGATTCTGCTCTGATACTATTCTGTCATGCCCCGGACCCGCCCGGGCCGCCGCTCCGCCTTGCCTCGCCCCCGTATATCCGGATTATCGAACCGGGCACGAATCACCGCGCCCGTCCCGCGGGTAATTCTGTGTGGCCCGCACGAGTGTATCAGGGATGTGATGCCGTGCGAGCCTAGGGTTACGCCCGCACAAGCCCAATCATTTAAGTTGATAGTTGGCTATCATCGCATCAATCGAGTAAGCAGCGGAAAGGGACTTGTTGTAATGCAATGCATTTAGCCAACTGAGTATTCGGGACAATCGAGGGACTTGGGTTCCTTTATGCAAAGGCATTCGTTCGTTCCATATATTATGCCCCTTATACGATAGCATCTTGGGGCAACAATCGAAACCATGATTCTGGGTCTTAGGGACTGTGGCACGCTTATCGCTCCCTCGGACGATCCAGTACCTGCAAGCAAGTAAACTGTTGGTGGGTCAGCACTTTATACAAGTACTGGTGAGAAAAAACAACTGAACAGAAACAAGCATTCACTCAAACCAACACTAAGTAATCATGTTATAAAATATTACATTACTAGTGATCTTTCTAGTTGCCTTAGGATCGGTTTCATGCAAGATTTAAATAGCCTAGTTCTTGTGGCAGTGCGCCGTACAACATGAGAGAAAACACGACGAGACTTACCAACTTACCATTTGGCCTTCCCTGTCCAAGGCAAACATTGTTAATTCCAAGCACGGGCAAGTATAAGCATTCAGGGGCATTTATAATAAAAACCAAGGCAATAGCATATGCAATACGAGTATTGTTGTATCATGATCTTTCAGGTATTCAGTTGTTCATTGATGCGATGCAATGACTCGTACGCGGATAGTCGCTAAGTGAGGATGACTTATCTATATGAACATGAGTCGCTGGCATAGCCATAATGGACCGATCGCAGACGAGAATAGAACACAGCGAAAGTATAAGAGGCGCTACGAACCATCTCCTGCACACGATGATCGCACATGAAGTAGTCCAAGGCCAAAATGGAATACAACGAAAGTACACGATACGCTACAAACTATCTCGCCTGCACACGATGGACTACACACGAGTTCCATCCGGATCGGATCGGCCCCAGTGCCCCGGTGACCGTCCGTAGAACAATACCTCATTTCCGAGTTATCCGCGATATGCAATTTTAGGTCTTTCAATTATCACGAGATACACGGGAACACGAGAACACGAATACACGAGAACACGAGTACACGAGTGCACGAGAACACGAGTACATGAGATACTTGAATCTTGATTCTTTGGTCAGTGAATGACTTGCCTTGATGCATTCCCCTGGTTCGGGGCTGCCTTTGGTGACCTAACGGTCCCGGATACTTTCAGGTTCAATCATGCACGGAATGACTACTTAGTAGTCTCCCGGGGTTTGGATGAAAATAAGGCAACATACAAGCAGACACGTATGCATTTGTATAAACACAAGTATTCACGTTAGCTCGGGCCCGAAGGTAAGCCAATGAGTGAGATCGTTAGGGGACTTCCCGAGCAACACGTTCTAGGGTAGCATGCGGGGTCTGAATATATATATAAGCAGTATTTCATTTCTATGTTCTAGTATAAGCAATACAAGTGGGATTATTCCCTTAGCTAGGTGCGTTGGATTCTTATTAGTATGCAGGGGTGATTCACCTAGCGACTAGCATGAACATTCAGTATTTTAAGTGTGCTGGCTAAGCAAAGACAAGTTTACGGTAGCCACCCACCTTAGCGATGATTCACCTCGGTTGAACGATACGCCAAGCGAGCCTCTGAAAGCCTAAGCCGGAATCCTGTAGGGACAAGTCTAGATATCCTTTGCCTCAAACGAGTATTCTCGCCTGAGCAAAGCGGGTCGGGATATTGCACTTTTCCCGTTTGAATCGGTAGTCCGCTTGAGCGGAACGGGGTATTACATCCTACCCAACTCAGAAAAAGTCTCGTCCTCGAGACTTACTAAGGACAAGCAGTATGTTTTAATCAATTTTGATTTAACGATACAAGGCTGAGGCAAACCTATACAAGTCGTTGTACTTGTTTATTTGGATATTCACTTGCACAAGCGTTCGAGATCAGCATATCGCTAGTCTAGATCGTACACATATTTGTAGCGCTCCAAACACATGCACGCCAACCAACTTAGCGATAGCGAAGCCTTAGCACTCGAGTTTCACCTTTTCTTAAGTCTTGGATAGTGCATAAGTTTAAGGCATCCCTCGAATTGATGCATTCAACCAAACTTAGAGTTAGTGAAATCGGACAAGCTACTTGCGATAATCTCAAGGGTTCTCACTCAGGTTGGCACAAAGGCCACTCGCAGCACAATATCATACAAGCAATCTTATCATTCAAAACGCATTTTGAAAGTATTTAGACTTATTGGTGGAATATTCCGTTTGGGACATTGAGAGAGAGCATACACATAACCTACGAACGAGCTTTCGAAACAGAGATATTCGGAACAAAGTCCAAAGGCGTATAAGCCAGGCTCTGATACCAACATGTCACGCCCCGATCTCCCACAGGCTAAATAGGTCATTCCCGCTAGGCGAGAATCATCGCGCCAGCGCTCCTACGGAACGATCGCTTTGACCCATCCGGGCGTGATATCGCACGAGCGTGAGCCACGCCCGTGCAAGGATATGGTTCATTGACTGGCGGTAAGAGTTCTAAGCCACAGAGTTGCACAGATTGTCTGAGTACAGCGGAGTCATGAACGCATAGGTGATCGGTAACAAGTTCACTGAGTTGAAAATCGTGGAAGCATTTAATAACACAAGTAGAAGTAAAGCAATCTCTTTATTGATATAAACAAGTGTTACAGGCGGCGTATAGCCGAGATTATAAGTCGCTCAAGCCTCTCTCTGAAATAATAAAAGTGTGCTAAGTGGCTACAATTGTGGAATGATTGTACAAGCGATGTTCAGGCAAGTTCCAACATTATGTCTTGTATATGTGCTTCAGTTCCGGATGCACCGCTGCTTCGGAGTGATCTCCATGCCTTAGTACGCACGAAGGAGCATCCATACCGAACGAGGTTCTCCCGCACCCTGCAAACGATCTGGTGGGTTATCAGTATATTGAATGCACTGGTGGGGAGGCTACTCGCCCGCTCGACAAATCCAAACACGTAATATAGGTTCCGTGCACCAACTATTAAGTTGTCTTTCTAGTTTTACCTAGGTTCGTTTCATGCCGTTCGCTAGCAGAGCCATATTATATTATTTGGAAACATGTTTGGAAACAGAGTTTCATATGCGATAAATAAGCAAGCAAGCCGTTCGTTCATGTTCAGGGTGTGCGCAGCATGTCTCGTGAGACTCCAGGGTCAAATGCATAGCTAGACACACATGCACGATCTTAGGGGCAGTCCTCTATCCAAGCCAATACAATGACTTAGCTATATGCAGGGCGGTCCCCGAGTATCTCAGGATCGGCAGCTGGTTGTACAACATACTAATAACTCATTCATCTGATGCTAATGGCAGCTATGACTCATGGTTGCTTTTCACCATCATGGTAGCAGCCGTGATACATGCAGTTCAACTCTCCACTAAAAGCCATTGTCCGACCGCATGCGAATGCATGAAACACTATCAAATAAACTCTAGTATGCAGACGAGATGAACCATCAGAACAGTTATCGTTGTTGCGGGGCAATCCGACTTATCACTTGAACACATTCAGGCACAATATGGTTCTCTCGAAGCATAGACGATAGTGAACATGTTCATGCACTCTAGGCAAGCATTTCAGGATTCTCATTTAGCAGACTTATTCGTTTCAAAGACAAGCTAGGTGAGTTCGTTCATTAACATGCAAGGCAGGTTCTATCATTCTCTTATGAAAATATTGCAAGCAAAAACTCAGGTTATTATTAAGGCGTACAAGAATCAGAGAACGAAGTTCTGCCCACTCACCTGATACATAATGCCGGCGCGGAACGGGGCATTATAATAGGGACATACAATATTCTCTTACTCTTGTTTATTAACATATCAATGGTTCGTTTGATAGAAGTGATTGTGTAACTTAGTATGTAGTATTCTTATCTTGACTTAGCTAGCAGGGGTTCTTTTATTTGACAAGCATACAAATTCTTTTGTTAAGCATACTGTTTGTGGTATTAAACGAAAGAATGAAGATGTATTCAATATGGGATCTACACGGAATCCGCCTTCTTTGGTTTACAAACAAACTTGTATAATTTGATCCTATACGAGGATATGGGAGTACAATTTATTTAATCTGGGTAAATATTGCTATAGGTGTCTGATCTGCAGTCGATCACTTTAGCCCTTGGACCACACGATGTTGAAGAAGTGCCGTAGAAGACAGGAAGCAGCTTCGAAGGTTGCAGGAGAGGGTGGATGCACGATGCCAAAGTCGTCGATCCCTACTATTTGCCTGAGCTCCGGGTGCTCTCTCTCTCTCTCTCTCGGGTTTTCTTGACCAATTTTCCTCCTTGTTCCTCATTGATAGAGGTCTCTATTTATAGAGTTTTAGTGACAGTGACCACTCCGTCGGTGTAACAACCGAGGAGTGGAAAGTACAGTACCCTTCTACACAACGGTTAAAGTAACCAATGCCTGCGTATAGATGATCTTTTGAATGAGCGTGTGACGCGGGTCCAACTAAGGGACACAACACGTACAATTGCTACGAAGATCACGACGTAAAAGCCACGTAGGTAGGTATCCATTGTGTAGAAGAGGTTGGCATAGAAGCCAAATGTCTGTCACCATGGCATAGAAGCCAAATAGTTATCAAACCGGCATAGAAGCCGAACAGGCGTAGAAGCCGAGTGGTCGTAGAGGCCGAACATGTATAGAAGCCGAAGGGTCGTAGAGGCCGAACAGGCATAGAAGCCGAAGGGTCGTAGAGGCCGAACAGGCGTAGAAGCCGAAGGGGCACAGGGGCCGAGCAGGCGTAGAAGCCGAAGGGGCACAGGGGCCGAGCAGGCGTAGAAGCCGAATGAGCACAAACGCTGGATGGGCGTAGAAGCCGCTGCGTACCGTGCCACAGTGCTGATGTGGACGTCTTAGTCGAAATTACGGCTTTTGAAGATATAATCAAATCTCTTGCATTAAATGCTGAGATTTGCCACCATCCTGTGCATTAAATATGGAGGCGTATTCTTTGACGGTCTGCAACCCTTTCTGCACATCAGTCGCAGAGACATGCCTCGAGAAACTGTCACCGCTCTGTGCATTAGGCGAAGAGACGTGCCTCAAACCCCGTACGGAGTACAACTTTTGGCGTAGCAGGCGGTTTGTCTACTGCAGAACGTAAACAGCTCACGTTTTGCCTGTGTAAAACAAGGCAGCGTATCCCTTCGTGCTTGAAAAAGCAGTTTACGTGAAGGGGATGGCGGTATTTGACAGCCTGGGTGGCAGTGCAGTGCCATCATTATAGCCGTCGCTTGGGTAGTCGAGCCGTATCCCTTTGCCAGAAGTCCAGACGTCCGGTTCATTGCAGGCTCTGACAGATTCATTGCAGGATCTGACAGGTTCACTTCGGGGAATACGAAGCGTCTTTTGTACACCTCAATGCTGCGTATGAAAGGGGAGGAGTTTTACGCCCTGGAGGCGATGAAGCACCCTGTTTACGCTGAATCGGCTTGGACGTACTGCCTTACGCGGATGGTCCTTTGAGCTTTTATGTTTTACGCTCTGTTCTAGCAAAAAAGGCTCTGTTGCACGCTTGATGGCTCTTAAGGCCTCTGCCTATGCTGCTCTGCACCGATATGCCGCGTAGTCATCTGGCGTATTTTTTATGCTTCTACAAGACCCCTTCAAAGCTTTCAAATTCCTCGGAAGTTGGAACGCTTTGAATGAAGCATGAACCGCACCTCGTGACTCAAAATATTTCTGAATGGAGCGTTGAAACGGTCGATGCCGACTTTATGGCAGATTTATTGGGGACCGGTGTGACCCCTTTTCGCCTATAAAAAGGCTGGGGGAGTTAGCCTGTTCTCCCCACATTTTCATCACCACGCAGAGATGATCGCCGGAGTTCGTCGGGTCGATTTGAGGAAGAAGGAGATCATGTTCTTCCAGCGTGTAAGGAGCCGAAAAAGACGGCGTCTTCAAGCAAGTGTCCACTGCAACGATGGATCATGAAAGGATATCTTAGCCTCCCTTGCTCGGGATAATCAGCAACTTTATATGGCTGTTCTTCCAAGAGAAGGAAAGGGTCGTATTAGACCACACTGCTTGCAAGCGGCGTCTTCTTCTGTTACCTCCGGCGGTGAGAGCAGCGACTAGCTCTGACCTCGGGCATTGAGTTGGGTGGAATATCTCAACTCAATCTGTCACGGCGCACGAAGTATGGGATATGAAAGCCCTAACTCTGTCGTTCTCTCGCCGGTGATCATTGCCATGTCAGCCAGTTGGCTGGAACTGACTGACTGCCGGAGAAGATGGATGAAAAATTGTGCCCCTGCAAGAACCTGTCAGAACAGCTTCTGGGCAATCTTCAGACGATGATGGGAAAACCCTCCTGTCGATGGAGTTTCCCTCAGTTGTAATCATGAAAATGAAAAGAAAACCCTTGTAGATTGGATTTCCCTCATATGTAATTATGACTTTAATCTTTTAATAAAATCGTCTTGCTTCTTCATATGATCATCTTGTCATACGTTGCTGTGAAGTCTGAATATGTGTAGCTTCGACACGTCTGAGTCTGTACGCCGACTCTGTAGAAAGAGTGCTAGGTCCTATCCTTTACGCATAACGAATAGTCCATAGAATGCTGTAGAGCATTTTGAACATTTTTAGAACTGTCCTGTTGCTAGGACTGAGGAACCGCGTAGAGCTCTGAACTTCTGATGAATAGAATTTTTGTTCAGACTTCGTCTTCAAGAATGACTTCTCGAAAAATCCCTTGGAACAGGGTCGAGAAATGGCTGTCTAACTGAGTTGCCATCTTTTGATAGACGAGATATTCAGACTGGAGTCTGGATGAACCTCCAATTGACCCGAAAAGAGTAATTTCTCGATGTTTGGACTCTTGCATGCTTCGGGTACTTGGGATATGTTGAGGTCAAGAAGGAGTATCTTCTGTGTGAACTCCTGTAATCGACCGCCTTGAGTTCGGATATGCGGAAAGTCAGATATCCGTAGCGTAGATGAGCTAAAAATCTTGAGTTCGTAGGCCTGTTGAGCGTAGAAAGCCACCGAGCGTGAGATCATTGATTTGGAGCTGCTGAGCGTGAAGTCGTAGGTTTGTAGCCTCTCGAGCGTAAAAGCTACCAAGCACAAAGACATCCGGGCATAAAACCATAGACTGATAGCTTGCGAGCATAGAAGCGTAGAAAGCTCCTTAGCGTAGAACTGTAGATTTGTAGCCTGTGAATAAAAGAAATCTTTCGAGCGTAGAGGTTGCAGATCTGTTGCCTCCGAGCGTAAACTAAGCGCCACTGAGCGTGAGATCATCGATTTGGTACCTGCTGAGCGTAAAAAGTCGTAGGTTTGTAGCCTCTCGAGCATAAAAGCTACCGAGCACAAAGGCATCCGGGCGTAAAACCATAGACTTGTAGCTTGCGAGCGTAAAACCGTAGATCTGTTGCTGTCGAGCGTAGAAAGCTCCTTAGCATAGGAACCGCTGACCAGCTTTTGCACGAAAAACTCTTCGAATTTGCTGACTGTCCGTCTTTCGAGAGTAGCGGGCCGACGTAGTACCCAATCATAACCAAATATTTAATTTGTGAGATTCGGTTGGGGTTTCGAGGAGCCGCCTGAGGATTCGAGGAGTCGATCCGAACTCTATATATATCCCGAGCTTCTGGAGAGAGAAACTTTTTATCCGTCTTCTGCGAGAGAGAGCTTTGATCGTTTGAGTTTTTTTTTTCCTCGTACTTTCTCCGAGCACTCCAGGTTTCCAGTAATGGCGCCGAAGCAAACCCTCTCCACCAAGGGAAAGAGCATAGGCTCTTCTTCTCGTGCTTCTGCCCCGGCGAGAGAGTCTTCGGTCGGGCGATGCGAACTTCCTTCTGAGCGAAGGATCTTGCCGACGAGTAGCGCACCCGATCTTAGAGGTATAGCCATCGGAAATGACAAAGAACGACGAAAAATCCTTCGCACACGTTGAACGTGACCACGCTAGGTCGTCTTCTGTGCTGATAGCCTCTTCGAGGAAGATGACGCACGGAGACGTTTTCCTCTTTTACGCCCATATTTCTAATGTGTCAGCGTAAAAACTCCATGTATTCGTAGTTATGGGCGTAAAAGCTCTGGCTGTTGAAAACTTGGTGTATACTGTAAAATTTTAGTTTTACGCTTTGGATGGGACCTCTGGCGTAATAACTAGAATTTTAGTAGTCTGGCGTAAAGCACGGACCGTATACCGCTAATTACGCTTTCGGGATATGACTCCTGGCGTAGGATGACCAAATTTTGTACAGCCTTGGCGTAAAGTACCGACTGTCGCTTCTTGGTCTTTATGTTGCAAGGTTCGTAAATGACTTATTTTCTCTGCATTTTTGTAGTCGACTTGCATGAGTCTCCACTGGCCGAGGTGATGGGATTCGCTGCTGGGATGCTGCACTCGAACTACTTGGAGGATCTGTCGCACGTGACATTTCCTATCTCCGGACCCCAGTATCCCGAAGGGAGGGGGATCTTGATATCGGCTCAGGGCGAGCGAATGCTGCTGAGCATGATCAACGGAAAGCCCCTAACGTACGTAGATGGGGAGCAGTACATCAAGCCGACCTTCCTCTTTGGGGATATGATAGACAAACAGTCCTAGACGAAGCCCAAGAGAGAACCCTCGGTTTTCCCTGCCGAGAGCGTGGTCTTGTATCTGCCCACGATGCCGAGAGATTATCCGATCTCGGCTTTCTTCCATGCCACACATCGCAGGAGGATGTCGTGGACGCTGACTCCTGATCTTCACGGGAAGCCGGAAAAGATCTTTCATCTGAAAGAAGCCGACCGGGGGTCGTTCGTCAGCCGCCCTACTGGCGTCGTGACGTTGTTCAGGGGACTGTGCCCGGACAGCGTCCCGAGTGAAGACTGTTCAGTGATCCAGTCGGTTTGCCGACTTTCTGTAATGACTTCATGGTGCGAGGGGGGGTATACCCTAAGGAGAATCCTCGGTGCAATGGGTGGATCACCCCAACAAATCTCCGATGGTCCTGCCTAGTTGACTGGGCTTTGAAGCATTATCGGAGAGAGTTGCAAATCATCGGACTGTATGCCACCGTGAGCGTGACGAGTGTTGGGTTGCCTCCCAACCCTAACCTCTTTCTGGCGCTGATGGAGCGATACATTTCGCTCACCGGGACCTTCGCCACTCCACTGGGGGAGTTGGGGTTGGCCCTCCACGAAATGGCAGCGATCTCGAGACTGCCGATGGGGGATACCCCGTATGAAGAGTATGTTCCTACCAACCGGGAGTTGGAGGACTCGAATCCTCGGGTGGTGGAGGTGTATCAGGAGCTGATGTGCCACTACCTCGCGTGCACTGCCTTTTATAATGAGCCTTCTGACTTGGCTCACACCACTAAGTGGATGTCCTACCTCTTCTTCCACCGGGCCAGGGCCGTCAAGTCGGTGAAGGTTTCGGGGGACAAGCACGAGCCCGTGAACTGTTTGGCCGTGCTCAGTGTCGAGGTCGTTGAGGACCTTATGGAGGAGGCCAACGCTCCAGACCAGTTTCTCAATGACGGGGTAGGAAAGTACCCTGAAGGCACTAAGGCCTATAGTTACTTGAGGCGCTGCCGCAGGCCTTTGTCTGAGGAGGCCAAGCTGGCCGGCTTTCTCTCTTTATGGCTGCGTCGAGTAGTGGTGCCTGGCATTGCATCCGCGGACCGCATTCATCGGAACATCCTGTGGCCCGCCGTCCGTCTGGTGTTCGGGGCAAGGTTAGGCTTGCTTCCTGCCATGGTGTGCCGTATACAGGCTGGACTGCGAGCCATGACTGACGGGTTGCTCGTCGATGAAGCTCGGCGTGAGAGTTTTCCCCGGGTGGAATTGCCATACCTGTACTTGATGGGATGGTTAATTCTTCACAACCCCCGGGTGATGTCTCCCGGCCCTGGTAGCAGCGCGGGGGGTAGTTTCTTGCTGAACTATAAGGGCTCCCTCTGGAACGTGACTACAGTCGTGGACTGTCGGCTGGCGCTGAGCCTTGGTCATTGTGGGAAGCTCCTCTGCACCGTCCCTTCTGTACATCGTAATCAGTCGGGGATTAGGCTCGAGGATTTAGGCGGAGAAAAGACCAATCTTTCCCCGGAAGCCTTTAATTGGTTGGTCTGCATCAGACCCTCCCATTTGCTGTACAGAAGCGAGGATCATTGCTTCTTCGAGCCTTACTTGCCCAGTCGGTTCGCGAGGTAGTTTGGGTACGATCAGCTGCACGTGGGCAACGCCATTACCAGCTTCAGGTCCTGGGGCGGACTCATTGATGGAGCCAGGGGGTGGCGGTACTTCATCATGGGCTACACGGGAGCAATCTTCATTGTGCCGGTCGCCACCCTCTCCACGGAGCTGCGCATCCTCCATTCGTATGCTCAGTTCTACGTGGCAATCAACACCCTCCATCGCGACTTTGACATTCTTGGAAGCTTCAGGGTGCCTTCCTCCAAGCCCGGGGAAGAATCGAAGTCCCCTCGGTTTCATCTGACGAGGGCAAGGAGTCCGCCATTCTGGATGAGCCTCTGGTGTCGGTGCCGAGGTGTAAAGTGCCTCCGCCTGCGGGGGCATTGGCGATCTCAGGGAAGCGAAGGGCTTCTGTCTCGAAGCAAACTTCCCCTCGCAAAAGGAAGACGAAGACAGCTGATCGCCCTCTCCGGATTCCCGGCATTGAGGCTCCTAGAGAGGAACCTGCTGCCTCTCTTGTTGGGGATGTCCCTTTGATTGGAGGTTCCCCGTCTCTCGGAGAGGGACCCTCAGTTCCGGCTGGCGGTGTCGGAGGATTCCTGCTTGAGGCTGCCGTTGCTGCCACTGCCTCCGGTAGTGGAATGAAATCGCCCGCGTGGCCGAGGCAAATGGGAGAATCTTCCTCTAGACCAGCAACGGAGGAAACTCCTGATGCGTCCGTGAGCATGACCAGCGAGGTTTCAGCTGACGAACCTCGAACACGTCTCGGCTGAGGCTTGGTGGAGCTCCTGGCGATGTCGGTTGGCCCACCTCCTTCTCCAGGTATGACAGTTTGTATTGCATCATTAAGGCGTGACATAGCTACATCGGCTGCAGACGCAGCATATATACCGTTGGCTACGGATAAAGGTTATCTTTATGTCTCCTCTTAGAAAGATCACTATCGTATTGATGTCAACTTTCTTGTCCTCTTCTCAGGGGATGGCGCCCGTGGGGAGTATACCGTTGAAACGCCTTCTGGCTCTGCTCGGGCTCCTGATGATGATAAGGAGGCGTTCCACTTCGGGAAGGAAATGGCTTCGGGGGCCAGCTCGCCCGGAGTGGTTTCGTCATCTCAAGAGGGGGACGAACCCGTCATCGTGACCTCGCCTCTTGTGAGTATGGCGATGACTTCGACCGTCGTCGCCGCACCTTCTCTAGTCGCACCACCTGTCGAGGCGGCGGCTGTGGCCACCTCGTCTGCAATCGTCCTTGGAGGGGAACTTGCCAATATCGTGGCCACTCCTGGCGTTCAACCAGATCTGGTTGCGCTGACCGAGCTGTATACCGGCACCTTCTACGCCAATTTGAACACGCTGATAACAATGGTGTTGGCGAAAAATCTAGATTTTGAGAGCCTGAAGAAGGCTTTCCAGTTTTCGATTCGGGCCGTCAGAGAGTTCGGCGATTCTGGGGTAGCTGACGCCCTGGAGGCGATGGTTAATGGGTTGGAGCAACCCATTAACGAATACTTGCAGCTGACTCGGGGCAGTTTTTAAGCCGATGTCCAGGCCAAATATGACTCCATGACTGCGCGGCTTACCAAACAGCTGGAGAGCTTGGATAACTCTATCAAAGCCCGTAAGCTGGAGACGGATAAAAGAAAGGCCGTCGTGGAGGAGGTTCTTGCTCTCGAGACAAAGTGCCAATCCGAGCACGAAGGGAACGCAGCGAGGGTCCGCAAGTTAAAGGAGAAACTCGCCCGGGCAGAGGAGTGGGCTTCTCAATCGCTGGCAGGTCTAGGCATAGCGTCTGGTCGACTGAGCACCGCACGACGGGACTTGGAGCGTGCAGAAGCTGCTCGTGCTAGCTCTCTTCGGGCGAGGGCCGAACTGTCCTTTACGAACAATCCTGAGGCACGGCTGGAACGGGCCTGTGCTGATGCCTTGGTTTCCAGGGGCGAGAGGGTAGCTGTACTGGCGAAGCTGATTCGCGATCTGACTGCTCCCCCGCAATGATGTACCCTTTCTTGCTTTTAGCTTCCCTAATGTAATTCTGCTTTTTTGGAAATAAAGCGAATCTTTTCTGACTTTGTGGACCCATTATTTCGGAATGTAAATGGCAGGTTTAAGTGAGAGTGATATCAGAGGTAGTATGGACGTGATAAACTCTCGATAAACTTCTAGCAGGACATACCTATTCAGAGGTCATACGGACATGATAGAATATGACCTAACTAGCTTCGTTGTGGAAGTAGTTTTGTCAGAATTGGGATTCCCGCTATATTCCACCCTGGGGTGGAGAAGGTTAAGCATAGTACCTCTTCAGGAATTTACCGTTGATAGGAGCCATTAATAGGTCTCTATTAGGCTGGGCTAACCTGTAAGCGCCATTCGAGAACGTTGTCTCGATCACATAAGGGCCTTCCCACTTGGGCTAAAATTTTCCTTTACTCCTGTGAGTGAGAATCATTGGCCTTCTTACGGCTAAGACTAGCTCGCCGACCTTGAACACTCTTTCCTTTACTTTATGATTGAAAGCTCTGGAAATGCGTGCTTGGTAGAGCGCGATGCGCTGTTGAGCTTGGAGGCATTTCTCGTCTAATCCTTCGAGCTCCTGAAGCCTTAACAGGTCATTCTTCTCTTGGGTCAGCTCATTAGTCACGGCTATCATGAGCGACGGGATCTGGACTTCGATGGGAAGAACTGCTTCGCTCCCGTAGACCAGTGAAAAGGGGGTACAACCTGTCGGTGTCCGTACCGTTGTGCGGTATGCCCAGAGACATTTGCCCAGCTTTTCGTTCCAGTCTCTTTTGTTCGAAGAGACGAACTTCTTCAGGAGTTTGATAATGGTTTTGTTGAAAGCTTCCGCCAAACCATTAGCAGCTGGATAATATGCCGTAGAGGCGATATTACGTATTCGATTTTTATCGCAAAATCGATGAAACGCTTGGCTGATGAACTGAGGCCCATTGTCATGGATTATCCTTCGAGGAATCCCAAAGCGATAAATGACGTGATGCTTGATGAAGTTGATTACGTCAGACGCCTTTACCTCAGCCAGAGGGATCGCCTCTGCCCATTTGAAGAAGTAATCCGTGATGGCCAGTATGAACCGGTGGCCTCTGGAAGAAGACGGGTGAATAGGACCTATGATATCCATACCCCATGCTTCGAAGGGCCAGGATGCAACCGTATGATGTAGATATTCAGACGGTTGATGTATGAAGTCTGCATGAACCTGACAGGCTCTGCATTGTCTTGCATAGATGATCGCGTCTGTGATCATAGTGGGCCAGTAATAGCCCATTCTCTTGATACAATCCTGTAGCTTAGGATCAGGTTGATGCGCTACGCATACGCCGTCGTGAGCTTCCCGGATAATCTGCTGTGCTTCGTCGCCTGAGAGACATCTTAATAGCAGTCCGTCGTAAGTCCGACGATATAGGCATTGTGAAGATGCATCGAAGTAGAAGCGTAATGATCGTCTTTTGACGGATACTGCTTCTTTGGGGTCCTCTGGCAAGATTCCGTATGCGACAAAATCTATGAAGGGACTTCTCCAGTCTCTTCCCGGGGGATCCGTGTCCACAGGGTAGCTGCGTTCTATGTGAAAGTTGTTCTTCACGCAGAATAAATCTCTGTTAAGAAGGATTACCGAATCCTGCCTTCTTATAGGAGTGGCTAAATCCGCAGCTAGACTGGCTAGGGCATCAGCTTCCAGATTCTGGGATCGAGGTACATGCTCTAGGAAGAACCCTTTGAATGTCATGGCTATCTCGACCTTTGCTTGGTGATAGGGGATGAGGTCTGGATTCCGGACTTCATATATTCCTCGGACTTGATTGACGATAAGCAGAGAATCACCGAAAGCTTCCAGGGACTCGACCCCCAGCTCTTTAGCGACTTAGAGTCTAATTAACAGGGCGTTGTATTTCGCCACATTGTTGGAGCATGGTTCGTTAAGAGAATATGCCCGGTAGATGACGAGTTTATCAGGAGTGACTAGGACGATTCCTACCCCTGAAACCACGTTTCCCTGGGGACCAGTCCTGGAGGCGCCGTCGAAGAACAGTTGCCATGCATCACATTCCATTGCGGAATTACATTCTGCAACTTCGTCGGGAATGTCTTCGTATAATTTGGAGGCCTCCGGGATCGGATGAGCAGCTAGAAAGTCGGCCAGCGCTTGGCCTTTGATGGACTTCTGCGATACGTATACCATGTCATATGGTGTTAACAGCATCGCCCAAGTTGTTAGTCAGGAATTAAGAACACTCGGCTTGCTCATCAGTACTCGAAGAGGGTTGATCCTGGAGATGATGTGGATAGTCTGGCCGGTGACGTAGTGCCGCGTCTTTTGGATAGCGAACATCAGAGCCAAGCATTCTTTCTCCACTGGGTTGTACCGGTGTTCGGCTCCGACCATCATCCTGCTGAGGTAGTAGATAGCCTGTTCATGACCCATGTCGTTCTTCTGTGCGAGAAGAGCTCCTGGTGAATGATCCATCGCTCGAACGTACAGCAAGAATGGTCTTCCCATGACGGGAGGCACCAGAACTGGCGGACTGGTGAGGTAGTGTTTGATATCCCCGAATGCTTGCTGACAGGTTTTGTCCCATACGAAGGATACACCTTTCTTCATGAGATGCGAGAAGGGCTGACATCTTCCCGAGAGGTTGGATATGAACCTCCGGATATAAGCCAGACGGCCTTGAAATACCCGGAGTTCCCTCAGATTACGGGGCGGTCGTATTTCCACGATTGCCTGGACTTTGTCAGGGTCCACCTGGATGCCTTTAGCGGTAATGACAAACCCCAGGAATTTGTCGCTAGATACACCCAGGAAGGACTTCGTAGGGTTCATCTTGAGTTGATGTTGGCGCATTAACTCGAATACCGTCCTCAGGTCTTGAATGTGATCATCCTTGAGGCGGCTCTTGACGGCTATGTCGTCCACGTAACATTCTACTGTTTTGCGTAAATGCTCATGGAATATGTTACTCATAGCCCGTTGGTATGTAGTCCCGGCGTTCTTCAATCCGAAGGGCATGACCGTATAGCAATATACTCCCAACGGGGTGCGGAAGGCAGTATGCTTCTCGTCTTCAGGATGCATCTTGATCTGATTGTATCCTGAGAATTCGTCCATGAAAGACATGCGTTCGAAGCCGTAGGTGTTGTCGATCATGATGTCTGTGATAGGAAGGGAGAATTCATCCTTAGGGCAGGCCGCATTCAGATCTCGGTAGTCGATGCAGATACGTACCTTCCTATTTTTCTTCATGACTGGGACAACATTGGTGATCCAGTCGGGATGTTGTTCTTCCCGGATGAAACCACAAGCTATCAGCTTCTTGACTTCAGCTTCAATGGCGTCCATCATGTCTGGGCGGAACCGACGTTGGTGCTGCTTCATAGGCTTCGAGTCGGTCAATATATTGAGCTTATGAGTAGCCACCTTCGGGTCAAGGCCCGACATGTCTCCATAATCCCATGCAAAGACGTCGACGTATTCCTTTATCAGCTGTATGATTTCTTCCCTTTCAGCTAGGGGAAGATTGTCACTGATAAATATCGGCTTTGGCGAAAGTTCACCCCCAACATCGATTTGGATAACTTCGTCTTTGGTGGGAGGTTCTCTTTGCTCGAAGCAGAATTTCCACTGCGTATCCATTTGTTGAGCCCAAGAGTCATCCTCAAATGGCTCAGAATCCTGTTCATCTATTCCTGAGGGATCTGTCACCACCATATTTACTGATAGTGTTTGTTCGAGAGCATCAGGTGAGTCGGGGGGCGACGAGCCGTTCTGGGAGGAGGAAAAGATGCCCTCGTCTGACTTAGAAGTCGTAAGGGGGGTGGCATATCCTAACCCGAAACGGGTTTGCTGATAGTGGGGGTTGCCGCGCGGCGGCGTTCGTCTGCCTCTTCCGTAGTTGAGGCCTGGCTTCCGCTTCAAGTCATAGCCTATGTTTTGCATGATCCTTAATGCCTGCGGGCTGTATCGGTGAATCTGCATTTTTTCAGTATCGTCATCGAAAGGATCTTCTTGGTTAGCCGGTTGATTGTGCATGCGGTCGAAGAATATTGGACGCTGACTGCTGCAGGTAGGCGGGACAATGAAGATAGAATCCTCATGGGGTCCATACGTTGTGATGACGTTGGATGATGACGCTACTTCCCAGACATACGGACGGTAGGAGTTTATAGCTTCCAAGAATTTTTGTGCTATGGGTTCTACCTCGTCACAGTGAGTAGATTCCTGATTTGGAATCTGAGCATTAATGTACTGGAAAAGAGGATGTTTATTATCATCTGGAACCCCGTTCCTGGTTGCGTTTACATCGGTCGGCTGCCCTTTGTACCGAAGGTTGATGACCAAGGGTGGAGGCTTCTGATTCAGAGTGACCGCTGGAGAATTGCGTCCTCTTCCTAAGCTGGATTTGTTCAGGTGAATAGCCATAGGCTCTATGGCTTTTGGACGAGTGGTTCGTCCTTTCACTCTGATCGACAGCGGCAGTGCGGCAGGGGGTTTTCCTGGCTCCCGGTGGGATTCCTTCTCCGTCTCGCCCGATACTTCTTCCGTGTGGTCTTGAGAGTACAACACGGCGTCGGAATAGTAGGACTCTACTCCTTTAAACGGGTTTAGGTCGGCAACCTCCGTTTGTACTATTCCTTGGGGGTCTACATATTTAAGGCATTGATGTAGAGTTGAAGGAAGATGTTGTGATCGTGGATCCACGGTCTCCCCAGCAAAATATTGTAGGATACCTCTGAATCGATCACGTAACATGTGGCCACCGATCTGAGGTTGCCAATCTGGATCCTTAGGCGAATCTTCCCCAACGGCTTACTTCTTCCGGCGTTGAAACCCACGATTGTAGTGGAGGTGTAAGCCAGTTCGCTGGTAGGAATCCTCAATGGTCTAAGCAGACTGTGAGGGATGATGCTAATCGACGATCCCGGATCTATGTGAATCCGATCAACCTCCATGGAACCGACGTACCCGGTGTAATAGAGGGGCCTGTCATGCTTGTTATGTTTTAACAGCATGTCGTCTTGGGTGAAAGTGATATTTGGGACCACCTCCATCATACTGTGGCATTGAGGACATGCCACTGGTTCTTCGTCGGGGGACTTGAGCTGGGTCAAGCATGCCTCCGCCTGCATCAGCGCTTCACTCAGGGCTAGACGAGTGTCTGGGGAGAGCCTGAGTAGCTCAAAGATGGAGAGCCTGGCCGGTGTATTAGCCAGTTGGGCCAGGATATCGAAGTTGTATGGCTTCTCAAAACCTTTGTTTGGAATGTTTTTCATAGGTTTATCAAAGCGCACTTCTCTTTGCTTCCCTTTGTCTGCCGGCGTCGGTTTTGAAGGGCTGGCCTCTGGTACGACGGGGCCTGGTCCTGAAGGTTTGGCAGTTGAAGCGTTCGCCGGTGCATCCTCCTGACTTGCTCCGCAGTCGTTGAGGTAGGCTTTCCCTGAACGGGTTACAGCAAGTACCTCGTCCTCGTCTGATGGCGAAGAAGTTGCGACCATGTGGCATGGTTTGCGCTTGGAGCTTCTTCTAGACGTAGCTTTAGTAGCTTTAGTCTCTTCCTCGAGCTCTGACACCAAATCCGGATGAACCCACATAATCTCGCCCTGCCGGGTGGTCAGGGGTACCAGGTCTTGATTTTGATCTCTAGATGGAGGGAGATTGACGATGTTCATCGTAGCTCGAGAAATGGGCGTGACACCGTTCATGACCTCTTGGGAAGGCAGATCGTCGAACCGCAGAGAGATCATGTTGGCCGTGACCGTCTTCTCGGTGTTGTGCAGAGTGATGGCCTTAGCATCGATCAACCCCTGGATCCTCCTCTTCAGTATGTAACACGCCTTTGTTGGGTGGTGTACGTATCTGTGGAAGATGCAGTATTTGGGGTCGTCAGTACTGCCGACTTCTTGGGGCCGCCTTAGCTCCGGAAGGGTGATCTTGCCGCTTTTGACGAGACACTCGAATATACTAGGGATATCGTCGTCGTCGAAAGAGTAGACTTCGACGGGCCTGGAAGTCCCGGGCTTCGTCTGCGTGGTCGCCGCCGTCTTTTGTCTGGACGTATTGACCGTCAGAGCTTTTTTTCCCTTGGAGCTGCGAGGATGGTCGCTGCTGGGAGATGACATTTTGCCTCTATCGGAGGCGGAGATCATGATGCCATTGTCGCGTGCCTTGCGACTGTTGTCTTCGGCGGCCGCTGCCGAGACGATGAACGAAGGCCACTCATGGAACTGATATGGTCCTGTAAACACCGAGACTACGGGAAGGAGGTTCTTCCTGCAAATGTCTACTAATGCCGAGTCCGGAACTCCTGGAGGCATTTGTAAGGTGGCCTGACGAAAACGTTCGATGAAGGTGCGAACGTCCTCCTTTTCCCTTTGTTTGACTTCGATGAGAGAGGACATAGACATGTCCATTCCACCCTCGTAGAATTGCGTAAAAAATAAAGCTTTGAAGTCTTCGAAGGAAGCAATACAGTTGTCCGCCAAGCTACGGTACCACTGATAGGCTACTCCCGAGAGGCAGCCTTTGAACACCCGAGTGAGGAGGGCGTCGTTCCCTTGTAGCAACACCATCATCATACTGAAATAGTTCAAGTATTGACTTGGCGATGTTTTTCCTTCGAACAGAGCCATAGTCTGAGGCTTGTACTTCGGAGAAAAAGGGACTTCTTCCCAGATAGCTGGGTAAGGCTGGTTGATTCCCAGTTTCTTGAGCTGATCTTTGTGCTTCAAGGCGTCAAACTGGACTTTCAACTCCCGCACTGCCTGCATCAGATTTTCAGTTGGAAGCGGGGCTACGGTGTAGTGCAGAGTTGGATGTATCGTGTCTCCAACAGGAGGTAATATATTCATCGAGTGAGAAAGCGGAGGAACTGCTGACTCTTGATCTAGAGCAGGCTCTTGGCTTGGGTTGGATGGTGGCAAGTCAACCCCCATACGTATCTGAGTTGGCGGGACCGACGCTTGAGCCATGGCAGTTGCGTGCTGAGTTAGCATCATCTGGTGCATGTTCTCCATTATAGATTGTATTTATTTCAGAGATGTCTCCAGCATAGTGATGCGTTGTTCCGTGTTTCCTGATGGCGAAGCTTCCTCGTGTTCGTCTTCAATGGCGTAAACTCCCATTTCCCTGGGCGTCCTCGAAGGATAAGTATAGGTCGCTGCAGAAGTCGACTCTATACTCTCAGCATCTGATCTGGGAGATTGGCGACCCCCAGCATCGGAATCAGACGAGTATGAAGCTGGTTGCTGTGACCTTGTACGGGTGTTTTGGAACACCCCAGCTTCAGTGTCTCTGAGGAGGTCTTCGAATCTTCTTCGGCTCGGAGGCCCTGAGGGATGACGTCTTGAGCTCGACCCTCCTCTAGGTATGTGTGAAGCCATGTTCACGGACGCATACATGGGCTCTTCTTCCGGGAAAGACTGAGAGTAGCTCAATCGGTCGAAAGCTGACCGTTTTGCTTTAGAACAGTAGCAGTCAATCACAATTTTATGACTATTACAACACTGTTCGCTAGGGGGAATAATAGACATGTTGGAAGGTCCCCTCTCCTTACGCTTCTGGATTAGGTATTTGCGCAGGTCAGGAGGAGTAACAACCTGAGCTTGCTTTACGTCGTGGGACTTCGCCTGGCGTAAATTGAAGATTCGCTTAGAGTGGCGTAAGGCTGAAGAGGTCCTCAGTCGGCCGTCGGCTTCCCGTGTAATCCGGAGGGTAGGTAGATTGCTCCTTCGTCGGCGTAAAGGCCGAGGAGTCGAGTATTCTGCTGTCGGCTTCCTCTCGCGGAAATCACGGCACTCATCTGGTTCCTCATAGAGGTTAGATTTTGTCTTGCGCCTGGAGCGTGATTTGTACTTCTGACCTGGCGCTGAGGCATCACCAGAAGTTTGGTCTGTACCGCGCGTAGCGGGAGACTGGTTTCTGCGCGTAGAGCGTAGTGGATACTTCTGGGTTAGCGCTGAGGCTTTGCTCGAAGTTTTGCCTGTACCGCGCGTAGTGGGAGACTGGTTCCTACGCGTAGAGCGCAGTGGATACTTCTGGGTCAGCGCTGAGGCTTTGCCCGAAGTTTCGTCTGTACCGCGCGTAGCGGGAGACTGAGTTTTACGTGCAGGGCACGGAGGGAGCAGTGCTACCACCTCATTGGTCGAAGAGATCGGAGAGATCGGAGAGTCCACAGGAATGGTAGAGGATGTCTTGGGCATCCACACTTTGCGCAGCTTTCTGTTGTCTTGGACGAAGAGAGAGTGAGAGCTACCCCCGGTTCGAAGCATGTCTTCATAGGCAGACTGGTCGAATTGGACGACCAGTGTCTTCTTCACGGATCCCACGGATACCGCATCGTATTGAGCAATTGCTTCCTCGTCAGAAGAGAAAGATGTCCCCAGCAGAGTCGCCATCTTGTTTGTGGTATTAAACGAAAGAATGAAGATGTATTCAATATGGGGTCTACACGGAACCCGCCTTCTTTGGTTTACAAACAAACTTGTACAATTTGATCCTATACGAGGATATGGGAGTACAATTTATTTAATCTGGGTAAATATTGCTATAGGTGTCTGATCTGCAGTCGATCACTTTAGCCCTTGGACCACACGATGTTGAAGAAGTGCCGTAGAAGACAGGAAGCAGCTTCAAAGGTTGCAGAAGAGGGTGGATGCACGATGCCAAAGTCGTCGATCCCTACTCTTTGCCTGAGCTCCGGGTGCTCTCTCTCTCTCTCTCTCGGGTTTTCTTGACCAATTTTCCGCCCTTGTTCCTCATTGATAGAGGTCTCTATTTATAGAGTTTTAGTGACAGTGACCACTCCGTCGGTGTAACAACCGAGGAGTGGAAAGTACAGCACCCTTTTACACAACGGTTAAAGTAACCAATGCCTGCGTATAGATGATCTTTTGAATGAACGTGTGACGCGGGTCCAACTAAGGGACACAATGCGTACAATTGCTACGAAGATCACGGCATAAAAGCCACGTAGGTAGGTATCCATTGTGTAGAAGAGTTTGGCATAGAAGCCAAATGTCTGTCACCATGGCATAGAATCCAAATAGTTATCAAACCGGCATAGAAGCCGAACAGGCGTAGAAGCCGAATCAGGCGTAGAAGCCGAGTGGTCGTAGAGGCCGAACAGGCATAGAAGCCGAAGGGTCGTAGAGGCCGAACAGGCATAGAAGCCGAAGGGTCGTAGAGGCCGAACAGGTGTAACACCCCGTTCCGCTCAAGCGGACTGCCGTCTCAAACGGCAATCGTGCAGCTGTCCCGACCTGTTTTGCCTCAAATGAGAAACAAAGGATATCCAGACTTGTCCCTAAAGGAATTCGGCTTGGACTTTCAGAGGCTCGCTCAGACGTATCGCTCTACCGAGGCGAATTATCGCTAAGGTGGGTGGCTACGGTGAACTTGTCTTTGCTTAGCCAGCACACATAAAATCTGGAATGTTCATGCTAGTCGCTAGGTGAATCACCCCCTGCATGCTAATAAATCCAACGCACCTAGCTAAGGGAATAATCCCAACTAGTACTGCTTGCTAGAACATGGAAATAAAATACTGCTTATATTCAGACCCTCGCATGCTAAGTCCCTAACGGTTTCATCTCTCGGCTTACCTTCGGGTCCGAGCAATCGTGTTTACTTGTGTCCCTTAGAAACGCATGCTTGTCTGCTTATGAATGTCTAACGTTATTATATTGTGCAATGTTTAAGCAATCCTGAACGCATGAATGGAACGTAGATGCAATATAAATGAATCATGCTACTGCTTGTCTTGTACTCACGTAGCCTCCGGGCGATAATCACGTAGCCTACGGACGCACGTAGCCTACGGGCGATATTCACGTAGCCTACGGGCGATAGTCACGTAGCCTACGGGCGCACGTAGCCTACGGGTGATAATCACGTAGCCTTTGGGCGAATGAATGTTATTGTTCGATCACGGACAACTTGTGCACAAGGTATAGTTCCTGCGGGCGGCTGCTGGGGCACTGGCACCGTTCCGGCTCTGGACGGAACTAACGTTTAGTCTCACGTACTAGGACAGGGTGGTATGCGGCGCCTAACGTTCTTGCACGTAGCAAACCATCTTCGTCACAGACTAGTGTCCATTATGGCATACGCCAGTGATCACCTTGTACTTAACTTATTGCATGCTTGCTTGTAAACGAAAGATAAACCATTCATCCTCGCTTAGCGGCTATCCGCGTGCGAGATCCTGTATCGCATAAATGAACAATTGAACACCTGAACGATCATGTTTAAACGACCCTCGTGTTTGCATATACTTGCCTCCTGAATGTTTATACATGCCTCTGCTCAAATTAACAAGTTGCCTCAATGTTTGCCTTGGACAGGGAAGGAGATGGTAAGTTGGTAAGTCTCGCCGTGTTTCCTCTAACATCGCACGGCGCATTATCCGACACGTTAGGCTATTCAATGTTTGCATGAAACTGATCCTAAGGCAACTAGAAAGACAACTAAATAGTTGTGCACGGAACCTGTATTACGCGTTTGGATTTGTCGAGCGGGCGAGTAGCTTCCCCACCAGTGCATTCAATGTACTGATAATCCACCAGTTTGTATGCAGGGTGCGGGAGAACCTCGTGCGGTGCGGATGCCTCCAACGTGCGTGCTAAGGCGTGGACAACCCTCTGAAGCCTTGCAACGGTGCGTCCGGGACTGAAGCATATATACAAGACATAAGTTGTGAACATCGCCTGACCATCGCCTGTATATTCATTCCACAGTTGTAGCCACTTGGCACGCTTTTACTGTTTCAGAGAGAGAGGCTTGAGCGACTTGTAATCTCGGCTATACGCCTCCTGTAACACAAGTTTATATCAATAAAAGAGCTTGCTTTACTTCAACTTGTGTTTCTATGCTTTCACTATATTTGTCGACTCAGTGAACCTGTTACCGAATCGCTATGCGTTCATGACTCCGCTGCACTCGGACAATCTGTACGACTCTGTGGCTTAGAACTCTTGCCGCCAGCCAATGAACCATGGCCTTGCACGGGCGTGGATCACGCTCGTGCGGCATCACGCCCGGATGGGTTAAGCGATCGTTCCGCGGGAGCGCTGGCGAGGGTGATTCCCGCCTAGCGGGAACGACCGATTGCTTGCGGGAGATCGGGGCGTGACAACAGGCATAGAAGCCGAAGGGGCACAGGGGCCGAGCAGGCGTAGAAGCCGAAGGGTTACAGGGGCCGAGCAGGCGTAGAAGCCGAAGGGGCACAGGGGCCGAGCAGGCGTAGAAGCCGAATGAGCACAAACGCTGGATGGGCATAGAAGCCGCTGCGTACCGTACCACAGTGCTGATGTGGACGTCTTAGCCAAAATTACGGCTTTTGAAGATATAATCAAATCTCTTGCATTAAATGCCGAGATTTGCCACCATCCTGTGCATTAAATATGGAGGCGTGTTCTTTGACGGTCTGCAACCCTTTCTGCGCTTCAGTCGCAGAGATGCGCATCAGTCGCAGAGACGTACCTCGAGAAACTATCACCGTTCTGTGCATTAGGCGAAGAGACGTGCCTCGAACCCCGTACGGAGTGCAGCTTTTGGCGTAGCAGGCGGTTTGTCTACTGCAGAACGTAAACAGCTCACGTTTTGCCTGTGTAAAACAAGGTAGCGTATCCCTTCGTGCTTGAAAAAGCAGTTTACGTGAAGGGGATGGCGGTATTTGACAGCCTGGGTGGCAGTGCAGTGCCATCATTATAGCCGTCGCTTGGGTAGTCGAGCCGTATCCCTTTGCCAGAAGTCCAGACGTCAGGTTCATTGCAGGCTCTGACAGGTTCATTGCAGGATCTGACAGGTTCACTTCGGGGAATACGAAGCGTCTTTTGTACACCTCAATGCTGCGTATGAAAGGGGAGGAGTTTTACGCCCTGGAGGCGATGAAACACCCTGTTTACGCTGAAGCGGCTTGGACGTACTGCCTTACGCGGATGGTCCTTTGAGCTTTTATGTTTCACGCTTTGTTCTAGCGGAAAAGGCTCTGTTGCACGCTTGATGGCTCTTAAGGCCTCTGCCTATGCTGCTCTGCACCGATATGCCGCGTAGTCATCCGGCGTATTTTTCATGCTTCTACACATACAAGGTCATGTTCTATTATTCCTCTTTATGAACTTATTAATCTTCTTAGCAACAAGCATTTATAAAATCAGATTCTTTATTAGGCGTGAAAGAATCAGAGAATGAAGTTCTGTCAACTCACTAAGATCAATCATTTTCTGTTTAATAAGGGAGCTCTTTGTGAATGCTTCCTCCCGAGCCAGCAAACTGATATATCGAACTATCTAGTGTCATTGCGAAGCGGGGTACTCAATTTATACTAGTTTATTGACAATTTTTTTTGTGCTTCAACATATCATATAATGTATGCCTTCTATTTCTTGTCTACACAAGGGTTCGGTACCCATTTCACGTTCAATACCTGTTATGCTATTAATTGAGTTATCACGTCTATTGCATAAATATTTTCTGGATGCATATGTATCCTTTGTGCTGGAATGATATCTCTTGGAGTGAGCCTCATTATGACAACGTACAGATACAAATGACCTTCTTCTAGCATGTATATCAATATTCTTGATTCCAGAATAACAAATCGAGCTTGTTTGTCTTGTATCAATATCTCTAGGTGGCTTGTCACAACGCACTCCATTTTTGTTGACCATAGCTACGTGGATTTCTTGCCTTGTCCAGTTATTGTCTTGTGTGTTTAACTAATCTATCTAGTCCAATATCTTTTCTAAGGGGAAGTATCATCATAGGTTGAGTTCTATGGATGCCCTTGGCCTATAATGAAAGTTAAAATTATCAGGATTAAATAACTAGCTTGATTCACCTAGTGCATTAGGATGGGAGGTTTATGGGTTTCATACAGTCCTGTTGGCTAGGGCTTCATATGGTTACGGATCTCTCCACTGTGAGAGGCACATTTTTAGCTCACCGTTGAGTGATACATCTTATACTATGATTATTAGCTCACCATCGAGTGGTGCTTATTATACTATTATTCTTGGACTACCCATGCTAGTTTGGACAGTTTGTAGCGCATGTCTTCTCAAATCTCAAACTTGCATATGCTAGTAACCAGTATTGTGATAACCCTAGCTAGTTAATGTTATCAAGCCATAAGTTGATGATTGGCCGATGCAGATTGTACTATTTTGTATTTTGTTAGACTTTATTTTACTTGTTTAGTTATTTCTTTACTGCCTTTTATTCAGTCTTATCACTTACAATAGCAAAAAATAGCATGGCAAACGAACAAACTCTAAGTTCCAAAAAATTGATGGAATTATGAGAACTTATGTGGAGAGAGAGAGAGAGAGAGAGAGAGAGAGAGAGGGGGGGGAGTAGGTCATGTGCTTGAGTTCCTTGGGTGGTTCCAAGCTTAATTTTTTTTCCAATCCACCAAAAAAAATTAAAAAAAATAAAGAAACATAAAGATTATATTTTTGTTCACTCACCAAAACTAGTGGGAATGTTCACCCTTTCAATCAAAAGTTACCACGTGTCATTTCCATCCAACCTAAAACAACTGTAAGAGTGGTTTGGTGAACATCCACACTAGTTTTGATCACTAGTTTGATGCATGACAACCCTTGAGTGGAAGATGAACATTCTCAGTAGTTTTGGTGGATGAACAAAACTGGACTCGAAACAAAATTTACAAAACTTATATAGGATCCACTATCCAATTTTATGTATTTTGACTTATCAGACTTGTACGAGTCCATTTTTGTTCATCCATTAAAACCAGGATAGATGTTTACCCTTTTACTCAATGATTGACACATGTTAAACCGCTAGTCAAAACTAGTGTGAATGTTCACCAAACCATTTCTAAGAGCATCTCCAACCCTATTGTCTTGTTTTGTGTTGTGATGCCTACGTGGCATGAGACACAAGACAATATCTTTCCTATGTGGAAAGATTATATTCACACAAGACAATGAGATAAAAAATTGTTCTCCAATGCAAACGTATTGAGAAGACAATAAAAACTACTTTTTTCAACTTCCAAGACAACATTTTCACTTCTTCCTTTTGTTATAAATATTTTTATTCATAATTGATGATGTGAAATAAAGTCATTGTGAAGTCCATTGTCTAGATCTAGACAACCAACTTCACATTGTCTTTGTCATGTTATTGCCATGTCAACTTCACAACCAACTTCACATTTTTATTGGAGAAGGATTTTTGAAATAATAAGTTGTGATTCCTATGTTGCAACCATTTTTTCAAACTCACAACAGGGTTGGAGATGCCCTAAAGTGATTTTTAATTTGGTAAAAATGACACGTGACAACCATTGAGTGGAAGGATGAACATCCACTATAGTTTCGATCAATCTGGATCTGTTGTCCGGATTATCCTGTCCCCAAACATGTTCCTCCTGTTGGTTTGTGGGCCCTACGGATATTTTAAAAGAAAAAAAAGCAGAGAATGGGCAAGTTTAGGAACAAGATAACCGAAGACATCATATTTGAACTCAGTTTTGACGAGTGATCAAAAAAGGACCCGAGTTATACAAATTTCAAACAACCAATAAGTACATATATTTTTTGAATAATGCTAAGTTTACTACCAAATGCTTACAACCCTCTCTCCCCCCTGCTATGTGGGCTACATCCGGCCCCACATTTTCCTCCAATGAACGACTGCCACATGACGTATCTGTCACATGACGGCCACCCGAACAAGCACCGGATCCCATCTCTCCCCCCTCCTCTAATGGACGACTGCCACGTGGCCGCCACGTGGCCGCCATGTGGACACCATGTAAATGCCACATGACGGTTGTAAGAGGATTGTAGGCATTTGGTTGTAGTCATAGCATAGCCCATTTGTTTTCCAGCTACATCTGACACCAACAACAATGCTGTGGTCCGTTTCACCCTAGGTTTCTCCACAATTTCCATACAGCGTTTCCGTTTCCGTTTCCGTTTCTGACCATGTGGCGGTGGAGAAACTAATGAGATGACGGACCTTTCGAAGTACACACACTCTCTATAAATCCAACTTTTCCTTCGTCTCTCTCTCTCTAAAAAATTTCATAGCCTTCAGATCCGAGCTCCCTCCATGGAATCCGCCGCCATTCTCCGATCTCTCAATGGTGAAAGAATTTCTCCTCCTCACATTTCATAGTTTATTGATTCGTTATTTTCCTGCAAATTTATTCCTCAATTTATGATAATAGCCGATTTCTTTTTAGTTCTACTGATTCTCATTTTTGTTTACAGGTCTACTAATTTTAGTTTGCAATATTCTTACTTTGGCATATTATGGTTCATATAGTGAGGAGAATATAGTTTGTGCTTGTTTTATAAATTCCTTGCAACGATAAAAATAATTCCGATCAAACTACAATCCATGAGAGTCTCCCTTTTATAATTCCTCTAGGTTGCATAAACACAGACTCCATACGTACACGATACGGATTTAGGGATACAACTCTTTTAGAAAAAAACTCGGGATACGGGTATGACGTAGATAAAATTATATGTATACATGAAAACATAGTTATATAACATATTTTATACATTAAATCTTAATACTATCTATAAACAAGTATGTTTTGGAAGTAACTAGGTTCAAAAAAGTTATAGAAGGATTGGCTGCTAAGACATGCTATTTCTCATATCTCAATTATGTTTGGCACGATATAAACATTCAAAAGATCACTTTCAGTTATTTTTGGGGGACCTTTTGGAGCCTAAACATGGGCAAGTCACATCTAACATGTGTCAAGGAAGCATCGTGTCCAATATGTGTTGGATATGAATAAACATAGATACGGTCCTCCCATAAGTATTCCTGCAAAAAAGCAATTCGTTCACCACAAGTATGCATTCGTCTATGAAGATATTATTCAACTTAGGATCTTATCCTTCATGAACTTAAATTATAAGGGGGGTATTATATAGCGGTTATTATTTCAACTTATGATCTCATCCTTTCATGAACTTAAAATACATCGTGTCCAATATAGTGGTTAAGAATTCGGTATCAGACCCATCCAATCTGTGGCAAACCTAGAAATACTTTCCAGGGGGAGCAAAAGTATAAGGGGGCACTATTTAGATTTATGAAATATATAAAAATCACAATGTGGCTACACTAGCTAGTGAGCATTGAACTCAAGAAATTATGTCTATAACCTCATCAATCTACCAACTAGGTCACCATTTGCCTGCTGTATTTGTAAAAATGAAGTAAAATAGTGAAACAAAGATTGTAGAAGGAAACTGCAAAATCAGGGGTAGCAGCTGCCAACCCTCAGCCTATGGTGGGTCCAGCCTTGCATCTATGAGTATAGGCGTTAAATTGTTTCGAGAATTTCAGTGGTTTCCGATATGTTATTGGAATATGGAGGTTTAGGAATTCAGATTTTTCAAAAAGTTTTAGAAAACATATCGACACATAATAAGTGAAGTATTAAAGTTACATGACCACATGAACTATTCATGTAGTTATGTTGGTTTGATGAAAAATTTACGTTACTTTTATGAAATTATAACATGGTAATTTCATAACTTGCTACAACTTAAAATATAATGAATTCTAATAATTTATTGATGTTTTATTTATTTTGAAATTTATTAGATAAGGTTATATAGTCTTTTTTTCCCATTCTAAATTCTAACAATTCCCCTTTTTGATGATCATTTTTGATAATCTAAATGTATCAAATTCCTTTGTTAATTATTGTTTTGGTTGAAATAAAAGGAACAAAAACATTGCTTAATACTGTATATCTCGTCATATTCTTGTGACTTCTTATTCTGCAAGTTTTTGGATGGATGGCAGTATCTACAGTTGATGCCTTTCTGTTGCTGACTATCAGGTGTTCTTCAGTCATCTACGCCTGCAAAATCTTTCCTTGAGAAGCAAGCTGTGGCCCCCTTTTGCAGGGATGCTTCAAAAAGGTCTTTACTTTTCCACGTTCCATTGGAATGTAAGAGAATTACATGCTCATCAGCCTCTAGGAAAGGACCTTTACTGTCACATGTAAAGGCCTCGGAGACTACATCAGCCATGACATCTGATGGTGCGTTAGATTTAGAAATCTTACCTGATCTCTCATTTCTTTTGCTTTGCTGGTATGCAGACATTGCATTTTTATCTTTATCTTCTTCAATATCATTTGTTGATTTCAAAGGTTTTAGCTGATACTATTTACTTTGCAATCAGATTTGGAGCGAGAAATTTAGATATCTAGTTTGCAGATGTGAATTGATTATGAAGCCAAAATTAGTAGTGAAATCATGAAATCACTTACCAGTTTAATGTTATCCTTCACCTTCACGATTTAAGAGTAGCAGTTTCCAATTTACAATAAGTGGTTTTGTTATGCTCACTGATTACTTGTCCGGAAATTGCGTTTATCCGACCCCCTTGGATATTTTGATTAATTGGATACCGAATTGATCAGTTGAAACTGTTGGCCAATTAATCTGGTGTTCAGAACACTGACTGTATCACAGTTCATATATGAACTGTACATTGTTTCAAAAACAATCATGTAATGGAGAACACTAACTTGTGACACTTCTGTGGCATGAATCCGGAGATACATACTAGCTAACAAGCTCACGAAAGTAAATACACCACTAATGAAAGATACCATTAAAAAATGATGCTATATATTTTTAAGTCTTGCTTAATTTATGATAAAGAAAAAACTAACTTAAGTACCCCAAAGAGTAACTAGGTTGGTCTAGAATCAATCATGTAAAGGACAAACCAAAGTTAATGCTTTGATTCTGTGGCATCAATCTGAATATACTCCCAGAAAGCTGGAAAGCTCTTAAAGGTACATGTACTTCTATTGAAGATATCGTGTCATTGAAAATATTATCTGATAGTACAAATGAAATGCAATTTTAAGTATCACATGGTAGGTTCATTCTTCGAAACTAATTCTCAAAGTTCCTTTACCTAAAGTGGTCTTGAGTAATTTCCATGTGGCATATACAGTCATATCCGGTTTTAATCCTAGTAGCTTTCAATATTTTATACTATTTACATTATTGCCATAAAAAGAAAAGTCGGACTGGTATTACCTAGTCATGTCGAAACTTGAAGAAGTATAGTCCCATGTCTTGTTGTTTATTATCCACTGCCAGTATATATTCATAGTGTTCCCCTCCCATCCATTTTATTGATAGATCTGAATTAACAAGCAATATTTTCTGTATTTGGATTAAGCTGGTACTGCAGAGAGTATTCCACAAGGGTTGCTGCAGAAGAAATCGACATTTCCCAATGGTTTTGAGGTCATGTTTATTCTCCTATATTCTTGAAGAAATAGAATCTCTTTCTTTGTGCTTTTGGAGCAATAGTTCTGCATTTTTTTTCTTTTACTTCTGATGGTTGTATAAGTTTTACCCAGTGTTTTAATGAGTTAAGGAATAAGAATCATGGTTAACATAATTAGCACTGCTCATAAAGATTCATCTCCTTGATTGCATAAACCTAAAATTGAAGTGGTTTGGATGGGTCAAGTGAAATTGCCACTTCCATTTCACTTGGATGCATGGGTTGGAACTGTCCGAACCACCTGATTATATATATTCAGGCAAGGTCATCTACTCCCATCTCTTTGCCTGATTTGAGGATTAAGTAGCAATACTTGCATGTTTTTGGATGAGCATGTAGAACGATACTCCCCGAATCTTTATCTCCTTTTGATGCTTTAAAAGTATCTATCTTTCTCATTTTACTGGTCTGCTTTTCCATTTTACTTAAAAGGGTCTGTTTTGTTATGGAATTGAAATTCCTGTAATTTCATTTCTAGGATTATGTTTTTATGTGTTTTAGAAGTCTCTTTTTCTCGTTTTACTGATCAATTTTTACATGTCACGAAAAGGATCTGTTTGATTTCATGGAATTGAAATTTTAAATTTTCATTTATAGGTTTTGTTTTGATGTGGTGTGTATTCTAGGATTCAAATTCCACTCAGAATACTAATTCCCTATTTTTCTGTCAAGAGTGTGAATAGGAATGCCCTCCAAAAATCTGTGAAAAATTAATTCACCATTTCTCTAAAAAAATTGTAATGCATAAAATTTTAATTCCATCAAATCTATCTTATCTTAAACAGAAGCTCCTTTAATCAAATTCAGGAGTCAATGAACTTCATCATTTCAACTAAACATTATCAATTTGAATTGTAGTTACATGGTTTCAATTCCGTGAATTCTATTTCCGCATGGTTCAAACTCTTAGAAGTCAAAAACTCCTAGGAGGTCAACGAATCCCAGTAAGAACCTCGATTCGGAGGTTCTTACTTGGGAGCTCATTTCCCGACGACCGGAGCTCGATTCTCCGGCTACGAGAGCGCGTTTATCTGGCGGCATGAGCGCTTCCTATAACATGACCATAATTTTAAAAGAGGACAAATTTTTTGGAAAGAAAGTTGGATTTTTTTAATACACGTTCATCAAAGTAACAAAAAAACTAATGATTACTTACCTTGACATCATAAAAATCACCATGCGAATGATTTCTTAGTAACTTTGAGCTAAACTATATAAATTCTAATAAATATTAAGATATCTATAAATTTTGATTACAATAATTAATAAACAAAAACAATTATTAGCGCACCCTCCCAACTTTAGACTCTTCTAAGTAGTCGCGCTCCCCCGCTCCCGCTTCTGGCTTCTATGTTCCAACTTTATGCAACAAAAAGGCCCTAAGCAGTTAAACTTGTGTTACATATGTTGTTCTCTTGTTAGGGGTCCTTCGGTTAGCTATATTTTGATTGGGTGTCTCATGAGAATTCTTTGCAATCAGATATTTGAGTGGGACTAAGCAGCATGATAGAAATTTAAATTGTTATTTTCTGGAATCCATCTACTCTAAAAGATAGGTGATCAGTTTATGGAAGATGCTGCTATTGAGAAAATAAAATGTTAGAAAATTAATCTGATCTTCTCATAGTTATTGTTCAGTCAAAAGTGTAATTTTTCTTTTAGCAAGCTTTCTGTGAACATGGAATATGACAAGTTTTTGTTTTCATTTTAATGCAGACATTGGTACTGGATGTGTGTGATGAGACAGATGTCGCAGAACTGAAACTTAAGGTACTTTGGTGACTGACTTAGCAAGCTTTCGTTAATATTGCCACCCAAATGCTACTAACTTCTTGCTTTTCAAAGAGCCATTAGCCAGGGTATTTGACATTACTTTCTTCCAAGTCTAGAAAGATGCAATGAATCACATGACAATGAGTCAAAATTGTATGCAAGAATGACCAATATATTTTTGCTATGAATTACTAGTATTTTCATTTTGGCATTAGCTAGTTACCCATACATGTCTGAGAAAATTTAGAAAAGACAATGCACAGGTTCCATATTTTAGATTCTCATCCTTTTCCAAAAAATATATTTACTTCTTTGAAATGCTATATATATATATATATATATATATATATATATATATATATATATATATATATATATATAACTAATGAGCCAATATTTGAACAAATGAGACGATTTGTTTTACTGGTTAGAGATCTTGATATCATACAACATTTCATACATGTAAATTTTTAATAGGAGTTCATCATAAACATAGTAAATCATCCTGTTTGGCCTAGCGAGTGGATTTTAAGCTGGTTCATTAACAAAGATGCCCCGTATGCCAAACCTATATTTACAATACTGAATCATCACATTTAGGACCAAAATACTTGGACAAAATTGTAGATCCAACATCCGTAAGTCGTTCAATTTTGTTTACTGTAGATGTGTTACCACTATATATCCCTAATAAGTTGTTTAGTATTGAGAAAGAAGTGGATTGTGACTTGCTTGTAAAAAGTAATTTCCGATTAGAGCATATGATTATACACACGACAGTCGGCAGTAAGAAAGAAGTTACCAAAATTTGAACTTAAATATTATAATAAATTACTTGGAATTTTTTTAATCCCTGTCAACTTTCTTTTGTTTACTGCTATTTGTATCTTTGAAGAAAGCAATGGACTGTCACTTGAGACCTCTTTACTAAATGTCTACTTAAGACAATTGCATGGAAGTCGTCAAGATATTGTTAACAATGTGTTCCTTCATAAGACTGGTTATGGAGTATCATTAACTTGCCAGTAACTTGGAATTGACGGGTTAGCATAAAAGTAACAGAGAGCAAACTTTTGTCGTATGTTTTTTGGTCAGATGTTTTATTTCTTCTAAAATATCATTATTTTCCCATGCAAAGCTTATTTGTAAAATTCCAGTGATATTCAGTCATGTCTTTCAGGTTGGTGATTTTGAAATGCATATTAAAAGGGACATAGGAACCCTAAAATCTTCACCTCCTGTTGCACCTCCTGCTATTGCATCTTCTGCTACTGCATCTCCTGCAACTCCACCACCTGCTTCAAATAAGCCAAGTGTGGAATCAGGTCCCTCTGCGAAAACTGTGCCCCCAAAATCCACCACAGCAGCTACCAGTCCATTTGCCAACGTCTCCTCTGACAAGACATCTAAGCTTGCAGCTTTAGAGGCTTCTGGATCAAATACATATGTTCTAATATCTTCTCCTACGGTATGCATGACTTTCATGTAAAGGAATCTCTTGGTTGATCACATTTCACATTTCAATTTAATATACCTTCTAACATAGCTTAACTCTCATTCTTAGGTCGGTTTGTTTCGAAGTGGAAGAACAGTGAAAGGGAAAAAACAACCACCTAGCTGCAAAGAGGTAACAATGAGTAACTATCTTAATTGCTTTGTAGTTGTGAAGATATGACTGGTTAGAGACGTGACCTGGGTTGTGCACTGGCGATCTACCTAGTCTATTCACTCGGATAACTAGGGTAGAGTCTTGTAAATGGGCTGGACTTCTGGTTGAAATCCCTAGGCAATCTAAATTGCTTTGTGTACTATTGACTGTATCTCAACTTGAAGCAAGTCACCTGAACTAAGCCATTCCCCACCAAGAAAAGGTCAGATAGGAGGCGGCATGTCAAAGGTCCTGCCTAATTTATTGGTCCACTGAGTTGGCTGTTCCTTGTTTCTTCCTCTTTTTTACAAGACTGACAAAGCTTATGATTTTTGCTGGAGAAATAAGTTAAACAGACTCTAATGTTAAAATTTCACTTAAACAGGGTGATATGATCAAGGAAGGACAAATTATTGGCTTCTTGGATCAGTTTGGAAGCGAGCTTCCTGTTAGAGTAAGTTAATTTTCCTTGCTGTCAAATCTTATTTTGTTTCTTTATTTCCCTTGTGGACTTGTTAAGAGTTCTGGTCGAGACTATGTTCGAGGTTGTGAACAAGTAACTCCTTTATAGTTGGAAGCAATTCTCATCCATATTTCTTGGCCCTTTTCTGCAGGCAGATGTAGCTGGAGAAGCACTAAAGATCCTCTTCAAGGATGGAGGTAAAGTCCTGATATGCGCTCCAGAGTTGTAGAATTACATGTCATCTTTACTTGCAACGGAGCAATATCAGTTTATTGTTGGATTTCATTTTTTAGATGGGGTTCTAACTGCTTTAGCTTTAGCTTTACGCTCAACCGATGCACTTCTTGACATCCTGCATTTTGTCCGACACTAATACCCCCTTTTATTTTGTGCTGCAATGTTTTGTATTTACAGAAGCTGTTGGCTACGGAGACCCGCTTGTTGCTGTATTACCTTCTTTCCATGGGATAAAATGAGAAAATGTGCTTCCTTGTTCTCCATTCGATTGAAGTTAATGGACCTCCCATTTTTGGATCTAAATTGGATATTTATCCATCAAATTTAGTCTGTACCTCTTGTCTGTCATGCTGGATTTGAGTTGTAGTCGGCTACTAGGTGCCATCAATTCTCTGGTAATTGATTTGTCTACCGAAGAATAAGTTAAAAACCTGAAAGCATACATTCTTATTCTTTTATAATCTCAAGCCTCTTGTTTATATACTTGTTCTGTATATTTGAAGGCTTGAAGCCCAACCCTTCTATTCTTGGTTTTGCCTGTTGTTATTGTAGTTTGTCCTATCAACTACAGAGGTTATGTATCTAGGAAGAATCCCATGTTGCTTCGTCCTAATGCTAGGCTTGGATCTTGTTAATTTGATCTTAAGTTGTGGCTTCAATCATGTCCACTCGATACAGGAAGAAGACATTGCCCATTTCTTGCTTCTTATAAGCAGTGTGATGCCACTCTTGTATAGGAAGGATATGATGCAGCTTGATTTCATTGTGGTGTCTTATTATTGTTGGAAAACAGCTCTACTTCTGGGCTTGGGTAACTGTAGACACCTAAATTAACTAGGCTGTTGATAAAGGCACTACAAATACTACAAAATACACTCAGGACATGTCATTTTTTTATATAGATAATTACAAGTTTATCATTCTCCAAATTTGATCAGGGCAGTCAATATTTTTTTTTCCAGGACTGTCAGTCCTAACAATAGAAAGGACTCACAAAAATTTGACAGTCCTACCAACTGGAAGGACTTTAAAATTTTTGACAGTGCTAAAGAAAATATGTTAATTTTTCAGGACTGTCAAAATTTTGACAGTCCTTCAAATTGGTATGACTGTCAAAATTTTGACAGTCCGGAGGGGGAGGAGGCAAGAGCAGCAGCGACGGCCGTCTCCCTCCTCCACCCCATGTCCTCCTCCTCCTCCTCATGTCGTCTTCCTCCTCCACCTCGTCGTCTTCCTCCTCCTTCTCCTCGAGCAACTCCGTCTCCTCCTCCCTCCTCCTCGCCGTCTTCCTCTTCCTCGAACACCTTCTCCAGGAGGTGGAGGAGAAGGGAGGAGGAGAGGGTGGGCAGTCCTGAGTAAGGTTTTGACTAGTATGAGTAAAATATTTTCATTAATGGACTAGGACCAATATTGGACTAGTCCTGAGTCTACTTTGTAGTGCCTTTATCACAAGCCATTAACTATAATAAGATTTGACCAAATTATATGTTTCTTAATTTCCAACAAAGGGTATTTTGGTAATCTAAGTAAAGTAGTCTCTCAAATATGTCTCTAATAAGAGATGCTCTTGACTCCTCATCATACCAACTATCAAACTACTAACTAGACTCGTCCTCACATCTTACAAACTATCAACATGACAATCCAAGAAGATTAGCCATCACGCCAAGTCATGACGACTTGTCATAAGACACATGGAGACTCGTCATTGGACCATGTAATGACAACTCCTCATTAGACACTTGTCGTTACATCACATCGTGATAACTCATCATCAAACAAGCATTACTTGTCATCAAATAAGTAGACTCGTCACGTAACGACAGGTTGTCATCAAACAAGGAGACTCGTCATCATGCAACGTCATGACGACTCCTCGCCGGACAAGCAGAGTGGTAGTCACGTAGTAATAATTCAAGACTTGTCATCAAACAACCAAACTCACCACGACGATTCATCATCAACAGACTCATCGTCGTCACGACATAGATGACTCATCATAATGGCAATAAACAAACACCATATTCATAAATAAATAAAAAATTTACTGTAGCAAAATTAATTTATATTAAATTAATACAAACAAAATAAATTTATCTAAATTAAAAATAAAGAAAAAATCCGCCAACGTAGTTGGCAAAAAACGGACTCAGCTAACACGTGTAAGATAAAAGAAAATCAATGGGTCTCACTGTTCAATTTTTGCCAACTCAGTTGGTGAAAAATGGACAGTGGGACCCGCGGCGGTTTGATAGGTCGGTTGGGTGGGGTGGTTTGGTTTGATTTGGTTTGGTTTATGAGCTCTTTTTTATTTAGTTATGTTTTGATTTTATTTTTTTGTTTTTTATTTATTTAATTTTGTTTTGGATTTTGATTTTTTTGATTTAGTTTTTTGATTTAGTTTAGTTTTGAATTTTTGTTTCAGAAAATTTACTTTAACGAAATAAATTAATTGTAACGAAATAATTTGGAACTTTTTTTTTTAAATGTTTTTTTAGAAACGTTACATTTATATTAAAGTTTTTTTTTTTTACTTAATAAGAAAAAAAACTAATATTTATTTTTTACTTAGTTTTTTTTTCTTTACTTAGATTTTTCTTTTCTTTTTTCATATTAAAGTCTATTTTCATATTAAAGTTTAAAGTTTATTTTGATAAGAAAAAAAATTAAGTAAAGAAAAAAAAAAGAAAACAAAAACTAGTATTTTTTTGGTGTCCTCTAAGACTTAGTTTATTTTAATAGTTTAGTTTTTTTTTTATATGAAAAGAAGAAGACTAAGTAAAGAAGAAAGACAAATAATAGGCTAGGGAATGGTTTGGTTTTTATTTGGATTTAAAATTTGGTCTGGGTCTATGGATTGATGTTGGTTCAGGAGTTTGTTTATGTCCAACGGCTATTGTTTCTCTTATATCTGTGGAAGGAGGCAATGAGGGAGGGGTTTTCGGTTTGGTTTAATGAGCAAGGAGCTAATGTTACTTAATAAAGTAACTAAAGTATAAAGGAGAAGAGACAAGAAAGACTACACAATAAAAATAATGAGAGACAAGAAGAGACTTGACAAGAAAAAGAAGAAGAGACATGAGAGAGTAAAGATAAGGAGTAAGAGACATGTAGCGTAAAGTAGAGAAGTATTAAAGATGAGGGAGGAAGTAAAGGAGAGGAGTAAAGAAATAAAGAGGAGAAGTTGGTGGGAGGAGTGAGTTATAAGAAGAGGAGAAAGAAGAACAACAGAGTGCACTAAGAAGTAAGACACAACAGTCCTTGTAAGCACATAGTAGCAATTCAAGCAGCCTTTATTTTCTCTCATTTGCAAGTGGGCACAACAGTCCTTGTGAGCACACACAATCCTTATTGTTGAAGGTCTATATTCTATTCTCCTTTATTTATACTCTCATTTGTATATGCAATAATTTTATGTTAGTTTTTATTTTTTAAATGTTAGGATACTAGTATTTATTTAGTGAATTTAAGTTATGTAACGTGCAAAACGCCTGGCAGCCAAAATATGTGTTTTGACAACCATAATTGTACAAATGGGCCACCAAAACGACGGACGTATTCCTGGAGGGCCTACTACGAATTTAATAATCCAGCAAACTGCGAAACATATATCTAGTTTGGTATTTTATGGGAAGGTACAATAAAATTTAATTGTGTAAATCAATATGAATAATATTTTGTACATGTCTACTAATAACATCGTCTATGTTTTTCATATATAGCAATACGATTATATTAATGATGAACGGTGCCGAGAGCATGTCTCGTGGCGTCATGATAGCAGACTTGGGTATTGGAGGTTGAGCGACCACCAAGTGGCACTGTTGAAATTATTTGGCTTTTATTATGTTGCAAGATATATTTTCTGCAATACGATAGAGACTTAATCTTCAGTTTACTTGAGCATTGGTGGCCAGGACGAAATACCTTCCAGCTACAATTCGGAGAGATGAGTATTATTCTAGCAGATGTGACAAATATTTTAGGTTTACCTATTACGGGTAAACCTATAATATTTGATAAATCAATTTTTGTCGACACTACGATTATGAAGTACCTATGTGTGGAGGCACCGCATAATAAACCTAGTAAAATCTTGTGACATTTACGTGGCTCCGTCATAACTTTTTGCACCTATATCGTATTGGTGATCAAGTTATCTCAGTGGATGATGATCGGGTAAGTATGACTTTTTCGCAACTTATGTTATTATTTACGTAATAGATTTTTAATTTAATTTAACGCATATCATTCCTTAATCATCTGGTTAGGTCATTGCTTGCACCAGAGCCTACTTGCTAGGTTTATTAAGCGAAATATTATTTCCAGACTCATCATATTTAGTTGATTTATATTTTCTACCTTTTTTGGTAGACATGGCCGCACCTACACGACACACTTAGGGAGCGTCAGTGTTGGCATATTTATATAGTTCTATGACAGATTTTGTACAATTTGAAGATGTGAATGAAACGAAGATACATTTAAGTGGTTACGCGACATTAATACATGTATGTATAAAAGTTTTACTTAATTCCATTTACATTAAAAATATGTGCACTTATATCATATGCTCGTATTTTCTAGGTTTGGTCCTACGAGCACTTTCATATTGGTAGGCCAGTCCCCCGCATTTATATCGACGTTGGTGTCTTCCCGTCAGCTTTACGGTGGACTACGGATGCAGCATATCCAGTACACTGTGAACATGCGGTTATCTCTTTATACCAGGACAAATTTGATACACTGAAGTATAACGAGGTAAAATATCTATATTATTATTATTATATAAAGCCATTATGACCATTATCTTATAATTTTTTTTGTCATAAAATAGGTGATATACTGTCCGTACCGGCTTAAGCAGAATCCTACTGAAATACAAACAACGACCTATGACCTTAGTGTCCATAGTTGTTTCCTAATATTCAACGGTGAAATCATCTCTCATCCAGTTGATCGTGTTATGCGACAATTCTGGGTGAAATAAAAGATTTTCGATGAACCACCATGTTTAAACCGTAGTAGAGGGAGTGCAGTTGAAAGAGCAAGCAAAATAATTCCACAGTTAAATTCTAGATTGGAGACACAGCCCGCGGTACAGTCGTCTCAACTAATGAACTCTATAGATCGGGGTAAGTTATTTAAAAAGTTGAACAAAATAAAATTTTAAAATTATATGAAATCATACGCTCATATTTGTGTAAATTGTGTAGCATTAGGTGATATTGCCTATAGATCTTGGTGGAGAGCTCCTCTTATCAGTAATCGATTCTACCGATATGAGGAGTTGTAATTCCAACATCGGTCCGTTGATGATCCTAGTTACCATGAATGGTATCAACATGTAAATGAGAAGCTACGTATTTTATTGATAAAAATATTTGTCTCCATAGTTTTTTATATGAATTAATTGGATTCTACTTAATATTTCAGCTTCTAAATTTGAATCTAGCATGTGAAAATTATCCAATGAGAGACCCGTATGAGCACAACAGAAAGATCATTTTTGGATGATGTGCAAGCAATTCCGACTCCCCCGAACCCTCCGTTACATATTCTTCAAGATTATCCTTAAGGCTTAGTTAGCCAACGGCAAGCACGTCCACGTATAAAGTATACAATGTTTGGCATATGGATAGGTCGTCTCAACAAGATGACAAGGTCCCTCAGCAGGCTGAGCAGGGCAGTTTCCAGCGTGCTGACCAGGGCACTTATCAGTTGTCACGCCCCAGTCCCAAAATACCGAGGGACTAGACACGTGGTAATGGCCAGCAGCACACACCGATGGACAAACCCAATTTAATGGAACCATCAGGGTGTACTTAAGCTGTATAACAACAATATGGGTCTAATATACTAATCTTATCCACATAAATGAATACATCAATATAAAATATAAATCAATAACAAGTCTCAATAAATATATCTCTGGGAACAACCCGATAATATGTCTGATACAGCAGGTCAATAGACAGGAAACAACAGAAATAACTGAGTATAGATAAACAGATACTCAGGAGAAATCCTCGGCGATCACCTCGTCTTCTGGTTCTGGTACTGCTCCAGTGCCTGCTCCTGTTTCGTACACCTCGGGGTAGATCTCTTCTGCTAAACCTAGGAAACATAATCCGGATCCAGGTCCTCAGGGGACATAGCAAGGTACAAGAATAACTCAAGCCATAATAAATGTAGTGCAATAATAAATGAATCAATAGGGTAAACTAAGTAACCAGCTAAGTGATATGCAATATGAGAGCATCACTAGAACTCAGGCTGAAACAGTTACAAGCTCTGTGTCGAGGAGCCGGTAGCAGTGATATCATGTAGGAACCTAGCTCGGCGTAGCTACGGCACCGTCATAATATAATCAACCTGTAGCCTGTATGTCTCTCCCCACCAAATATAATCACACGTCTCATGTCCATGACACACAAGATCATATATAATGCAGCAAGTTATAATGATATCTAAGCATGTGTATAAAGTATATGTCACGAAACCTGTATCCTATACAGAATCACCATGAATATCTCAGGAAGATTCTGTCTCATGAACAGTGTCAAGTGTCCTATGGTATGACGTACTTGATAATGCAAGCACGAAAATGTATAGGGTATCGATATCCATGTCTAGGTGACGTTACACAACTCCGCGTACGACGTTGACACCCGAATCTTGTTCAGACGTTAAGTAATGTCACACGGTCCTAGGTTGAACAGAGACAACATATAAATAAATCAAAGGAATATTATGTAACAAGAACTGTAAGATTGACAAGGTACACTTGCTTGGGGTTCTGACTCCAACTGCTGCTCTAGTATCAGCGGGATTTGCAGGTACTCCTCCGGTTGCTGAAATAAACATTACCATTATGTTCAGAAGACATCAAATAGCTAGAATTGTCTGTCCATAAGTCCAATTTTGACACATGGGCAAAAGTGACAGTTTCTGGCCAAAGCGGGGTCTACATGTGGCCCGCTTCGCACCAAAAAACGTGCTAGAGACAATGTTCTCCAAATTTGTCAAACTTAGTGTCTACAAGTCCAGAACGACGATACGAACCCAACAAAATATCCAGAACTGGATTTTGATGAGCCAATCACAAAATTGCCCGTCAAGTGGAGCCGTGGGGCCCACGATACGAGATTTTGTCAACGTTCTCAGAATCAAACCAAACTTGGGTCACAGGACCAACGTAATGATACGAACCTGATGGCGCAAGTTTTGTTTTGAAATGACAAGCGTACATGAAGTTTCAACGAGTTTCAGAACAGGGCCGATACGGGGCGTTGTCGACGGATACGCGTTGATTCCGGTGTGCACGCACATCCAAATCAACTTCCGTAAAATCTCACACGTCCGTATTAACGGCGTGCATCTTTCGGTGAAGTTCTCACACGACCAAGTTGTCCCGTTTAGCGGAGCGCACCCAGTTCCGAGAAAAACAGGGTATTTAAATAACCAATATTTTGGTCATTTTCACCCTCGAAAATATTACAAATTACAACTCAATAAATTATAATAAAAATAGGGTTAAAAACTTGGTCATATGGTCTAAATAATTATTCAAGTGGATTTTGAAAACATTTCACAGGTTGGTCGTAAAACGGTCGCGAAATGGGGAGTTCGGGACGAATTCTGAAATTTCAGAAATTAGGAAGTTTTTTTCCTGATTTTGCGTCGCAGTTTGCGAACGACACATGACGCGATACCCTGGGTTATTTGTACGGGTTTCGAGAGGGTCACGTAGTCTATGCGTCACAGCAGACAGAACGAAATATGGATCTACGTACAAAAAGTTATGAGAGCAACAAGGCATGTACCTCACTGAGGTACACTGTTTCTGACAGGATGGCGCGATGACGCACGGCGGTGGTGGCATTGTGCGGCTGCTGCTCTCGTCGGTGGTGGCTGCTGTAGCTGTCGGGTCGAAGGCGAAGGCATAGGGCGGCAGAGATCGTCGGAGGGGAGCTCGGCGTCGCCGGGGCTGGAGCTCACCGGAGCTGGAGAGGCGGAGGGCGGCGGATGTGAGGGCGGCAGAGGAGATGGTGGTGATGGCGGTGAAGGGGGTGGTTGGGGATGCTACTAGTCGTAGGCGACGGGGTCGTCGACGTCGTCGGAGAGAGCTCGTCGGAGCTGGGCGGCGGATAGGCGGTGGATGAAGGGTGAAGTTGGAGAGGGGCGGTGGTCTGTTGGGAGAAGTGGTGGTGGAGGTGATCGTTTATATAGGGGAGGTCGGGGAGACGGGCGGCTGGCAGTTACTGGCGGAGAAAGGGGATCGAAACCGTCGCGGGGGCGTAACCGCCGGCGGTCGGCGAGGAAACGGCGAAGATTTGGGAACGGCCGCGGATTAGGGTAACGGTCGGGGAGAATTACTGTAGCAGTAATTGGGTAGCGGGTTCGGGTTTCGGGTCGGGTTCGGGTATGGGTCCGACCCGACCCGCTAAGGTTGGTTTAGGGTTTCAGTTTAATTTAGGGTTTAAACCGGTTCAGGATTGAACCGGTTGGTTCAGGTTGGTTTATTTTGGTTTGTTTTGGTTTATTTAAAAACTTAGTTTTTTGGTCTTTAAAACTAGTTCTGGAGTCCAATAAATTCCAGAAAAATTACCATATGTCTAATATTTTATTTTACACCCAAAAATATTATTTTTATAATATTTTAATACTTACAAAAAATATTTAATACCAGAAAATATTGATTTTAATTTGTTAAAAAAATCACAGAAAATCCCGAAAATTTATTTTTAAATATTCTGAAAAAATCTGGGGGTTTACAATCTAAGAGGATTGCATCCTCGCTATCAAAGAATAACGAAACATAACCGGTCAGAAGAGATGACACGGTTTGTAAAACAGGTTCGAAGCACGACACAATCAAAGAATCATGATCAAGGAGAATTTGAAGGATGAGGGTTTAAGCAAAACACATAGGGAATGAATAAATTTTTTTCCTAAACAATGAAAATTAGGTAATTCAAGAGTGAAGGAAATCTGGTTAGAGAAAACTACAATATTTAGAAAAAAACTAGGTTATCAATTATTAACAAGTTCAAAATACTAGGTTTAAGGCTAAGGTCACGAACTAACAGGCACGAGCTAAAGCAATGCTAGGAATAGATAGCTATGAATAACTTAAATCTTACGCGCATTTGCTACTCCACGAGTCTATGCGTCCTCCAAGGTCATTGTAAAAGCTTGTCTGCGTCCTTGTGGTTGATTCCTCTGCTGCTGCTGGGCCTGCTGGAAGAGTACTGCCTGGGGTGCCAAGGGTGGCCTCGGATGATATCCTCCTGGTGCTGGTAGAGCTTGTTGGTTTACCATTGGTGCTCCTTTTCGATGCTCAGGGCATTCCCTCACTAAATGCTGACTGGATCCGCAAGCTAAACATAATCCCATTTTGCGTCTGCACTCGTTCTCAATATGGTCTCGCTTGCCACAATGTTGACAGATAGGCAGTGCATGCGGAGATGCTCCGAGTGGCTGGTGCATGTGAGGTCTCTTTGTAGCTTTTTCATGTGGTACTCTGGCTGGTGCTGATGTGGAAGGCCGCTTCAGGCTGGTCTCTCTTCTGGTGACGCGCTCCATGCGTCGGGCTGCAGCAAGGACGTCTGAGTAAGATGTAGGTGCAACGGATCCGATTAGTTTCTGTAGCTCGAAGTTTAGTCCGTCGAAGAACTTCTCAGCCTTCTCTTCTTCTGTCGGGATCAGGGTTGGGGCGAAGCGACTCAGACGAATGAACTCCGCATTGTACTCTGCCACTGTCGTATTGTCTTAAGTGAGGCGATTGAACTTGTCCCAAAGTTTCGATCGAGCAATAGATGGAAGTACATCTCCTGAAAGAGTCTAAAGAACTCTTCCTAAGTGACTCGGTCTGGTCCGAGCCGTGTCTCCTCAGATAGCCACCAGTGATGTGTATTGTCCGTCAACTGCATTCTGACGGCAGTCATCCAACGTTCTCTTGGAAGCTCAGCTGCTTCCAATTGGTGTTGAGTGTTTGTGAGTCACTCATGAACTTCAGTGGGCTCCTCCTTGCCAGAAAAGGTGCGGGGCTTCAACTGGCAAAAATTGGTTATAGAGCCCGTCATTGGCCGTCGTGCTGGTTGATTCGCCTGCTCCAGTGCGGTCACTATACTGTTTTACAGAGCCTCTTATTGAATCTGATGTTGAGCTTGCATCATTGCGTAGATCATTTGTAATATCTGTTGTCCGTCCATAGCCTGCCCTTGTAGGAATATGGGCATTGGTGGAGTAAATTGCGTCGATGGTGGAATATCATCTTGCTGGATTCTCGAGGCATGCTGATTTGCTTGACTGCGTTGTTGAGCTGATTGACCTTCACCTACTGGTGTCGCTTCTTCTTCATGGGTAAACACAACACCTTGTGGTGTTCCTGTAGGAATCTCGTCGCTTGCTGGTGGATCCATTACTCTGTATCCAAAATAAATGATAAGAGGCGTACAGAGGAATCAAGGCAGGATGCAAGTCAAGAAATTGATTCAAATCCGATATAGTGATCAAGAACGATTCAAGCAAGTGGATGAGATCCTATAACTTATCCTATCCTTGTCGCAGGTTTGCTCGATTCCTAAGTTAAAAATGAAGCAATTTAGTCGTAGACCTGTATGGGCCACCACAAAAACCATGTCACGCTCCAGTCCCAAAATACCGAGGGACTAGACACGTGGCAATGGCCAACAACACACACACCGATGGGCAAACCCAATTTAATGGACCCATCAGGGTGTACTTAAGCTGTATAACAACAATATGGGTCTAATATACTAATCTCATCCACATAAATGAATACATTAATATGAAATATAAATCAATAACAAGTCTCAATAAATATATCTCAGGAAACAACCCGATAATATGTCTGATACAGCAGGTCAATAGACACGAAACAATAAAAATAACTGAGTATAGATAAGCAGATACTCAGAAGAAATCCTCGGTGATCACCTCGTCTTCTGGTTCTGGTACTGCTCCAGTGCCTGCTCCTGTTCCATACACCTCGGGGTAGATCTCTTCTGCTAAACCTGGGAACATAATCCGGATCCAGGTCCTCAGGGGACATAGCAAGGTACAAGAATAACTCAAGCTATAATAAATGCAGTGCAATAATAAATGAATCAATAGGGTAAACTAAGTAACCAGCTAAGTGATATGCAATATGAGAGCATCACTAGAACACAGGCTGAAACCGTTACAAGCTCTGTGTCAGGGAGCCGGTAGCAGTGATATCATGTAGGAACCTAGCTCGGTGTGGCTACGGCACCGTCATAATATAATCAACATGTAGCCTGTATGTCTCTCCCCACCCAATGTAATCACACGTCTCATGTCCATGACACGCAAGATCATATTTAATGCAGCAAGTCATAATGATATCTAAGCATGTGTATAAAGTATATGTCACGAAACCTGTATCCTATACAGAATCACCATGAATATCTCATGAAGATTATGTCTCATGAACAGTGTCAAGTGTCTTATGGTATGACGTACTTGATAATGCAAGCACGAAAATATATAGGGTATCGATATCCATGTCTAGGTGATGTTACACAACTCCGCGTACGACGTTGACACCCGAATCTTGTTCGGACGTTAAGTAATGTCACACGGTCCTAGGTTGAAAAGATACAACATATAAATAAATCAAAGGAATATTATGTAACAAGAACTGTAAGATTGGCAAGGTACACTTGCCTGGGGTTCTGACTCCAACTGTTGCTGTAGTATCAGCGAGATTTGCAGGTACTCCTCCGGTTGCTGAAATAAACGTTACCATCAGGTTCAGAAGACATTAAATAGCTCGAATTGCCTGTCCATAAATCCAATTTGGACACAGGGGCAAAAGTGGCAGTTTCTGGTCAAAGCGGGGTCCACATGTGGACCTCTTTGCACCGAAAAATGTGCTAGAGACAATGTTCTCCAAATTCGTCAAACTTAGTGTCTACAAGTCCAGAACGACGATATGAACCCAACGGAATATCCAAAACTGGATTCTGATGAGCCAATCACAAAATCGCCCGTCAAGTGGAGCCGTGTGGCCCACGATACAGAATTTTGTCAACGTTCTTAGAATCGAACCAAACTTGGGTCACAGGACCAGCGTAATGCTATGAACCTGATGGCGTAAGTTTCGTTTCGAAATGATAAGCGTACACGAAGTTTCAACGAGTTTTAGAACAAGGCCGATACGAGACGTTGTCGACGGATACGGGTTGATTCCGATGTGCACGCACATCCAAATCAACTTCCGCAAAATTCTACACGTCCGTATTAACAGCGTGCACCTTTCGATAAAGTTTCACACGACCAAGTTGTCCCGTTTAGCGAGGCGCACCCAGTTCCGGAAAAAATAGGGTATTTAAATAACCAATATTTTGGTCATTTTTACCCTCAAAAATATTACAAATTACAGCTCAATAAATTACACTAAAAATAGGGTTAAAAACTTGGTCATATGGTCTAAATAATTGTTCAATTGGATTTTAAAAACATTTCACAAGTTGGTCGCAAAACGGTCGCGAACTGGGAAGTTCGGACGAATTTTGAATTTTCAGAAATTCAGAAGTTTTTTTCCTGATTTTGCGTCGTAGTTTGCGACCGACACAGGACGCGATACCCCGGGCTATTTGTACGGGTTTCGATAGGGTCACGCAGTCTACGCGTCACAGCAGACATAACGAAATATGGATCTACGTACAGAAAGTTATGAGAGCGACAAGCCATGTACCTCATTGAGGTATACTGTTTCTGATAGGACGGCGCGATGACGCACGGCGGCGGTGGCGTTGTGCGGCTGCTGCTCTCGTCGGTGGTGGCTGCTATGGCCGTCGGGTCGGAGGCGATGGCACAGGGCGACGGAGATCGTCGGAGGGGAGCTCGGCATCGCCGGGGCTGGAGCTCACCGGAGCTGGAGAGGCGGAGGGCGGCGGATGTGAGGGCTGCAGAGGAGATGGTGGTGATGGCGGTGAAGGGTGTGGCTGGGGCTGCTACTGGTCGTAGGCGGCGGGGACGTCGACGTCGCCGGAGAGAGCTCGTCGGAGCTGGGTGGCGGATAGGCGGTGGATGAAGAGTGAAGTCGGAGAGGGGCGGTGGTCTGTTGGGAGTAGTGGTGGTGGAGGTGATCGTTTATATAGGGGAGGTCGGGGAGACGGGCGGCCGACAATTACTGGCGGAGAGAGGAGATCGAAACCGCCGCGAGGGCGTAACCGCCGGCGGGCAGCGAGGAAACTGCGTAGATCTGGAAACGGCCGCGGATCGGGGTAACGGTCGGGGAGAATTACTGTAGCAGTAATTGGGTAGCGGGTTCGGGTTTTGGGTCGGGTTCGGGTATGGGTCCGACCCAACCAGCTAAGGTTGGTTTGGGGTTCGGTTTAATTTAGGGTTTAAACCGGTTCAGGGTTGAACCGGTTGGTTCAGGTTGATTTATTTTGGTTTGTTTTGGTTTATTTAAAAACTTAGTTTTTAGGTCTTTAAAACTAGTTCTGGGGTCCAATAAATTCTAGAAAAATTATCCTATGTCTAATATTTTATTTTACACCCAAAAATATTATTTTTATAATATTTTAATACTTACAAAAGTTATTTAATATCAGAAAATATTGATTTTAATTAGTTAAAAAAATTATAGAAAATTCCGAAAATTCATTTTTAAAAATTCTGAAAAATCTGGGGGTTTATATCAGTGGGCTGGCCAGGACACTTATCCGTGGGCGGGCGAGGGGACTTCACAGGCACGTACCCCACAGATGGACCGAGATACGGGCTAGGGGACGTCACAGCCTGGTGGTGACTATTGGGACACAAAAAATACTAGTTTTTTTTCCTTTTCTTTTCTTTATTTAGTTTTTTTTTATAAAAATAAACTTTAATATGAAAATAGACTTTAATATGAAAAAAGATAAAAACTAAGTAAAGAAAAAAAAACTAAGTAAAGAAACAAAACTAAGTAAAAAATAAATATTAGTTATTTTTCTTATTAAAATAAACTTTAATATTAAAAAAAACTAAGTGAAAAAAAATCAAAAATCCAAAACTAAACTAAATAAAAAAGCTAATATATATCCTTAAAATATTTCTTTAGCTAAATAAAAAAACTAATATAGATATCTAAAAAAAATCAAACCGTTTCTTTTTTCTTTTTTAAAAAAATCCCTAAATATTTCATTACAATTAATTATTTTATAATTTATTTCGTTAAAGTAAATTTTTTGAAACCAAAATCCAAAACTAAAAAAAAAACTAAATCAAAATCCAAAACTAAACTATATAAAGAAAACTAAATAAAAAAAATCTAAAACATAACTAAATAAGAAAGAACTAATAAAATAAATCAAACCAAACTACCACTCCAATCCAATCGACCAGCGGGCTCCCACTGCACATTCTCCGCCAACTAGGTTGGCGAAAAATAGGCTACGGGTCCCATTGCTTTGCTCCACGTCTGCTTCTGCTTTGTCTGCACGTCTGCTGCTTCTTCCACGTGTTATAGTGTCTGTTTTTCGCCAACTGCGTTGGCGGACTATTTTTTTATTTTTTATTTTTTATTTAGATAAACTTGTTTCGTTTGCATTAATTTAATATAAATTAATTTTGCTACAGTAAAATTTTTGTATTCATCAACAACAAAGAACTTACACAAGATTGTCACAGGCACAACATTTTGGAAAGCACGCAATAATCAACTATCAAAAGTAGTTTCAATAACCGTCCGACTACAAAATGACAAACGATGAATGAAGAAACCTCACTCACTCCCCCTCCCCCCCCCCCCCCCCCCCCCACACACACACACACACAAATAAAACAATAATGCTAAGTTTACTACCAAATGCTTGTAACCTTCTTACAACCCTCTCTTTTCCTGCTACATGGACCACATCCGGTTCTACCTCTTTCTCCAATAAATAGCTGCTACATGATATTTCTATCACGTTACGACCATCCGAACAGCTACCGAATTTTACCTCTTTCTTCTCTTAAATGTACGATTCCCATGTGACCACCATGTGATAATTGTAAGAAAATTCTAGACATTTAGTTGTAGTCCTAACATAGCCTCTAATAAAATGCGACTTCTGAAACCTATTATCAAACTAACATGTTTTGCAGACGAAATTCCTAGTGCAATTCAACTTCTTAGTATATGATTGGACTCCACCATGCAATCAATGTTACACCGTCCTAATTAAATTATTGTTTTTTGAACTTGTGCTGAAGAAGAGCCTGGGTACTTATGTATGATTGTTTACCAAGTTTATGCTGTGATTACATGCTAGCCCTTCACCTTGTTCCATCAATGAGAGGTATATGTCATTCCACATGGGATGTGATCACCTGTTTGCTTTTAGCGATTTCTTGGAAGAAGAAAAAAAAACCCCACCTTTTCTAATTACAATTTGTTTTGGTCATAGTCATGGTCTAATTACCACTACCAGTAGTTCCGGTACTTTGTTTAGCCTCTAAGCTTTTGATATTTGGGTTTTGTAGTTATTTGTAGAAATTAGGGCAATGGGGATGTCATTTCTTAATAGTTAACACTCTTTCACGCTTAATGTGTCCGTGAATAATGTAATTTCCTATGATAATTTGTATCATCTTACATCTCTGTCTAGTTTAGACTTCATACCCAAAGATAGGTCTACCTTTATGATGGAACGATAGAGAAGCGGTACCAACTGCAAGTAAACATCAAGAAAACACCCTTAGCCAAAGAAATCCTCCAAAGAATTATGAGCATAAAGGGAAGAAAATCCACCTTTCACTGTCAAAGTTTATTCATAATTCAACTTGGTTTTGGCATGAGAATGCATACAATATATGTGAGATAGATGTATCCCAATGACTTAATACAAAAGTAAGTTAGCAAACTACTTTCTACTTCCTATCATGCAATAACTTTAGGTAATCTATACCCTCCTAACTCCCTAGAATAAATGATAGTAACTCATGTAATTCACTCATTGGTATCCTTATGGTAACTCTCACAATAATAATGCAACAATTTGTTGTTTTAAAATGTTCTCGATTTCATACCTACTCGCCAACTGGCCGTCTAACATGACTCTCTCATGCTCATAGGTACTTTGGCTAGAAATTTGACACCAAACATAGAATTTTTTTTTACATTAGGTCGGCAAGTTGGTCATAATAAATTTTCAGTCCTCTTATGCATCTTTCTTTTGCTCCATATCTGATGCTATTATGATGGGATACGGTTTGGATGGGAGAAATGAGGACAACCCTCGTTTCTTGTCCCTACTTATCCGTACTTGGTGATATGGAGATTTGTGCATTGAAAGAGTACTTGTGCATCTTATTAGTACCATCCTATTTTTGGACCGTTACAAGATTAATTAGTTAAATTCTGAAATTTTCCAACATGACCACCATGATATAGTCCTTTCCTTAATAATAGTTTCTCTACATAGATATGATGTCATAAATATAGTAAACACAATCTTGCCATAGTACTGGTCAGATTATTGGCTTCATGACTCATATTTGGCGACTTATGATTTAAAATGCTTAATGTAAGATTGCTACTAATACTAAGCAATATATTTAGGTCACTTTGGCAGGGGATAAGAAAATTGTATCCAGAGGTATTGGGAAACCTGAGAGATTCTGAACCGAACTTGTCTAACATGGCATTCTTCTAATTCCTATTATATGGGGGTAGCTGTAAAATGGTTACAATTAAGAAAAAAATAATTTGGTCTTCAAGATAAAGTTGCTGCATCTCTTCCTTCTATCGGGGTTAGTTTTATAACTTTGTTGTACATAAATGTCATAAATGTAGAAAAATAACCACCGAGGGGTGGTCCAGTGGTAGCACTGGTAAGGGAGGGGAGGAGTGGGTTTGAATCCCAGCCCGAGCATATATTTAATGGGAGAGGATCTTGGCGATAGTGGTCCAAAACATGGACGGTCATTAATGATTGACCTTATCTCAAGAGAGAGAGAGAGAGAGAGAGAGAGCGAGCGAGCGAGAGAGCAATCAAGTCTCGTATATAAGAATCTATTTTGTTGATTCATGTATATCTGATTAATTAAATGATTTCTGAGACCATTTCAAGAAGGAAATTGTCTAACCATTATGTTACAACAAAAGATGTGGCAACAAAAAAAAGAAAAAATTGACACCCAAACCCAAATATCATTTATTATCATAGATAAAATTATAAACTCTCATAATCTTTATTAAACATTCAAAAAATCGTAAAACCCTACATCTTTTCTCTCACATATTTTTTTCTCTCAATATAAACACCTACTTGTAACATAAAACCAAGCCTAAAACAAATCATAATCATCCAATGTTTCTTAACCTTCAAAAATCCAATCCTAATATATTTATGATTTAAATACACAAAAACCTTTTTAGATAAACTTGTGCCAAATCCTAACACATTATACGATGTGGTAGCAATGTCCAAAACAATAAAATCTTAAAGTAAAAAAAATTATTGTAACCATCTATGTATTGAGCATACTGTCACGACCCACACCCGGATATTCGGGCACGAGTACGTGGTTACGCCCAACCTACGCTGCAGAATCGACGGTGGCGAAGCTCTCTCTCGCTTCTTCCCCGCTTCTCTGGTACGGTTGGTATAAGCATGTCGGTGCGAGTCAAGTCGAAGCACGCTAAACTTTGAATGCAATCAAGCACTTGACGAACGCTGTCTGGGTCAATTCTAACTATCTAACATCTCAACAATGTAATATGGTACCTGTCAATCATCTCAACTCCAAATGGAGGAACAATATGGTATCTCCGAAGTATAACTAATCTCAATCACAAAACAAACTAAAGAAGAATAATGCACGAATGGAATAGCGAAAGAAAGGTACAAGATACAATCCACAATCTGAAAGAATAATCAACTGTGAATCTCAACGAAAGAATAGTCTAATACAAAATCACCAAACATAAACTAAACCTCCTCGGTCACTGGTACTATGTCCTCTTGCTCTAGGGGAGTATCCTCTAAAGTCTCACCCTCCTGAGGGTCGTAATGCGTGGGACACAGCTCCTCTAGCCAATCATCTGAAAAATATATCCAGTCAGGATTGGAGCGAAGTACATACCTCTGAAAGCAGTTTCAAATACATAATCGAGCATATATAATGAGCAATAGAACATGATACAAGATGCACAAGTAGTAAGAATGTACAATACAGGGAGAACAGGCAATAAGCACAATAAGAACTGGAAAGTAACTACGAAAAATAAACTGCAAGTAGAAAACAAGAATACTAGCTATGTGATTTAGAGTACAAGTTCGTTATGTGATCGGCTTAGGTTGCACATGAGGTATAAAGGTAACTCCATTATACGTGAGATATATAATCGACATGCACATGAGATCAATAGGGCTTTGATCACATAACCAACTTCTACTCCCCCTCCCCAACCAATACTCATGGATCCAATCACGATATGTTACGTACATGAATACGATATAGTCACACTAGCACACGAAATAGTGGATGCACAAGAAGCACATGAAAGATTAATACCCGGTGCACACGATGAAATACATGTGAATGAGTACCCGCTGAACACGGTAGGGGATAACACCTCCTGACGGGATCCATATAGCACCAGTCCGTGAAATCACTGTGTCGGGATCAATGTATACAATCTAGAACATGCACATATACAATATTATGAATTAAAAATAATCAGAGAAATGTACTCGCCTGAAGTCCTGAGCAAGGTGTGTCTCTCGATGCCCAAGCTGGTGTCTCACAACCTATATATGGTATGTTGCATCAATACAAGGTTCAATAATGAAAATAAGTGAAATTGATGCAATTCTAGGTCGATACGCCATTTCTAAGTCAAACCAATGAATTCTAGGTTGCAAGAGTCTAATGCTAAGTCACTAAGTTGATATACTATGAAACTATGCTATGCTAGCTAAGCTAACACACAACAAAGCATTCAAAGAGCCGTATCCTAAGATACGCAAGTTTATTTATATGAAAATAGAGTTTTAGATATATATACAAGTCATATATATAATATCTATATTAGAACAAGGAATTTATGATACCTTGGCCTTGTACCAATTCGTATCACACCCAACACGATACCCAAACTCAATACCTTGGGTATCGTCCAATACCTTGGTGATACCTTGGTATCTCAAGGTAACCCAACTAAACATAATAGTTAAAACATATATGAATATATAAGTACCTCAAACTAATTTGCTAACTATAACAATATATATACTAGTACTTAAAATAGCTATCAATGTAATACCTACCTACTAGCTACCATACAATATCAAATTATCCATACTCATGTCTAACTAACTAGATATAAATGCTACATACCACATACATAACTAACTAATACTCCAAATCAACTAACATAAGCAATTATACCTGTAAGTAGCTAACTAGTTAACTTAACATATCTTGTCTATATTTAATACATATATATATATTCTAACTGAGTTTATTCATATACTAACTAACTGTCTCCAACTAATCATCTGTATAGATACTTATATAGTCGATTAGATACTAACATACATATATATATATATATATATATATATATATATATATATATATATATATCCATGCTAACATATATATATATATATATATATATATATATATATATATATATATATATATATATATATAGTAACTACCTACACTTACTGATACATGAACTGAAACCACCTACTAAATCATCTAACTCAAACGAGGCATTACTGATACCTACATATGTTGTTGGCTGCTACTCCTCAACACTGTGTGTAAACTGCACACAGTGTGGACCTGATTGCTGTGGCTGTTGTTCTTCATCTACTGTGTGCCACTACACCTAGTATAGATCCTGATTAATGTGGCTGATATCCCCCCAAACTGTGTGCAAACTGCACACATGGAGGAACCCAATTGCTTGTACTCTGCTGCTCTTCCAAAACCGTGTGTAAACATCACATAGTTATATTCTGCTGCAGCTACTGATTTCTTCCTATTTGCTCTGCATAGAGCTGAAACCCCCTGTACACCACCCATATGCAGAACTGCACAGTGAAACCTGTAGCTCGATCCTGCTGTGGCTGAACTGCCATTGTAGTTGATCTCTAGTGCAGCTGCAATGCCACAACTCCCCTTGCTGTATGCAACTGCACAGTCCACCCGATGCTGTTGGCTGCTGCTCCAGCACAGTTACACTCCATGCCCAAGTCCTCATACACCACACACCACAGGTAACAAGCATATAACTGTATACCTCTTATAACAATACGTATCATCATATAGATATATATACATATAGATATATACATATATCACTATATCACTATATACTCCTACAATATATATATATATAGACATAGGCCCACACTTATACTCTAATCTCAAGTACACATATATATACAAACATATATATATATAGACATATATACATATAGTTATATATATATCTAGATACTCTATTACATACACATATAGACATACGTATATACATAAACCCAAAATACACTAATATATACTCTATATAATACATAGATAGCATACACATATATAAATACACATGCACGTATAGTAAAATAAGTCAACCAACAAACACATAGAGCGCATCGCACCCGTATCACACTTTCTCTATAATACGCTTGCGATACGGCTCCAACACACAACCAAACGCATTCCGGAGGACACGAACAAGTCTAATACATAAATTATGAACAATACGTATATTAATTAGAGTATCTACGTGTCCGTGTCATAATGTGATATGTACAAGGCCCCGTGTCGGAGGAAAACTCCCAAAATTAATCTGTTTTGTCAAATTGACGAGATACAGCCTACATGTATCCAATTGTGGATATGACACTAGTCACAAACAAGAAATCAAGTATCAATTAGATCTATTAAATCAATTGACAAGCACTACATGTGTCAATCTCGAAATTTGGCACCAAATTGGTCATAACTTCCACCGTAGGTCTCCGATGAACCTAAAACTAGTTGCTATGGGTAGCCTATGTATGTAAGTTAGTTTTTTATGGTTAAATCTAAGATCTAGAGTCTATTAGAAGGGAAAAAACTAAATTGTACCTATTGGAAGATGGATTCCCAATGAAAAGTCTCCAATTGCCAAGTAGCTCCTCTCATTGTAGATCTTGGCCTCCTCCTCCTTGCTCCTTGCTTTCTTCTTGTAGATCCTTGGTATAGCAACCTCAATAATGAATTTAGAAAGATATTGGTGAAGAATTGGTAGAGAATTGATAAGGGAATGGAGGGAAATTGGAAGAGGGAAAGTTGTAGATCTAGAATTTGGGAATTAGTGAAATAAAATATTTTCTCTCCTCTAGCTATGGCCGGCCATATAAACCCCTCCATGCAATGTGAAAAGTCACAAATATCCCTTGGGGCCTCTCATGAAGAAATTAATTAGGGAGAGAAGTTTCTAGTCTAATGATTTCCTTAATTAATTAAGCCTCCTAATCGATGAGTCTAATTCATGGGCTCAAATTAGACTCAACTAAAAGTTGGTTAATATATTCTAATAATTGGGTTAGGTCCACTACACAAGTCCAAAATAAATCTATGACTAGCAACAAATAATAATACAATAAATAAATAAATTATGCAATGCACAAATATTAATTATAAATAATCCTAAAATAATTAATACCCATTGACAATTACCAAACTATCCTTGGATGAAATGTGAGGGTGACAAACCTACCCACCTTAGAAAATTTTATTCTCGAAATTAAGGAAGAAACTATTTACCAAAAGCAAACAATACAATGCAAGAAAGAATTATACCTCACGGCTCGAATATATATGGATATTGCTCGCGCATCTCGGTCTCTCGCTCTCAGGTACTCTCTTCTGGCGAGTGATGCCTCCACACGACGCGCACCAAAGGAATCGTCTGGTTCCTCAGCACCTTCTCTCTCTGATCCAGAATCTCCACTGGCTGCTCTGGATAGCTGAGAGTATGGCCCACCTCTATCTTCGAGTGATCCAACACATGACTGAGATCTGCCACATACCGTCTCAATTGCGACAAGTAAAACACGTTGTACACTCCCTTCAATGCAGGTGGTAAGTCTAGTCTGTAAACGACTGCACCGACCCTCTCAAGAATACTGAAAGGATCGATGAATCGCAGACTAAGCTTGTCGCCTTCACCGAAATGAATCGTACGACGTGTCAAAAAAATCCACAAGAAAACCAGACCGCCAACCTAGCATGAAATACAACCGTAGCATCTAACAAACAATAATCAAACACAAGCAATATAAAACTAAAGCTATACATCAAACTCCAAAGGTCTCCGGTGGCTATCGGCTTAATGCCGATGTCTGTCTTGTGCTACTCGAATTCTGTCCCAGATAAGCTTTACCTTCTCTGCTGCATCCACTACCATCTCCGGTCCCAATAAAGCTCTATCACCAATATCATCCCAGGACAACAGAGTGCGGTACCTCCATCCATACAATACCTCGAATGGTGATATCTCAATGTTGGCTTGGTAGCTGTTGTTGTATAAAAACCCTACCAAGTGAAGGTGATCCTCCCAAGAACCTCCAAGATCCAAAACACAGGTGCGTAACATGTCCTCGAGAGTCTGAATAGTCCTCTCTGACTGTCTGTCCGTCTGAGGGTGATAGGCGATACTGAACTTGAGCTGAGTCCCCAAGCTAGCCTGCAAACTCCTCCAGAAATGGGACGTAAAGAGACTATCCCGATTCGAGACTATTCTCAATGGAATACCACACAATCTGATAATCTGGCGCATATACATCTCCGCAAGCTTCTCTGTAGATGTACCTACTTTAAATGGCAAAAAATAGGCTGATTTTGTCACGCCCCAGTCCCAAAAATACGTAGGACTAGGACACGTAAGCATGTCAGCCGCATGGATATGGCAACTCCAATATATGGAAACCAAATCCACACGTACGCTGTAATATGAATATCAAATCCACAAGTGGTATAAACATATGTCACAAGTCACAGGGTATAATCTAGATCTCATCCATGAAAATCAAATATGAATAAAATAACCAATGTCTATGAAACTAGATCTCAATAAGGAGTATCTAAGGATGATAGTTGGATGGAAACAAATCTACTACCAACTCAAATGGGAAAGTAAATACAATATAAGTACAACACCATCAAACAATATAAGTACCAGCTATCAATCATGGCTCGAGAGAAGACGTCCACGAAGCATCTATAGCCATCCAAATCTGCGCTCCTGCAAATACTCAAGAACAGGTACACCTGGCAGCGGACCAGGTCCTCAGAGGGACGTAACAAGATACAGAAAATACGAGCCAACTTGAATACAGTAGACATGCATATAATTTGAAAATAAATAAGTACGCTGTACAAGACAATCTATATGAATGCAAATGAGGACAATTTTTCGACGTATAGGCAAGGGTAGTCTACTCGATCTAAGCCTCACAACTCATGCACTCGTCCATGAACATCATCAGCCGGCATACCTCGGGGGTAGCGACCCTCGGACTCCATCAATCGACATACCTCGGGGGTAGCGACCATCGGACACGACCCACCATAGTGCGTGCTAGTGACTACGGTGTTGTCAGAGTGGTTAAAGCCCATACGCCTAATGATTGTCCTCTATGATACTAAGTGTCAAGTGTGTGTCAACATATCTAATATATAGTAATGACTGAAGGAACTACACATGCAATAAATAAACAGAATGAAATAATTATACAGAAATATACTAAGCATGTAAAATACTGTAAACAACTTGGCAAGGTATCTTGCCTGGGTTCCTGCTGCTGGTATGAATTAGAGTCCAAGTCACAGTCCAAATAGCCTATGTATTACAAATTCATCACGTCAAAAGATAATTTATTTTAATTTATTTAATTCTGTAATAATTACTCTAAAATCCTATTTTAATCTTATTATTCTGATTTTTAGGTTAATGCCTAGATTTTGTCCAAAGAAATTGAATTTTATCGACTCGAGACTCATGGCACGCAAATCGAGGCGATCTGTTGACCGAAAAGTCAACTGACACAAACTTGACTTTCATGCATGAATTCCTGTAGATTTCAGCGTCAAAAACATGCTAAAATTTACGGCTCGTCCGAATTCAAATTCGTTTGGAATTATGGCACATACAAGTTTCGTATCGTGTACCGATGGTTAAATTTTACCCTAGAAGTTCTATAGAATTAAAAATATATAAATACTTCAAAATAAATTCTGGGAAAAACATATGTCAATGATCTCGACATTAGCTTTCCGAAACTTTAAACGGTTCGTGATTCTGATTCCTGGTTCTCCCGGAATCACGAAAACATCGAAACACGTCTATTTTCGGACATGCTGTATTCTACAAATTTTCCAGAATTTAATAATAATACTTTCGTAAAACAAATTATATAATCAGAAAGCTAACCTTAATATCTTTCTAACACAAAAAACTAGGCCTCATTTGGAGTCCGGAGCTATGCACAATGGCTTCTGGAAGATGAAGGAACCCTATATGGCAATTCTCCAAAATTCGGCTGAAGAAAAACCCTAGAAATAAACTTAAACTAATATATATAGAGAGGAGAGAGAAAGCAGTCGCGGCTCAGATCTTGACACGTGGCAGCCATCCAACGTTGCCCGCCCCGCAGTCACTGACAGACGGGCTCGGCACTGTTTGCTGTGGGAGGCTGACAGGTGGGCCCCCTGTTTGCTGACTGGGCAGAAATAATTTCTTTTTGGGTTTTCTTTTTCAGAAAATAGTTTTTAATTCAGTTTTTCATAATTAACTCAAAATAAATGCTAAAAATAATCAAAAAATTCCCAAAACTTTATAGAAAATATATTTTATTATTTAGAACCTAAAATAAAAGTTTGGGATATTTTTATTTAAGTTTGAACATAAAATAAATTCTTTAAAGTCCTAGAAAATTAGTGTTACTAGTTTTTAATTAACTAAAAATTATGGAAAAATTCCAATAATCTAAAATAGCCTAAAATAATTCTAAATAAATATTTATATAAGTAAATATACTAAAAATTTTATTTTCTAATTAACTAAGAGAATATTCTAAATAAATTCAACATCTATAATAAATATAATAATATAAAATATACATAAAATACCTATTTTGGGTGAGGGAGTTTACAATCTACCCAACTTAAAACAATTTCGTCCTCGAAATTAAAATAAGACATAATTTGTTAAATCATTTACATTCGTACATAAGGTACGTCAATCGCAATCTCTTCCAAAAATTTAAATAACAAAATCTATTCAAATCTATCGCGATCATTTCAAAATTAAGATAATCATTGTTCAAATCAAAATTCAACCTATTGTAATCTCTTCTCACTTTTCCAACTTATCAATATCCAAATTTAAATTGAATCCATATAATATCTTCAAGATTTAAATAACCCATATCAAATTTTACCTCACGGTCTCCAAGTATCATAATCTCCTCTAGAAGTAATTCGAGTCCAATATTATTCCTATTTTCACTTATAATTTTTTTTTTCAACTTTTTAAATTTCATTCACATCCTCAATATTTCAAATAGGTAGTCCAATCATCAAATTTTTTTTTTTTAAATCATCAAATTGAAAAATAATTTAAATGCAGTCCACCAATGTTCAAGTCTGAAATTATATATTTATCCTTCAAATTCAAATTGATGATTTTACCTTCAATACTCAAAAATTTAAATTATGTACTTAAGGTATAAATATTGGGTCCTCAATATCAAGATTTTTAAAATTCATTAATCCTCATCATCTTAGTCATTCTTCTAAAATTCTCAAAATTAAATGGCTTGAACCTCTCCCAATCTAATCTTACTCGATCACAATCTAAAAGAAATTTCTCTCGAGTTGCCAATGCACTGCTACCCAACTTAGAATTTACCCATCTATCACAGAAGGCTATATACTTTAAGAAAAATATTCCTTAATTTATTTACTCATACTATTCAATTATCAAAGTTTTAACACCAAACATATCACCTATGATATACCCTTAATCAATTATAAAAAAGTGTCACTAAGTCATGTGATTAGCCTTATGGGGTATATCTAGTACTATCAGTGTCAACTTATACCAGCACGAGGTTTCATCTTTCCGAAATAGGGGAAAACGGAGAGCAATAATAAAGAATTCAAGGTGAAGGTGACAAAATACGAGTACGAGGTTCAAAGAGATTAAGGAATTCGAAAAGAGAGTTGTCAGGACAGTTGTGGATTGAAATTCTATTTTTGGTAACTTCCTATTTACATGCGCATATCAGTACAGTTATATAACCGATACGATGTGTCAGACATGTCTAGGGGCAAGTATATCCGTCTACTACCATATATCTCAATCCACGTAAAGTAGTCATGCGAAGAGCGAACCAAGCGCACTAAGGTTAGCTAGACCTTAATACACCGATTCTGATTAGGCAATTGTATCATTGTGTGCACCCAATAATACATATGCCATGAGCAAGCTCGATAAAAGAATAAGCTTGCAAAAAATAGGCTATAATAGCAACATAATCAAGGTAGTACAGAAAATATAAGTACGCTGGATTATGATGAAAGAAGGTACAAATTAATTCAAGTTCGCAGAAGCAAAAACACCATAAGCAATAATAATAAAAGACCCTACAATCTCTACAGTTGTCATACTAACTCCCTGTCTAAGTCGTTAGTCGACTAAATTGGGGTATAGCCTCTAAGTTCTACAGTCTGATGAAACATTATTTTCTTATGCTAGCACACAGTTAATGTCATTCAGCTACACTTCAATAATAGGGCAGAAGACTATGTGATACTATGTTGTGAGATATACTACCCAACTTATAACAATAAACTAGTACTGTAATTATCTTAAGCATACCGTAGAAACTCCTGTTAAGGTCTACGAGAAGGGGTCTTGGTACTTATTAGGGTATCCTCTATACTAGGTTCAAACATTATGGTAAAACTTCTAACTAACTCTAGTAGTGTCTATACTACTCTCAAGTCTTCATAATACATCAAGGGGTAATGGTAAACCAATCTATAGAAAAGAAATTCTAGAGTTCACTAGATATTCTAAACTTAGTGGTGTGTCTATATTCCCGTTGTATTCTTAATAGGTGTGATACCATAATCATTATCCTAATAACATGGGTTCCTATATTCTAGCAGGAGGCTATACTCAAAGAACTATTAGGGAAGTACAGGAATCAAGCAGGATACAATTGTTCAAATAGAACAGATAGGAGGAAGATGAATCATAGTCAATTATGGATGAGATCCTATATTCTAGTCCTAGGTGCAGGATTGTTCGATACAATAACGTAACCGAGACAATATGCTCTCGACCTGCATGGGCCACCACAAAAATATGTCACGTCCCAGTCCCAAAAATACGTAGGACTAGGACACGTAAGCATGCCAGCCGCATGGATATGGCAACTCCAATATATGGAAACCAAATCCACACGTACGCTGTAATATGAATATCAAATCCACAAGTGGTATAAACATATGTCACAAGTCACAGGGTATAATCTAGATCTCATCCATGAAAATCAAATATGAATAAAATAACCAATGTCTATGAAACTAGATCTCAATAAGGAGTATCTAAGGATGATAGTTGGATGGAAATAAATCCACTACCAACTCAAATGGGAAAGTAAATACAATATAAGTACAACACCATCAAACAATATAAGTACCAGCTATCAATCATGGCTCGAGAGAAGACGTCCACGAAGCATCTATAGCCATCCAAATCTGCGCTCCTGCAAATACTCAAGAACAGGTACACCTGGCAGCGGACCAGGTCCTCAGAGGGACGTAACAAGATACAGAAAATACGAGCCAACTTGAATACAGTAGACATGCATATAATTTGAAAATAAATAAGTACGCTGTACAAGACAATCTATATGAATGCAAATGAGGACAATTTTTTGACGTATAGGCAAGGGTAGTCTACTCGATCTAAGCCTCACAACTCATGCACTCGTCCATGAACATCATCAGCCGGCATACCTCGGGGGTAGCGACCCTCGGACTCCATCAATCGACATACCTCGGGGGTAGCGACCATCGGACATGACCCACCATAGTGCGTGCTAGTGACTACGGTGTTGCCAGAGTGGTTAAAGCCCATACGCCTAATGATTGTCCTCTATGATACTAAGTGTCAAGTGTGTGTTAACATATCTAATATATAGTAATGACTGAAGGAACTACACATGCAATAAATAAACAGAATGAAATAATTATACAGAAATATACTAAGCATGTAAAATACTGTAAACAACTTGGCAAGGTATCTTGCCTGGGGTCCTGCTGCTGGTATGAATTAGAGTCCAAGTCACAGTCCAAATAGCCTATGTATTACAAATTCATCACGTCAAAAGATAATTTATTTTAATTTATTTAATTCTGTAATAATTACTCTAAAATCCTATTTTAATCTTATTATTCTGATTTTTAGGTTAATGCCTAGATTTTGTCCAAAGAAATTGAATTTTATCGACTCGAGACTCATGGCACGCAAATCGAGGCGATCTGTTGACCGAAAAGTCAACTGACACAAACTTGACTTTCATGCATGAATTCCTATAGATTTCAGCGTCAAAAACATGCTAGAATTTATGGCTCGTCCGAATTCAAATTCGTTTGGAAATTATGGCACATACAAGTTTCGTATCGTGCACCGATAGTTAAATTTTACCCTAGAAGTTCTACAGAATTAAAAATATATAAATACTTCGAAATAAATTCTGGAAAAAACATATGTCAATGATCTCGACATTAGCTTTCCGAAACTTTAAACGGTTCATGATTCTGATTCCTGGTTCTCCCGGAATCACGAAAACATCGAAACACGTCTATTTTCGGACATACTGTATTCTACAAATTTTCCAGAATTTAATAATAATACTTTCATAAAACAAATTATATAATCAGAAAGCTAACCTTAATATCTTTCTAACACAAAAAACTAGGCCTCATTTGGAGTCCGGAGCTATGCGCAATGGCTTCTGGAAGATGAAGGAACCCTATATGGCAATTCTCCAAAATTCGGCTGAAGAAAAATCCTAGAAATAAACTTAAACTAATATATATAAAGAGGAGAGAGAAAGCAGTCGCGGCTCAGATCTTGACACGTGGCAGCCATCCAACGTTGCCCGTCCCGCAGTCACTGACAGGCGGGCCCGGCATTGTTTGCTGCTGGAGGCTGACAGGTGGGCCCACTGTTTGCTGACTGGGCAGAAATAATTTCTTTTTGGGTTTTCTTTTTCAGAAAATAGTTTTTAATTCAGTTTTTCATAATTAACTCAAAATAAATGCTAAAAATAATCAGAAAATTCCCAAAACTTTATAGAAAGTATATTTTATTATTTAGAACCTAAAATAAAAGTTTGGGATATTTTTATTTAAGTTTGAACATAAAATAAATTCTTTAAAGTCCTAGAAAATTAGTGTTACTAGTTTTTAATTAACTAAAAATTATGGAAAAAATCCCAATAATCTAAAATAGCCTAAAATAATTCTAAATAAATATTTATATAAGTAAATATACTAAAAAATTTATTTTCTAATTAACTAAGAGAATATTCTAAATAAATTCAACATCTATAATAAATATAATAATATAAAATATACATAAAATATCTATTTTGGGTGAGGAAGTTTACAGATTTGGTCAACCTGTCCACGATGACCCAAATCGCATCCTTACCGCCTGAAGAACGCAGAAGCCCCAATACAAAATTCATAGTAACATGTTCCCATTTCCACTTCGAAATGGGCAAAGGCTGAAGTAATCCTCCTGGTCTCTGTCTCTCCGCCTTGACCTGCTGGCAAACTAAGCATCTGGACACGAAGCTAGCTACCTTCCGCTTCATGCCATACCACCATACATGCTTCCTCATGTCTCTATACATCTTATTGGCACCAGAATGCATAGAGTATTGGAAACGATGTACCTCTTGCATAGTCTCCTCGTGCAAAGCTCCTCTCGGTACACATAACCTAGTAAGGTGTCACAATAATCCATCATCCGCGACGATAAAGTCCTCTGCCAGCCCGACCTGAACATGTGCTCTGATGCTCTTCAGAGACTCATCCTCATACTATCTGGCTCTGACCTAGTCCATCAGGTCTGACTGCACCTGAAGTCCCCACATCTGCGCTGTGACTCCCGGAACTAGTACCTCAATGCCCAAACGGTCAAGATCTGCCAATAAATATCTGTCTTTAGTCAAGCACTTAACTACGGGATACCTGCTCAAATCATCCGTGACTACGTTGGCCTTCCCTGGATGGTACTACAAAGATATGTTGAAGTCCTTCATCAGCTCCAACCATCGCCGCTGCTTCATGTTGAGCTCTTTCTGTGTAAACACATACTTCAAGCTCTTATGGTCTGTGAAGATCTCTACTCTCTCCATATAGATAGTGTTTCCACAATTTGAGAGCAAAGATAACCGCTGCCAACTCCAGATCATGGGTATGATAGTCCTTCTTATGCGGGCATAATTGCCTGGAAACATAGGCAATCACCTTCCAGTGCTGCTTATAATACACAACCCAAACCCTTCCCTGATGCATCACTGTAAATGAAAAATCCTCTTGCTCCTGATGGTAGTGTCAAGATGGGAGCTGTAGTCAATCTCCTCTTCAGCTCCTCAAATGCTGACTGATAATCTTCAGTCCAGACGAATTCCATGTCCTTCCTGGTCAGCCTAGTCATCAGTTTTGCTAGTCTGAAAAAGTCCTGAACAAACCTCCGGTAGTAGCCTGCTAATCCAAGGAAGCTCCTGATCTCTGCTACTGAACTCGGGGTAGACCACGATTCAACTGCTGAGATCTTTTTTGGGTCCACCGAGATTCCATCTCTTGTAATGACATGCCCAAAGAATTCAACCTTATCAAGGAAGAATTCGTACTTCGATAACTTGCCATACAACTTCTCCTTCCTGAGGGTCTCCAGAACAATCCTCAAGTTCTGCTCATGCTCCTTGGGGTCTTCGAGTATATCAGAATATCATCAATTAAGACTATAACAAACTTGTCCAAGTACTGATGAAATACCTTGTTTATCAGGTTCATGAATACTGTAGGGGCATTGGTCAACCCAAATGGTATCACCAAGAACTCGAACTGCCCATAACGAGTCCTGAAAGCTGTCTTCAGGATGTCTTCCCTCTTCACTTTCACCTGGTGGTACCCTGACCTCAAGTCTATCTTGGAGAATACCTTCACTCCGCTCAACTGGTCAAACAAGTCATCAATCCGCGATAACGAATATTTGTTCTTGATAGTGAGGTTATTAAGTGCCCTGTAGTCGATACACATATGTACCGATTCATCCTTCTTTGGTACAAAAAGTACCGGCCCATGGTGATGAACTAGAATGGATAAAGCCTTTTTCTTGTAACTCATCCACCTGCTTCTTTAACTCCACCAGTTCACTGTTGTTTACTCTATAGACGTGCTGAGAGATCGGCTCTACACCTGGCACTAAATCTATAGAGAACTCCACATCTCTGTCCGGCGGCAACCCTGACAATTCCTCTGGAAAGACATCCAAGAACTCTGCAATCAACGGATGTGGCAGCTCCTGCTCTTCTACCAAAGCTCCATAGAAATTGCCCTCGCTCTGCTCTGCTCCTCGGACGAACTCGAACTCTGGCTCTCCAGGCGTCTGAAATAAAACTCTGCCTCCATGATAATCGATACTAGCGTGATGTCTACTCAACCAATCAATTCTGAGTACTATATCGTAACTCGAAAGTGGCATTACAAGTAAACATACACTCAGCTCACGGCCTCCCAAATAAACTCTCTGGTTTTTTCAAACATCACTGACCAGGATGATTCCACCACCAGTCGTGATCTTGCAAGTCCGTGCTAACGGTTCAGACTCAAGACGATATCTCAGAGCAAAATATATAGATACAAAGCTATGAGAAGTACCAGAATCAAATAAGGCATTAGCTGGAAAAAAATCAAGTAAGACTGAACCTGCTATAACGTCTCCAACTGGCTCTGCCTCCTCCACGATCAGGGCAAAAGCTCGTCCCTGATGTGCACCTCTCTGCTGGTGCTGATGTTGCGCGAACCTCTGCTGCTGGGGATGCAAAAGAGGTTCTGTCTGCTATCCCGCCGGGTGTCTCAAGGGTATCCTCTGAATCGGGGCTACATCCTGAGCTGTACGAGCTAATATCTTAGGATAATCCCTCAGCTGGTGGTCTGATGAACCACAAAACAAACACTGACCAAGCCTCTTCCTGCAAACATTCCATCCATGCCCTGCCTTCTTACAGAAGGGGCAAACACGAGCTGGCTGGGCTGGCCTATGCATCTGGTACGTCTGCTGTACGGGTGCTCTAATAGGCGCATGGAACTGCTACCTCTGCGGCTGGAAATAGGGCTTTTTGGCTAGACCTGTGCTGCTACTGCCACCAAAAATATCTCGGTCCCTTTTAGGCCTCAAACTCAGGTCTCTCTCGACCTTGCGGGCCTCCCTCAAGATATCTGTGTACGTCTCATGGCTCGAAGAAATGAGATCCTTCACTTCCCAATTCAGGCCCTCTCTGAATCTACTCGTCCAGTTCTCAGGATCCCTCACCATATAGTTTGCATATCTGCTCAGTCTGCCGAACTCCGCGGCATACTCCTCTACCGACATGTTCTCCTGGTGAAGGTTCTGGAACTTTCGCTCCAAATCAAGTCTCTCGGTGGGCGGAAAGAACTTTTTTCTGAACAAGTCCCTGAACTCACCCCATGTCAATCCTGGATCGGTAATCTGTGGCTCATTCCGGAACCAAGTACTGGCGATGTCCATCATCTGCAGTCCCGCTGCCTCCACCTTCATATCCTCCGCAAGGCGTGATAAGCGCATGACGCACTCCATGCTCTCCAACCAGTCATCTGCATAAATAATGCCCTCTGTCCCTTTGAAAGGCCGAGGATCCAACTTCTTGAAGTCCTGTATGGTACCGGGCCTGGGCTGTACCTCTCGTGGCTGTGGTGGCACTGTCCTCTCTACTGCGGTAATGGCTACCTGGTGAGCATTCTCAATGCCCTGTCTTATCACCTCAATCTGCCGATGCTGTGCCTCACCCTGGGCCCTCTGGGCCTCCATCATCTGCTAAAAAAGTGCGAACAACTGTGTAGCATCAGCTGGTACTGGCGGTGGTGGTAGAAGTCCCTCGGAAATAACTGGAGCTACCCTCCGAACTGGGGGAGGAGCACCCCCAAAGACGGCTGCTGAGACTCCCACCTGAACCGGTGAGGCGACCCTCTTAACTGGAGAAGAAGCAGTAGTAGCTGCTACCCTCTTCGCAGCAAGCCGGGAAGTATCTGAGGAAGCTGTCGCTGCTCCCGAGCGATAGAATCTGATCTTCAGAGGCATCCTGAAGACAGATTGAAATACGGAATCAATATTGAATATCATGTGATATCATCAAAGAATGACATAACTTTATTCAAAATGAAAGACAATATTCAATAGATAAGAATTTGTAAAATAGATATTAAATTTTTTCTAGTTGTGATTGAGCAACTTCTTAGCCTAAATCCTATTTCCTAAAGCAGGCTCGTAGCAGTACTCTAGACGAGCACAACTACGAAATTATACTACTTGCGAATCTAGACCTGCATGGGCCACCACTAAAAATGTGTCATGACCCACACCCGGATATTCGGGCACGAGTACGTGGTTACGCCCAGCCTACGCTGCAGAATCGACGGTAGAACGCTGTCTGGGTCAATTCTAACTATCTAACATCTCAACAATATAATATGGTACCTATCAATCATCTCAACTCCAAACGGAGGAACAATATGGTATCTCCCAAGTATAACTAATCTCAATCACAAAATAAACTAAGGAAGAATAATGCACGAATGAAATAGCGAAAGAATGGTACAAGATACAATCCATAATCTGAAAGAATAATCAACTGTGAATCTCAACGAAAGAATAGTCTAATACAAAATTACCAAACATAAACTAAACCTCCTTGGTCACTGGTACTATGTCCTCTTGCTCTAGGGAAGTATCCTCTAAAGTCTCACCCTCCTGAGGGCTATAATGCGTGGGACACAGCTCCTCTAGCCAATCATCTGAAAAATATATCCAGTCAGGATTGGAGCGAAGTACATACCTCTGAAAGCAGTTTCAAATACATAATCAAGCATATATAACGAGCAATAGAAAATGATACAAGATGCAAAAGTAGTAAGAATGTACAATACAGGGAGAACAGGCAATAAGCACAATAAGAACTGGAAAGTAACTACGGGAAATAAACTGCAAGTAGAAAACAAGAATACTAGCTATGTGATTTAGAGTGCAAGTTCGTTATGTGATCGGCTTAGGTTGCACATGAGGTATAAAGGTAACTCTAATATATGTGAGGTGTATAATCGACATGCACATGAGATCAATAGGGCTTTGATCACATAACCAACTTTTACTCCCCCTCCCCAACCAATACTCATGGATCCAATTATGACACGTTACGTACATGAACACGATATAGTCATGCTAGCACACGAAATAGTGGATGCACAAGAAGCACATGAAAGATCAATACTCGGTGCACACAATAAAATACATGTGAATGAGTACCCGTTGAACACGGTAGGGGATAACAGCTCCTGGCGGGATCTATATAGCACTAATTCGTGAAATCACTGTGTCGGGATCAATGTATACAATTCTAGAACATGCATATATATAATATTATGAATTAAAAACAATCAAAGAAATATACTCGCCTGAAGTCCTGAGCAAGGTATGTCTCTCGATGCCCAAGCTGGTGTCTCACAACCTATATATGGTATGTTGCATCAATACATGGTTCAATAATGAAAATAAGTGAAATTGATAAAATTCTAGGTCGATACGCTATTTCTAAGTCAAACCAATGAATTCTAGGTTGCAAGAGTATAATGCTAAGTCACTAAGTAGATATACTATGAAACTATGCTATGCTAGCTAAGCTAACACACAACAAAGCATTCAAAGAGCCGTATCCTAATATACGCAAGTTCATTTATATGAAAATAGTATTTTAGATATATATACAAGTCATATATATAATTGTCACTACCACATTCCAGAATAGGGGTATTTTCGTCTTTTTATTTATTTAATTTAATGTGTTAATATTGCATGATATTTATTTATATTTAATTGCTGTGATTTTATTTGATTGATTGTACCTTACCATTGTTTCGATAATTGGAGCACTACACTAACCATTGCCTTCCTACAAGTTTCACACCCTTGTCCTAGACATGCCAGCCTTCTATTTTGATCCTTGTGTAACTCATAATTATGCCTTCTTGTGCTTCATCTTAGTCGCACAATATTCGTTACAGACGATTATATTTAATTTCAAATAAATTTAACTTTACATCTTTGTGCGTTCCAACCAAAATTGGAGACACAATCTCGAACCATTTTGTGCAACCAAAATTAGGATAATATTCTATTCTGAGTCTTTTTCATTCATGACACTTGTGCCCCACCTAATTTTAGCCCCTTGTACTTCTAATTAATTTTAGAACACCATTAATATTATTTTTAATTAAATTAATCCAAAATCCTATCTTGTGCGATTTTTTATTGTTGGGCACTTTTATGTAAAAGTGCATTGAGGTGCCCACACCCCATTGGACCAACACATGAAGAAACCCTAATTTTTTTCATATGAATTTTTTCTATAAATTTTTGGAGTGTGTAACACTCAACATCAACCCTCATTGAACCTTGGCCCTCCATTTTGAAACAATAAAATCCTAGTCCTCAAATTTCTACATGAGAAGCCAAGGCCCCTTTCCAAGGATGTTGACCAGGCCCAACTACCTAGGTCATCACCCAACCCTACTTTTCTACATGTATATATATATATATCATCTTTTATTGTTTTTATCCCTAAACCCTAACCTAGTTCCAGCCGACCCCCCCCAACTCCTGTTCATCTCCTTCAACCCTGCCGAGCAGCCCACGCCGGAGCCCGATGCCCCCTCGCCTGAGAACACTCCCGAGCACCCTCCTCCGCCTGACGACACCGCTAAACCTCTCCTCCCCATCTCACCGTCCCTCGACTGAACCCGACTACGCCTGAGCACGACCCGCTGCTCACCGCCGAGTCCTCCACCACTCGACCAGAGCCGACAGCACAGCCACCACCACGCCTTATCCTCCTCGACGACTCTCACCATCCCTCGATTGAACCCCATGCTGGACTGAACCGCCAGCACCACCACCTACTTCCTTTCTGTTTGCAGACCGAACGACTGGATCCTGACGCTGCCATCCCCCCGATGACGCTGAACTTCGACTCGACAGCAGCACCTCGACAGCACACGCGTGAACCCGAGCCAGTTGAACACCCCCTCGTTCTTGCGTACACAGGTTCGAATTATACTTTCATGTTATGTACGCATATACGTGTGAATGACGCTAGGATCTAGCATATTGCTTCATGACAAATTTATTAGATGGTGATTGCAAGAGACCCTGCAAAATAACCCAAACTCGTATGCGTATATGTATAACATTCCAGTTGATATGCATATAATTATTGGTTGATATATACAAATATAAATATATGGTGTATATACATATATTATAAGTAATCAAATGCTAAATGCTAGTTAGGACTATATATATATATATATATATATATATATATATATATATATATATATATATATATATATATATATATATATATATATATATATATATATACAGTATGCCCTAGTGTTAATTACGGATATCCCATCGTTACATTGACCATGTGACCCTGAGTGATTGTGAGTAGACTGCCTTATGTACACTGACGTACTGGCGAGACCTGTGTTAGTGTTTGACTGCCCGATTACACAACAATCGAGGACGTGGCACCCGTGCAGCTAGATGCACACTTGACCCTATTTGTTGACAAGTGTTACCCCTAGTGTATTCTCTGAGTTCATGGTATTTATGATTGTGTGTATGTTAGTGTATCGACTGATACAATATTATTATTAATTGATGTCTATAGGACTGTTGGATTATTCAGACAAGACCTCAAAAATAGGACATTGGTATTTCCAGCAGAGGACCACAGACGAGTACATTCTCTGACAGTTTTCATTATGTTGATTATCTCTATGATTTTAGTTGTATAGCATACATGATTCTGACACTATGTATACACGAGTTGGCATCATCGAGACCGATCACGAGGAGTCGTGATTTGGAATCCATCGTGCTAGCTAGGGACGGGAAAATATTAGTAGCTTATGTGATCATACCCAACTCTACATGCATCATAGCTCACCCACACCTCACGTTGGGGCAGCCTGACCATTACATGCCTCATAGCCTGTTACATGTAATTATCCTGACTATTGCTTGCATCATAGCTATCCGGATGGTTAGCCTATCCTTACATGAATCATAGCTAATCATATGTAATAAGTGTAAACCCCCTCAAATATTTCTATAGATAGTCTGGTATGGGATAGAAAATTTTGTTTTAGCAGCAGTTGATTGAGGTTTAGAGTAAGGTTACAAATGTCTGTTTCTTTTAATTAAACCCTTGGCGCGCCCTACCGTTGTTAAATTATTCGGAGCCCAACATCAGCCCATAAATTCTAACAGATTGTTGCACTTTTGACTTGACATGCCAATTTAGGCGCTGGACTTTCCCGTCTCTCATTTCAGATCCCTTGTGCCCTAAATTTAATTACACAATTTCCCGTCTCCAAAATCCCATATTTAATCCCGTGTCGCGCACCTGTGTCGTTGCCATCTATTTTGAGCCACCATCTCAACCCGTTGAGCCGGACCAATTTAAGGATCCAAGACTGACACCAAGCCTACACCATTCCTGACCTTTGTGTCACTCTCATTTGAGATCCCATGTGCCCCCATTTAATTTAAGAGCACATGACAATTTATTCAAATTAAATTGCGGATACCAACTTTGACTAATCCAAATTTAATCCCCATTTAATTCTAATGTCCATTTAATTAAGCCCATGCCAAACACACAACACCCCCTCACCCAACAAAACACCAAACACCAATTTCCCCATAATTTTTGTATTATTTTATGTGTTTGTGCAAATTTCCAAATTTAAGGGGCTTATTCGCAAATGTTGCATTAGGTGTCATCCCCTTATTGGCCCAAACCAATGAAGAAGGCTCACCCTCACCCTTGACCGATTCAACCCAACCCCACTCTCTTTTGCATGAAGAAATTATTTTCTTCATGTGAAATCTCAACCACCCATTTGAATTGGGCAAATCCTCACCATCCAACCCACACACACCATCTTATAAAATGTCTCTTTCTCCCCTTTCCCAAGGCAGTCCCTAATCCCCATGCCTAGAGAAACCCCCACCCCCTTTCTCTCTCCTCCCTCCTCTATATTTCAAAACCGAATCCTCCTATTTTCTTCTTCTTCTTCTTCTTCTTCTTCTTCTTTCCTTCTCCTTCCTTGGAGAACCGACCCCTGGCCGACACCCCCTCCGGCAACCAACTGCTCATCCTACCGCCGTTCATCCTCATTATCACCGTGCTGTTGTCGACGAGCAACCCCGCCGGCGCTGCACGAGCTCCGGCGTGCCAGCACCCCTCCGGCCGCTTGCTGAATCCCCACCTCTCTCGAGCTTCCCCCTCCGGTAGTCGAGCACTGCCACGAGCCATCACGGGGAGATCCAAGCACCTCCCCTCCACTTCATCTTCTCTGGCGGGCATCCAGCTTCACGCCACCACCTTCTGTTCATTACCACCACCACTTTATCATCACGACCACCGCATCTGGCCAAGGACACCACCACAGCTCCACCTATCCATCCCGCTGACACCCTTCGTCACCGGCCAACCACCCTCACTGTCTCATCCGCCGCCTCGGCCAGCCTCCACTTGCCGTCGACCACCCTCCAGTCGATCGGCCAAGCACCCATCACCTTCTCGACCACCACCCGACGGTGATCCACCCAGCCACCACCACACGCCATTGCCACCACCACACCACACGCTACTGCCACCACCATTGTACCACCTTCATCCGGCCAAGCAGCCACCTCCACACACCAGTGCACCACCTCCATCCGGCCAAGCAGCCACCTCCACACACCATTACCACCATCTCCAACACCACCACCACCATCACCACCCACCAGCATTGCCCCGGCCACCTGCTCACCGGCCTCCCCCTCTCGACCCTACTCCGGAACCACCACCATCACCACCCACACCAACACATCCCCCTCCGGCCGGCAACCACCCGGCGTGCCACCACATGTCGCCACCATGGTAAACTCCCCCTTTTCCTTTTGTAGTATATTATGGTTTTGATTAGTTTAATTATTTTGTGTTGTTACATATAACTTAGGGTTCATGATTTAGATTTAGATTTAGTTTAGGGTTTATTTTCGTAAGTTTTAAATTGAAATAAATGGATATACATGAGTAAGGGTATGAGAATAAATAGATCCTTGTTTAGGGTTGGGATTGCATGAAATGGTTATGAACTATATGCATGGGAGGAAAATGCAAGGTTAATATTTAAGGTAATGTATATATATTGAGTTAGGCTATTCGGACATTGAGATGTTATAGTATTTCAATTAAAATATGCAAATTGAGTATTGTGGTTGAACATATTTAAATTATTGAGAAATAAGATTCTGATATTGGAACATGGATGAACATCGAGGAGCAGGCATTTGATGGTGAACTAGTGTGTAATATCGACCCCTTAGTCACTCACTGTGGATTGATAAAATATTGATTATTATTGAGGAGCAGGTTTAAGCATTTTGAAATGATGTCATGATATTAAAATATTGATTATTATCGAGGAGAAGGATTAATTATTGTGAAATGGTGTTGAGATATCAAGAACATTGAATATTTTTTGAGGTGCATATTGTCGTAGGATGACGTTATGCTATCAAGGCATTGATTAATATTAAGAGCTAATATTTTTAATGATGAAACACTGATGGAAATTGAGGAGCAGGTGAGTGTTGTGTAGTAGTGTGTAATATTGAACCAATAACCCTTCATTGACGTTTGATGAATAATGATGAACTTAATTGAGTAGTAGTTTTATTGTGAAATGGTAAAGGTTGTATATCATTGAGGGTTTAATAAATAATTATTTATTTATTTCAAGGATGATAATTAATTGTATATGTTAACGTCTGTGAACACCGGGGTGAAACCTGAGGATTGATCATGGCTTGAGATACTGATAGACACCGTGGTGAGATATAAGATTGAGAATTTTCTGATGGTAGTATACTGTGATAGATCGTATTAGATGTAACATATCTGGGTCAACCCTCTGGCTTCGTATCTAGGTGAGTTGTAACTGAGATTGTAGCCTATGTTAGACGTGTGTCACATCTTATTTTAGCCGCGTGATAGTCTATTGATTGAGTTTGTATCTCGTCTCTAGGTACTGCGGGACCTGCGGACTTGGACGTGGTACCAGATCCCCGTCATCAGCAGCCGGACGCAGGCAAGTGTACCTTGCCACCCTGTATTTCAGATTTCAGATATTTATTGTTTCATTATGTACATTGTGCGCGTATTGTTTACGATCGATACTTCGCATCCGGATCACAACCGGGTGCAGACGTTCGTCATAACATTTTGTAACGAATGCTAGATATTCGTAATACCTCGATGTACGTACCTGAGTATATCGTCACCCCAGGAGACATTCTTACACTGTTATCGTGCCAGATTTCCTGTATCCTTATACTGACATCATGACCGGAGACTGGGACGACCTTAGGGTCGCGACTGTTGAGTTATTTATGTGTGACGAGACTGTTAGATAGAGGTTCAGGTTCAACGCACAATCGTTGACCGCTTGGGATAGAGAAGACAGTTACTAGACGTTTGGGCTCCTCTGCACGTGCTTATATATATATATATATATATATATATATATATATATATGTATGTATTGTTTCTGTAGTGATCTTGTATCTAGTATAGTTGTATCACCCGTGTGACTCTTTGCCCGGAGCTGCGGTACGTCCCTTGTGTTTCCGTGTCCGGAGCTACGGTTTTATTTTGGATAGCCCACACGTCGAACATTGTCTTTAAACTGCGTCTCACTTGTTTGGTTATGATAGATTACTCTGTTGATGCACTTGTACTTTCTGTTATACTTGGCATGCTATATTTTTCTACCTTGTTACGTCCCTCTGAGGACCTGGTCCCCTGTCATTTTTGCAGCATAGACGATTATGGAGCATTTGAGTTGCTGATGGAGTTGCACGTCTTGCGGGCTTTGTACCAGGTACTCATATCATTTCCACTGGCATTATGGTTACTTTATTCTTATTGATTATTCATCTGCTATTGTAGCCTAGTTTTTGTAGACTCATCTCTTCTCGAGTCTATTCGAGTTGGTGTGTTATTGGGCGGCCGACTTTAGCACATATAGCTCTTTCTTGTATACTGCTATACATTGTAGATTGAGACATAGAGGTTTATATTTATGGGATATCTAGATAGTGTCCTTTATATTATACAGCTTATACGTATTCGAGTCAGACCAGAGTCTGGTCGAATACGTAGCTGGCGTGTCATGTATTCCTGGTCCTACGTATTTTGGGACTGGGGCATGACATATTTTTATGGTGGCCCATGCAGGTCCTATTTAAATCTTCTTGGTCACCTGACTGTGCCAAGCGAGCCTGCAAATTAGGAATATATATTATGATTGTTGAATAGGATCTCAATCCATAATCGATTTTAGAAACTCACTTTGTATGTGATTATCGCCCTTGGACTTCCAATTTATATTCATTCAATTTTCGTCAATATCGTTATCATTGTTTCTCATCCCCTATTATTCGGGAAGACGGACGCTTGTGCCTAATGGGTTTCTCCAAAAGAAGATCGTAGATCAGACGACAAAAGACGTGATTTAAAAATAATCTCTGAGAAGATTGTTACCCTCGGTAGGGTAGGCTAATAGGTTCTTTTAGATGCTAGAATTAGTGTGGAAGGCTAGCAAGATAGTTGGACCCAGTACTACCCTACCCGTGCTTGAAATAGCAGTGATCTTGGAAGTACTGGGAGCTGGAAGGATTGTTGATCATGACCTAGAATAATTTATGGAAATATATAGCCCGATGTTAGGAATTAGTTGTTGTATATGATAGCGATACCAAGAATGATATTATGGACTAGAGGAGATAAAATTTTAGGCTCTCACTTGAAAGATAATGATCTGATTCCAGGAATTCTAGTATGTGCTTGGGTGATACCACTATTGTACTATGTGACTTGGAGAGATAAATAACGAAAAGAAGAAATTTGAGGAATAGAATTCTAGGGAAAACCTTGAGGGGAAGAGTAATTATACATTAGGCAGAGAAAATTTTTCTTTTGAGGATTGATGTTGAAAACAGAACGGAAGAAATTATTATGAGGTTTAGTCTAGACTGTGACATTATCTTAGACATGGATTGGTTGAGCCAATACCACGCGACGCTAGATTGTCGACATGGTTGCATTATTTTTAGATCACCAGGTTACCCTGAGTTGAGTTTCTTCAGGGAGCCCGAGGGCGTGGTGTCCAACCTTAGCGACACACATTGCAAAGGGTGAACCAGTGTACCCCCGTATTATATCATGATTTGAGGATATATTTCCAGAGGATCTTTCAGGCCTGCCACCTGACAGAGAGATAAAGTTTGTTATAGAGTCGACTCCAGGAGCCGAGCCAGTTATTTTCCCATCTTTAGACTAGCACCGACAGAGTTGGTTGAGTTGAAGGTCCATAGTAGAGGATCTCTTAGATAAGGGTTTCATACGGGCTAGTGTATCACCATGGGGAGCACCCATTCTATTTGTACCGAAGAAGGACGGGACGGTACGCTTGTATATCGATTACAGGGCGTTAAATGCTGTAACGATAAAGAACAAGTATCCACTACCGTGCATCGATGATTTATTTGATCAGCTTAGTGGTGCATGTGTATTCTCAAAGATCGATCTCCGATCCGGTTAATATCAGATCAAGGTACGGAGAGAGGGCATCCCGAAGACGGCTTTTCGGACGAAGTAGGGGCACTATGAGTTTTTAGTCATGCTGTTTGGTTTAACCAATGCGCCAGCAGTATTCATGAGTCTGATGAACAATGTCTTCCACCAGTACTTAGATACGTTCGTGGTGGTATTTATCGACGACATATTGGTATATTCCAAGAGCCAGGAGGAGCATGAGAGACATCTCAGGATTGTGTTAGAGACGCTGAGACAGGAGAGGTTGTACGCTAAGCTCAACAAATATGAGTTTTGCTTGGATAGAGTACCATTTCTGGGATACATAATCACCGGAGATGGACTATCAGTTGACCCGGAGAAGATAGCTACAGTTGAGACATGGCCTACCCCTGCACCTGTTACAGAGATTAGGAGCTTCCTCGGACTTGCCGGATATTATCGGAGGTTCGTAGAAAAAATTTCGAGGATGGTTACGCCTATGATGCGACTGACATATAAAGACGAGGAGTTTATCTGGACAGAAGGGTGTCAGACGGCTTTCGAAGAGTTAAAGAAGCGTCTGACATCAACACCGATTTTGACACTACCTTCGGGATCAGGAGAATTTGTAGTGTACAATGATGTGTCTGAGAGCGGATTAGGATGTGTACTGATGCAACACGGCAAAGTGATAGCCTACGCATCAAGACAGCTGAGAGTTCATGAGAATAACTATCCAACGCACGATCTAGAGCTAGCTACAGTAATATTTGCACTAAAGCTATGGCGATACTACCTTTATGAAGAGCATGTTGAGATTTATACAGATCATAAAAAGTCTGAAGTATGTCTACATGCAGAAGGAGCTCAACATGAGACAGAGACACTGGCTACAGTTGAGGACAGATTATGAAATCGAGTTGCAGTACCACCCTGACAAGGCAAATGAAGTAGCAGATGCCTTAAGCTGGAAGATTCATCCCGGGAGTACGAAGATGTACTGAGATTTGAGGCAACATTTTTTGTGGCATGGGATAAAGAGAGAGATTGCAAGATTCGTGGCGAGATGTTTAGTCTGTCAGCAAGTCAAGGCTGAACATCAGAGGACTGCAGAACTATTGCAGCCGCTTTCCATTCCCGAGTGGAAGTAGGAACACATTACCATGGACTTCGTCACAGGATTCCCGCGGAGCCCTAGAGGGAAGGATGCAGTTTGGATTGTCGCAGACAGACTCACCAAGTCTGCTTATTTCTTGCCCTTCAGAGTTGGACAGTCCACAGAGATATTAGCTGACATGTATATGAGGCAGATAGTACGACTACATAGAGTGCCTGTCAGCATTACATCAGGATCGTGATTCCAGATTCATATCATATTTTTGACGGAGTATGCAGGAGAGTCTAAGAACTCGACTCAGGTTCAGCACTGCATATCATCCACAAACTGATAGCCAGTCAGAGCGCATGATACAGATACTAGAGGATATGTTAAGTACATACATGATCGATTTTGGAGGATCTTGGGAGGACCATCTACACTTGGTGGAATTCTCCTACAATAATAGCTACCAGGCTAGCATACAGATAGCACCTTATGAGGCACTGTACGGCAGGAAGTGTAGGTCACCAGTATGTTGGAGTGACGTAGGAGAGCGTCAGATACTTGGTCCAGAGTTGGTGACACAGACAATGGAGAAAATGAAACAGATTTAGAACCACCTGTGTGCAGCACAGGACAGACAGAAGCATTGGACAGATGCGCACTGCAGACCTTGGAGTTCAAGAAAGGTGACCATATATTTTTGAAGATATCACCTACTCGTGGCACCATCAGATTCGGAGGCAGAGACAAGCTGAGTTCGAGGTACATCGAACCTTTTGACATCTTAGAACGAGTTGGCAAAGTGGCTTATCATCTTGCATTGCCTCCATCATTAGAAGGAATGCATGACGTATTTCATGTATCATAGTTGAGAAGATACGTGGCAGACCCTAGCCACGTACTTGATCATTCGGAGATTACAGTCGGGCCCAGTTTATATTACATAGAGCAGCCAGTGGAGATACTCGATCACAGTGAGAAGACTTTGAGAGGTCAGACTATTCGACTGGTCAGAGTTGCATGGAAGCATCATTCGTCAGGCGAGTCTACCTGGGAGAGCGAGGATTCCATTCGACAGTGTTTTCCGTATTTATTTGAGGACCAAGGTACGAATTTACGTACCGTATTTGATTACCAGCTTGCTTTTAAATTCTCTTAGCTATTATCGTGCCTTACTTTTAATTTCGGGGACAAAATTTTTCTAAGTTGGGAAGGATGTAAACCCCTTCAAATATTTCTATAGATAGTCTGGTATGGGATAGAAAATTTTGTTTTAGCAGCAGTTGATTGAGGTTTAGAGTAAGGTTACAGATGTCGGTTTATTTTAATTAAACCCTTGGCGCGCCCTACCGTTGTTGAATTATTCGGAGCCCAATATCAGCCCATAAATTCTAACAGATTATTGCACTTTTGACTTGACACGCCAATTTAGGCGCTGGACATTCCCGTCTCTCATTTCAGATCCCTTGTGCCCTAAATTTAATTGCACAATTTCCCGTCTCCAAAATCCCATATTTAATCTCGTGTCGAGCACCTGTGTCATTGCCATCTATTTTGGGCCACCATCTCAACCCGTTGAGCCGGACCAATTAAAGGATCCAAGACTAACACCAAGCCTACACCATTCCTGACCTTTGTGTCACTCTCATTTGAGATCCCATGTGCCCCCATTTAATTTAAGAGCACATGACAATTTATTCTAATTAAATTACGGATACCAACTTTGACTAATCCCAATTTAATCCTCATTTAATTTTAATGTCCATTTAATTAAGCCCATACCAAACACACAACACCCCCTCACCCTACAAAACATCAAACACCAATTCCCCTATAATTTTTGTATCATTTTATGTATTTGTGCAAATTTCTAAATTTAAGGGGCTTATTCGCAAATATTGCATTAGGTGTCATCCCCTCATTGGCCCAAGCCAATGAAGAAGGCTTACCCTCACCCTTGACCGATTCAACCCAACCCCACTCTCTTTTGTATGAAGAAATTATTTTCTTCATGTGAAATCTCAACCACCCATTTAAATTGGGCAAATCCTCACCATCCAACCCACACACACCATCCTATAAAATTTCTCTTTCTCCCCTTTCCCAAGGCAGGCCCTAATCCCCATGCCTAGAGAAACCCCCACCCCCTCTCTCTCTCCTCCCTCCTCTATATTTCAAAATCGAATCCTCCCATTTTCTTCTTCTTCCTTTCTTCTTCTCCTTCTTCCTTCCTTCTCCTTCCTTGGAGAACCGACCCCTGGCCGACACCCCCTCCAGTAACCAACTGCTCATCCCACCGCCGTTCATCCTCATTATCAACGTGCTGTTGTCGACGAGCAACCCCGCCGGCGCTGCACGAGCTCCGGCGTGCCAGCACCCCTCCGGCCGCTCGCTGAATTCCCACCTCTCTCGAGCTTCCCCCTCCGGCAGTCGAGCACTGCCACGAGCCATCACGGCGAGATCCAAGCACCTTCCCTCTACTTCATCTTCTCCGGCGGGCATCCAGCTTCACGGCACCACCTTCTGTTCATTACCACCACCACTTTATCATCACGACCACCGCCTCTGGCCAAGGATACCACCACAGCTCCACCTATCCATCCCGCTGACCCCCTTCGTCTCCGGCCAGCCACCCTTACTGTCTCCTCCGCCGCCTCGGCCAGACTCTACTTGCCGTCGACCACCCTCCAGTCGACCGGCCAAGCACCCATCACCCTCTCGACCACCACCCGATGGTGATCCACCCAGCCACCACTACACGCCATTGCCACCACCATACCACATGCTACTGCCACCACCATTGCACCACCTTCATCCGGCCAAGCAGCCACCTCCACACACCATTGCACCATCTCCATCCGGCCAAGCAGCCACCTCCACACACCATTACCACCATCTCCAGCACCACCACCACCATCACCACCCACCAGCATTGCCCCGGCCACCTGCTCACAGGCCTCCCCCTCTCAACCCTACTCCAGAACCACCACCATCACCACCCACACCAGTACATCCGCCTCCGGCCGGCAACCACCCGGCGTGCCACCACACGCCGCCACCATGGTAAACTCCCTCTTTCCCTTTTGTAGTATATTATGGTTTTGATTAGTTTAATTATTTTGTGTTGTTACATATAACTTAGGGTTCATGATTTAGATTTAATTTAGGGTTTATTTTCGTAAGTTTTAAATTGAAATAAATGGATATACATGAGTAAGGGTATGAGAATAAATGGATCCTTGTTTAGGGTTGGGATTGCATGAAATGGTTATGAACTATATGCATGGGTAGAAAATGCAAGGTTAATATTTAAGGTAATGTATATATATTGAGTTAGGCTATTTGGACATTGAGATGCTAGAGTATTTCAATTAAAATATGCAAATTAAGTATTTTGGTTGAACAAATTTAAATTATTGAGAAATAAGATTCTGATATTGGAACATGGATGAACATCGAGGAGCAGGCGTTTGATGGTGAACTAGTGTGTAATATCAACCCCTTAGTCACTCACTGGGGATTGATAAAAATATTGATTATTATTGATGAGCAGGTTTAAGCATTTTGAAATGATGTCGTGATATTAAAATATTGATTAGTATCGAGGAGAAGGATTAATTATTGTGAAATGGTGTTGAGATATCAAGAACATTGAATATTTTTTGAGGTGCATATTGTCGTAGGATGATGTTGTGCTATCAAGGCATTGATTAATATTAAGAGCTAATATTTTTAATGATGAAATACTGATGGAAATTGAGGAGCATGTGAGTGTTGTGTAGTAGTGTGTAATATTGAATCCATAACCCTTCATTGACGTTTGATGAATAATGATGAACTTAATTGAGTAGTAGTTTTATTGTGAAATGGTAAAGGTTGTATATCATTGAGGGTTTAATAAATAATTATTTATTTATTTCAAGGATGATAATTAATTGTACATGTTAACGTCTGTGAACACCAGGTGAAACTTGAGGATTGATCATGGCTTGAGATACTGATAGACACCGTGGTGAGATATAAGATTGAGGAATTTTTGATGGTAGTATACTGTGATAGATCGTATTAGATATAACCTATCTGGGTCAACCCTCTGGCTTCGTGTCTAGGTGAGTTGCAACTGAGATTATAGCCTATATTAGACGTGTGTCACATCTTATTTTAGCCGCGTGATAGTCTATTGATTGAGTTTGTATCTCGTCTCTAGGTACTGCGGGACCTGCGAACTTGGATGTGGTACCGAATCCCCGTTATCAGCAGCCGGATGCAGGCAAGTGTTTCTTGCCACCCTGTATTTCAGATTTCAGATATTTATTGTTTCATTATGTACATTATGCGCTTATTGTTTACGATCGATACTTCGTGTCCAGATCACAACCGGGTGCAGACGTTCGTCGTAATATTTTGTAACGAATGCTAGATATTCGTAACACCTCGATGTACGTACCTGAGTATATCGTCACCCCAGGACACATTCTTATACTGTTATCGTGCCAAATTTCCAGTATCTTGATACTGACATCATGACCGGAGACTGGGATGACCTTAGGATCGCGACTGTTGAGTTATTTCTGTGTGACGAGACTGTTAGATAGAGGTTCAGGTTCAACGCACAATCGTTGATCGCTTGGGATGGGGAAGATAGTTACTAGACGTTTGGGCTCCTCTGCACGCGTTTATATATATATATATATATATATATATATATATATATATATATATATATATATATGTATTATTTCTGTAGTGATCTTGTATCTAGTGTAGTTGTATCACCTGTTTGACTCTTTGCCCGGAGCTGCGGTACGTCCCGTGTATTTTCGTGTCCGGAGCTACATTTTTATTTTGGATATCCCACGCGTCGAACATTGTCTTTAAACTGCGTCTCACTTGTTTGGTTATGATAGATTACCCTGTCGATGCACTTGTACTTTCTGTTATACTTGGCATGCTGTATTTTTGTACCTTGTTACGTCCCTCTGGTTACTTTATTCTTATTGATTATTTATCTGTTGTTGTAGCCTAGTTTTTGTAGACTCATCTCTTATCTAGTCTATTCGAGTTTATGTGTTATTGGGCGGCCGACTTTAGCACATATAGCTCTTTCTTGTATACTGCTATACATTGTGGATTGAGACATAGAGGTTTATATTTATGGGATATCTAGATAGTGCCCTTTATATTATACAACTTATATGTATTCGAGTCAGACCAGAGTCTGGTCGAATGCGTAGCTGGCGTGTCACATATTCCTGGTCCTACGTATTTTGAGACTGGGGCGTGACAATAAGCCTGATCAGTCCCAAGCCGATCACATGATATGCTGATGTTTCGCACACTTAGCTAGATAGTCTATACATGTAACTCTAGTTTATTGATCTAGCATTTTACTATGTTCTAGTTATTTTTCTAGCATTCACCTATGTTCCAGTTCATTGTTCTAGCATGCACTTGTACTTCTGTTCATTGTTAGTATACCATTGATGATGACATATGCTCCAGTATTTCTATTTCCAGTATTTTGTTATTCCAGTATTTCTTATTGCCCGTATTTATATCCATATTGTATTTTTTTACACTGTATTATAGTTTTGTCAATATATATGGAACTGGTGTTAGTGCTTGTACTTCGCTCCAATCTTGTCTGAATATTTTCTAGAGGATCTTGAGAACTTCTATCCCACACACTATGGACCAGGTATAGATGCATATTACACACCAGAGATCTTAGAGGAGTCCATTCCATTAGAGGAGACACTACCTGCAGCTGTTTAGACAACATTTATTTTATGCATTTGAGGTTTATTTTGAGTTTATGTCGAGACTTATCTTAAGTTTAAATTGAGACTTGTGGAGACTTTTTATGTTGGACAGCTTGACTGTGGTTTATCTCGTTTGAGATATTGTATTTGACTATGTCATTCTTCTTATCTTTTATCTCATCGTGCCATTTTCTTATAGTTATTGTGATTGAGTATACATTATGAGCTATGAAGAGATGTTTATTTTATTGTCCTCCGTATGGAGTTGATATCATTGACAGGTTGTGAGTTATGTTTAGTATTATTGAGACCTAGACAGCGTTCTACCGTCGATGCTACGGCGTAGGCTGGACGTACCCATGACTCATGCCTAAATTCCGGGTGCGGGTCGTGACATATTTTTTAGTGGTGGCCCATGCAGGTCTAGCTGCACAAGTTGTGTGATATTGTGGTAGTACGACAACTTAGTTGTACTACTGCAAGCCTGCAATAGGATATAGGAAGTAGGATTTAGGATGAGAGTATGCTCAATCACAACTAGGAAAATTCTGATCTTCACAATGCTATACTGAATGATTGTTTCCTTTAGAATTTTACTGTCCTTCCTTGATGATATCGTATATATTACCTTAATTGATTCTTTTCAATCTGTCTTCATAATGCCACGGAAGACTAGGTCTTTGAGATTGGGAGCAGCAGCTTCAGAGAGGTCTGCCACCTCTCGACCTGACGAACAGACATCTGGAGTTCCTCCTACATCTCATGTTCATGTGGGAGTATCTGTAGATAATGGGATTCCTCTTCCACCTGTTCAGAGGATTTCCCCAGCTGTGACGGACAACCATCCACCACCACCGACTCCGATTCCCGGAGGTGTGCCCACTGACGCGGCACAGATGTTCACACTGATCCAAGGCATGCTAGAGGCCCAGAGAGTGACAGCAGAAGCTCAGCGTGTTCAAGCTGAGGCTCAGAGGGTGCAAGCAGAGGCGCACCAGGCATAGACAGAGCTGATGAGAGAGAGCATGGAGAATGCTCATCAGGTGGCTCTCCAGGCTGTAGAGAGAGTAGCACGACAACAACAGCATCCTGGCCAGCAACACCAGAGGCCATGTACTATAGTGGACTTCAAGAGGATGATGCCTCAAGAGTTCAAAGGCACCGAAGGAATACTCTATGATGATGACTGGCTAGAGGATATAGAGAGGAACTTGCTGACGTATTATCGTACAGAGCCGAGACTCACTGACGAAGGACTTACTTGGGAGGCCTTCAAGGAGCTCTTCAAGAAGAAATTCTTTCCTGACGTAGCTTTGGGAGCATTGGAAAGTCAGTTCCATGACTTGGTCCAAGGGAGCATGTCAGTTGATGAATACGCCGCAGAGTTTTGCCGTTTGAGTCAATTTGCGCCATCGATGATTCGAGACCCAGGAGACTGAGCACAGAAATTTATGAAGGGATTGAATAGAGAGATCAAGTCTCGTACTTCGGGATGATGCACTGCTACATTTGAGGGTATTCTGATGGATGCCCAGATTGCTGAAGACGAGTTGGACCTTAGGCCCAAGAGAGGATGCGACACTTCTGGAGGAACATGTGGTAACATAGGACCGGCCAAGCGCCCACACTTTTAACAACAACAGAGGCCGAACCAGCAATAACATCAGAAGCACCATGCACCAGTTCGAGGACACATCCAGCAGCAATAGCCACAGAGACAGAATCAGTCGTTGCCCAGTGTGCATATTGAGGGAAGATAGGACATACTTGAGAAAATTGCAGGAAAAGGTTGGGTACATGCTTGTCCTGTGGATCGTCAGCACATCAGCTGAGGGACTGTCCATCTATTCAGACTCGTCAGAGTGGAGCAGCCGCTCAGAGAGGACTAGCCAGAGTACCTACTGTACCAGGAGGCCAGCAGAGGGGACCTCCACTTCCACCACAACTGCAGAGGTTTGCTCAGCACCAGCAGCAGCAGAGAGGAGCACCACAGGGACGTGTATACGCCATGACGATTGAGGAGGCCGAGCCAGCTGGAGACGTGATTTCAGGTTCAGTTTCTCTCGATTCTATTCCAGCACTTGCATTATTTAATTTTGGCGCTTCCCATAGTAATGTCATTTATCAATGAAATTTCTCAAAAAATGTATCTGTATCTTATGCTCTTAAGCATCGTTTGAAAACAGAGCCGTTAGATAGGACTTGCAAGATCACGACCGGAGGAGGCATTATCCTAATCCATGATTATTACAAGGATCGGAGAGTATCATTGGGAGGCCAAGAGTTGAGCGTGAGTTTACTCATCATGCCACTTCCGGGATACGATATTGTACTAGAAATAGACTGGTTGAGTAGACACCATGCTACTATAGATTGTCACGGAGGCAGAGTAATATTTTGACCACCAGGAGAGCCAGAGTTTGAGGTCGCCAGAGGAGCAGCAAAGCAGAGGCACTTTTTACGGAGCCAGGAAGGAAGAAAAGGAGTTGCCACATCCTCTGATAGCGGAGTTCCTGGATGTAATTCCAGAGGAGTTGCCAGGCTTGCTGCCAGATAGAGATGTTGAATTCTCTATAGACTTGGTACCAGGAGCGGAGCCCATTTCAAAACAGGTCTATAGAGTCAACAACAACGAGCTGGTAGAACTAAGGAAGCAAGTTGAGGAGCTGCAGGACAAAGGTTTCATCAGATCCAGTTCATCGCCATAGGGAGCTTCGATATTGTTTATACCGAAGAAGGACGGCACGATACGCATGTGTATCGATTATAGAGCTCTAAACAACCTTATTATCAAGAAAAAATACCCGCTGCCGAGGATAGATGATCTTTTTGATCAGTTGAGTGAAGCAGAGGTATTTTCAAAGATAGATTTGAGGTCAGGCTATCACCAGGTGAAGGTAAAGAGAGAAGACATACCGAAGACAACTTTTCGGACCAGATATGGCCAGTTTGAATTCACGGTAATGCCGTTTGGTTTAACCAATGCACCAGCAGTATTCATGAACTTGATGAACAAGATATTCCACCAGTACCCCGACAAGTTCGTAGTGGTGTTCATCGACGACATTCTTGTGTATTCGAAGACCCCAGAGGAGCACGAAGAGAACCTGAGGATGGTCTTGGAGACTCTCAGGAAAGAGGAGTTATACGGGAATCTTTTAAAGTGTGAGTTCTTTCTTGACAAGGTTAAATTTCTTGGACATATGGTGACGGGTGACAGAATTTTAGTTAACCCAAAGAAGATAGAGGCAATAGAGTCATGGGCTACCCCCAGTTCGGTAGCTGAGATCAGGAGTTTTCTCGGGCTAGCAGGATACTACAGGAGGTTTGTACAAGATTTTTTCAAAGATTGTAGAACCAATGACTAGGCTGACCAAGAAAGATGTGGATTTTGTCTGGACAGAGGAATGTCAGGCCGCGTTTGATGAGCTGAAAAAGAGATTGACGACAGCTCCAGTTTTGACGTTGCCGTCAGGGACAGGTGATTTCGCTATTTACAGTGATGCTTCAGGAAAAGGTTTGGGATGCATTCTTTAGCAGCACGGAAAAGTAATTGCCTATGCTTCAAGACAATTATGCCCTCATGAAAGGAACTACCCCACTCACGATTTGGAGTTAGCAGCATTTATCTTCGCTCTAAAGCTGTAGAAACACTATCTGTACGGAGAGCGTGTGGAAATCTTCACAGACCATAAGAGCTTGAAGTAAGTATTTACAAAGAAGGAGCTGAACATGAGGCAGAGAAGGTGGTTAGAGTTGATGAAAGACTTTGATATCTTATTACAGTACCACCCAGGAAAGGCCAACGTAGTCGCCGATACCTTGAGCAGGTATCCGATGGCTATGTACTTGACTACAGATAGACATTTATTGGCCGATCTTGAGAGCTTGGGGATTAAAGTGCTAGTTCCAGGAGTTGAGATTCATATGTGAGGATTGTAGATACAATCAGAGCTGATGGATAGAATTAGAGCTGCACAGTTTGATGATGAGACTCTGAGGAGTATCAGGGCACAAGTTCGGACAGGATTGACAGATGACTTCACTATTGCGGATGATGGATCTTTACGACATGGCACGAGGATGTGTGTGCCAAGTGGAGAGCTGTACGAAGAGGTTTTGCAGGAGGCACATCGCTCTCAGTACTCAATGCATCCCGGTGCCAACAAGATATATCAAGATTTGAGGGAGCACGTATGGTGGTATGGTATGAAGCGCGAGATAGCACGCTTTGTATCCCAATGTTTAGTGTGCCAGCAGGTAAAGGCAGATCGACAGAGGCCCGGTGGATTGCTTCAACCTTTACCCATTCCATAATGGAAGTGGAAGAACGTGACTATAGACTTTGTCTCAGGGCTTCCACATTCTCTAAGAGGAAAGGACGTAATTTGGGTCATCGTGGATATATTAACCAAATCAGCCCACTTCTTACCATTTAAAGTGGGTACATCGAAAGAGAGGCTAACAGAGATGTACGTGTGACAGATTGTCAGATTACATAGAGTTCCTATGAGTATCGTCTCAGATTGGGATAGTCGTTTTACTTTCCATTTCTGGAGGAGTCTATAGGCTAGCTTGGGCACTCAGTTCAAGTTCAGTATCGTGTACCACCCTCAGACAGATGGGCAGTCTGAAAGGACTATTCAGACTCTTGAAGATATGCTACACACTTGCGTTTTGGATCTTGGAGGTTCTTGAGAGAATCATCTACACCTAGTAGAGTTTGCATACAACGACAGCTACCAGGCCAGCATTGAGATGTCACCATTCGAGGCTTTATATGGACGCAGGTGTCGTACACCGTTATCTTGGGATGATGTTGGAGAGAGAGCCTTGTTAGGACTAGAAATGGTCGTGGATACAGCAGAAAAGGTAAAGTTCATCAGAGACAGACTGCGAGTGGCGCAGGACTGACAGCGGCATTGGGCCGATGCTACCGTAGACCCCTAGAGTTTCAGGTATAGGTTTTGTTATTTTGGTTTGGGATTGTTTGTTTTAGATTGCGTGTTAAGACTGTTTATTCTAGGTTGGCGATTTGGTATTCCTACGGATTGCTCTGACACGGGGCACGATTCGTTTTGGTAGAGGAGGAAAGCTTAGTCCACGATACATCGGTCCTTTCGGTATTCTTGCAAGGGTCGGTGCAGTGGACTATAGACTGGACTTGCCGCCTGCTCTAGATGGACTGCATGACGTGTTCCATGTGTCGCAGCTAAGATGGTATGTGGCAGATCCTAGTCACGTACTAGATCTCTCGGAGATCGAGGTTGGACCGACTCTCAGCTATCCTGAACAACCCGTAGAGATCTTGGATCATAGAGAGAAGGTATTGCGGAACCAGACCATTCATTTGGTGCATGTTGCATGGAGACATCACTCTCTAGGCGAGTCAACCTGGGAGAGAGAGGACGAAATACGCGAGCAGTATCCGTATCTCTTTGAGACTTGAGGTATAATTCTTTGTTGATTGTTTGTTCTTGTGCTAGTTTATTTTAATTTTGAGGACGAAATTCTTTTAAGGAGGGTAGACTTGTCACTACCACATTCCAGAATAGGGGTATTTTTGTCTTTTCATTTGTTTAATTTAATATGTTAATATTGCATGATATTTATTTATATTTAATTATTGTGATTTTATTTGATTGATTGTACCTTACCGTTGTTTCGATAATTGGAGCACTACACTAGCCATTGCCTTCCTACAAGTTTTACACCCTTGTCCTAGATATGAAAGCCTTCTATTTTGATCCTTGTGTAACTCATAATTATGTCTTCTTGTGCTTCATCTTAGTCGCACAATATTCGTTGCAGACGATTATATTTAATTCTAAATAAATTCAACTTTATATCTTTGTGCGTTCCAAATCGAAATTGAAGACACAATCTTGAATCATTTTGTGCAACCCAAATTAGGATAATATTCTATTCTGAGTCTTTTTCATTCATGACACTTGTGTCCCACCTAATTTTAGTCCCTTGTACTTCTAATTAATTTTAGAACACCAATTATATTAATTTTAATTAAATTAATCCAAATTCTATCTTGTACAATTTTTTTATTGTTGGGCACTTTTATGTAAAAGTGCATTGAGGTGCCCACACCCCATTGGACCAACACATAAAGAAACCCCAATTTCCTTCATGTGAATTTTATCCATAAATTTTTGGAGTGTGTAACACTCAGCATCAACCCTCATTGAACCTTGGCCCTCCATTTTAAAATAATGAAATCCTAGCCCTCAAATTTCTACATAAGAAGCCAAGGCCCATTTCCAAGGATGTTGACCAGGCCCAACAACCTAGGTCAACACCCAACCCTACTTTTCTACATGTATATATATCATCTTTAATTATTTTTATCCCTAAACCCTAACCTAGCTCCAGCCGACCCCCCAACTCCTGTTCATCTCCTTCAACCCTGCCGAGAAGCCCACGCTGGAGTCCGACGCCCCCTCGCCTGAGAACACCCCCGAGCACCCTCCTCCGCCTGACGACACTGCTGAACCTCTCCTCCCCATCTCACCATCCCTCGACTGAACCCGACCACGCCTGAGCATGACCCGCTGCTCACCGCCGAGTCCTCCACCACTCGATCGGAGCTGACAGCACAACCACCACCATGCCTCATCCTCTTCGATGACTCTCACCATCCCTCGACTGAACCCCACGTCGGACTAAACCGCTAGCACCACCGCCTCCTTCCTTCCTATTTACAGACCAAACGACTGGATCCTGACACTACCATCCCGCCGACGACGCTGAACTTTGACTCGACAGCAACACCTCGACAGCACACGCCTGAACCCGAGCCAGTCAAACACCCCCTCGTTCACGCGCGCACTGGTTCGAATTGTACTTTCATGTTGTGTAAGCATATACGTGTGAATGACGCTAGGATCTAGCGTATTGCTTCATGACAAATTCATTAGATGGTGATTGCAAGAGACCCTGTAAAATAACCCAAACTCGTATACGTATACGTACGCATATATGTATAACATTCTAATTGATATGCATATAATTATTGGTTGATATATACATATATAAATATATGGTGTATATACATATATTGTAAGTAATCAAATGCTAAATGCTAGTTAGGACTGTGAATATATTGTATATATATATACAATATACCCTAGTGTTAATTACGGATATCTCATAGTTACATTGACCATGTGACCCTGAGTGATTGTTAGTAGACTGCCTTATGTATACTGACATACTGGCGAGACCTGTGTTAGTGTTTGACTGCCTGATTGCACATCAATCGAGGATGTGGCACCCGTGCATCTAGATGCACACTTGACCCTGTTTGATGACAAGTATCACCCCTAGCATAGTCTCTGAGTTCATGGTATTTATGATTGCGTATATGTTAGTGTATCGACTAATATAATATTATTATTAATTAATGTCTATAGGACTGTTGGATTATTCAGACAAGACCTCGGAAATAGGACATTAGTATTTCCAGCAGAGGACCACAGGCGAGTACATTCTCTGACAGTTTTTATTATATTGATTATCTCTATGATTCTAGTTGTATAGCGTACATGATTCTGACACTATGTATACACGAGTTGGCATCATTGAGACCGATCACGAGGAGTCGTGATTTGGAATCCATCGTGCTAGCTGAGGACGGGGAAATATTAGTAGCTTATGTGATCATACCCAACTCTACATGCATCATAACCCACCCACACCTCACGTCAGTGCAACCTGACCATTACATGCCTCATAGCCTGTTACATGTGATTAACCTGACTATTGCTCGCATCATAGCTATCCGGATGGTTATCTTGACCTTACATGAATCATAGCTAATCATATATAACAAGCCTGATCAGTCCCAAGTCGATCACATGATATGCTGAACACTTAGCTAGATAGTCTATACATGTATCTCTAGTTTATTGATCTAGCATTTCACTATGTTCTAGTTATTGTTCTAGCATTCACCTATGTTCCAGTTCATTGTTCTAGCTTGCACTTGTACTTCTGTTTAATGCTAGTGTACCATTGATGATGACATATGCTCCAGTATTTCTATTTCCAGTATTTCGTTATTCCAGTATTTTTTATTTCCAGTATTTTTTATTGTCAGTATTTATATCCATCTTGTATTTTTTTATACTGTATTATAGTTTTGTTAATATATGGAACTGCTGTTAGTGTCACGACCCAATTCCGTAGAATCGTTTGAGGCGTCCCCCGAATCGTGACCGCCGTGCGGGCCTGGGGTTGCGCCCGCACAAGGCTTTAATGAATTGCATAACAAGCACATATTCAGAGTACGCAGATAAATTGAAACACAGATTTGAAACATGGAAAAGTTCTCTTTATTGATAATGAACATCTATTACAAACTCCTGAACGAGTTAGCTAATATGCCGCACGGGCTTACAAAAATGTTGACTCAAAATGAGATAGCAGTCCTGTACATTACATCCCTTTATAAACTTCAAAATGATAAAGACCTCCGGGCTGGAGGACGGCTTTGCCACGAAGCTGCATTGTATATAAAGTTGTAAGCTTCTTCTCCAAGTACTTCAAAAGCGGCGCGATCAGGATGCGCCAACAGCTGGACTGGATCGGGAAGATGACTTCGGCTCCTCGCTCGGTTCGCCTTAGTGCGGAGAACCTGTTTCAACGAGGGTCAGCATATCGAAATATACTGGTGAAGGCGAGCTAACCGAACTATACCAATCAACACGTTGTTTTAATGAAACATGCATATTTTGTAGGTTTTTATCTTGCCTTAGTTCATTTACAAGTAAGCAGCATATAGAATTACTAAAATGAACGTGCCACCGTTCGGTGGATTTTACCTGTCCGTCTGAATGACCTGCACAATACTTACCTTGCCTTCCCTGCCACGAAGACACAAGTTAGTATGCAGCAGGTTTAAATATACACAGGGATCACTGGCATGATGCCACAAAGGGACGGGTTATAGTCTCGGGACAAGAATGATATGCAATGCAAGTGGCGAGCCCTGCTACATAGCATCCTGTCCATGACAAACGACTATACGAACTCTTCCGCCCGGATCGGATCGGCCCCAGTGCCCTGGCGGCCGTCCGCGGAAGCCAAAATACCTTGTGCACAAGTTGTCCGTGATCAAGTAACATTTAGTTCAAATTATTTCAAACGAATTTTGAACGAATAGGAGCAAGCTCCATAGCCAAACGGTTTTGCATAGTCTTATTGATCAATCTATGCCAAATCAAAGTGTGTTCCATATGCATAACACAATTTATAGAAAAAACATGTATTCTAACTAAAATTGAAGCATATGATGAACATTTCAAACGAATAAGCATGCAGTATAAGTAATCGTTCCCAAGTTGAATGACAAGCAGTACAATTCAAGCCTATTCCCTTTTTATCTTGGTTTCTTTTATTATTACTTGGTATCGTTTGATCGGGGCAAAGAAGAGTGCACGATTTAAGGGTGTGAAGCTTGGAAGTAGGGCTAGCTAATCGGGATGGTAGCCACTCACTTAGATTGTTGGAAGGGAGAAGAAAAGAGGCGCTTTACGACTCCGTTCGCAAGACGCCTACTGCTCATTTACCTGCACCACGAACAGCTCGATCAATACTCCTTCCTCTCTTTCCAATCTCGGAATTGAAATGCAGTGCAATGAACGAAAATAATGAAAACCATCAAAACCGTTCAAGGAAAACAAGCAAATCCCAAAACCAACTCAAAGCACGAAAGCAACAAGCGACATCAAAATCCGAGGCAATAAAAGATAGCAGCGGAGAGGTCCCTCCTGACTCTGCCGCTAAGTCGATCCCGGGGGCACGGTCCACTGAATATGGGAATCGATTTCGAAGAAACAAATCCATAACGAGGACGAGTTCTTGTTTCAATCTATCCTGATCGAACGATACTGTTTGTGTTTCTTAGCCGCGCTCCTCGAATAGGAGGAACGGGGCGCTACAGTTAGTGCTTGTACTTCGCTCCAATCCTGACTGAATATTTTTCCAGAGGATCTTGAGGACTTCTGTCCCACACACTATGGATCAGGTATAGATCCAGATTACACACCAAATATCTTAGAGGAGTCTATTCCATTAGAGGAGACACTACCTGCAGCTGTTTAGACAACATTTATTTTATGCATTTGAGGTTTATTTTGAGTTTATGTCGAGACTTATGTTAAGTTTAAATTGAGACTTGTGGAGACTTTTTATGTTGGACAGCTAGACTGTGGTTTATCTCTAGTTTGAGACATTGTGTTTGACTATGTCATTCTTCTTATATTTTATCTCATCGTGCCATTTTCTTATAGTTATTGTGATTGAGTATACATTATGAGATATGGAGAGATGTTTATTTTATTGTCCTCTGTATGGAGTTGATATCATTGACAGGTTATGAGTTATGTTTAGTATTATTGAGACCTAGACAGCGTTCTTCCACCGATGTTGCGGCGTAGGCTGGACGTACCCACGACTCATGTCCAAATTCCGGGTGCGGGTTGTGACAATAATATCTATATTAAAACAAGAAATTTATGATACCTTGGCCTTGCACCAATGCGTATCACACCCAACACGATACCCAAACTCAAAACCTTGGGTATCGCCCAATACCTTGGTGATACCTTGGTATCTCAAGGTAACCCAACTAAACATAATAGTTAAAACATATATGAATATATAAATACCTCAAACTAATCAGCTAACTATAACAATTGCCAAGTCCAGTATATACGCGCATAACTTCCACCGTGCCAAAGCGAATGCACCCATGCAGCGCGGTCGCGCATGGTTTCTCAGCGCATGCCTCAGATGAGTGTCCAAAGACAGCGTCACCCATGTTGCAGAGGAAGAACTTTTGCCGACAGCGAATCTTCAGGACGAAGCCCTTCGATAACGACCATGCACGTCAAACCAAAGAGGAGTGCCTGAGCATGAACGGGTGATTTTTTGCCCATGTAAATAGACAGTGCCGAAGTGTCCTAGTGACCCAAGAATAGAAAGCAGAAATTCTAACTCCTTACCTCCACCAACAACATGGTCAACCATCAAAGGGAGGGGATCGACGAACCTCTCAACCGATCTCCCTGCACTCGGCTTCCGTGGAGACATTAAGCGAGGAGGAAATAGTACTATTCTTTCTCTTCCCCCAGCCCTATATTTATAAGCAATATAGCCATTAATAGCTCCCGAGTGGTTAGGCGTTGAAACCGAGGAATGAATCCAGATGGGTTATCCGCTAAGTGACCTCTCAATGCGCCAAATGGTCAGATGTGCCAAGTAGAAAAATGCTTCACACATGCGCTGAAGCAGCCCATGAGCCTATCTCCTCCATGCTTCTGTTCAAAGTATTCCAAACTTAAAACTAACAAGTTTAAGTTTAGAAGCTTTGGAGGGGGTCTTGTAGAAGCATGAAAAATCTCCACAATGCGCCAACAGTAATCAAGAGACATGCGCTATAGTGATCAAGTCTCATGTGCCAAAGTGATCCAGAGCCATGCGTCATCCACAACAATAAGTAGTGTTCCCATGCACCAGCAGTGTCATGCGCCAACTACTCCAATCCAGTATTCCCATGCGCCAGCAGTGCCATACGCCACTACTACTTTCCCAGTATTCCCATGCGCCAGCAGTGACATACGTCACTACTACTCTGTTGATCTCCATGCGTCGGACGACGTATTCCTAAGGCGCAATTAAAATCATCATGACATGTGTCACGAGTATTATGGGCATCAGCAACCCCAAATCTTGAAACACCACGTGGCAGCATATTGCAACATACGTTGTTATACGGTAGCATGATATGTGCATGCGCGTAAGGCTCTCTAAAAGTAATAAATAGTGGATGTCTCCTACACATAAACCTTCCGGAAGACCGCTGCCACAAAAAAAAGAAGGAGAAGAAGACCGAAGCGCCGCAAGGGACATCCGTCGAGTCGTATACTCTAGCCCCCCGGAAGGCTCGTCAACCTCCTTGGTCTCGAATCGTCAACGGAGTAAAGGAGCCGCTGCAGTGCTCGATCTCCACCATCACACTTACCCAGATTCTTTTTTTCTATTGTACTTAGACTCTTGGTATTAGAGATTCTTTTGTACTATTTGTCAATTCTTAATCAATAAAAAAAGTTCGTTCAACTTTGCATCCGAGTGTTGATTCGACAACGTCGACAATAAGTAAAAGTTCTACAAAACATAAACCATGTGCAATGAAACGATTGTACTAATTATAGATTTTTTTTCACTTAAAGGGATTATTTTTATCCTAATTTTATGTAAAGGAGAAAATTTGAAGAAATAATATGCAACAGAGCAGTACGCCAACTTCTTTGGCATGTTTTCAGATGCCACGCCAAATGGGATGGCGTTCTCCCTAGGGAGACGCCAGGTTTTTTTGTTGGCTTGGTGTATAAATAAATCACTAGAAAGGAAAGAGGAGAGATTCACAAGAAGAGAAGAAATAAATTAGTGAGAAAGGAGGAAGAAGAGGAATTCTCAAGAGAAAGATAAGAAAAAAATCGTGAGAAAAAGAGAAGCAACAACAAAAATGTTAGTAGTACATATATATATATATATGTATTATTATTATTTTTGTTATTAATTTTGTGTTTGATTTTTGTAGATGTCTATTTAACTCCAATTCCGTTCCTAACTCCAATTCTAATGGTGTTTTTTTAGATGACTATCCAAAATGATGAACGCGGGAGCACGGGAGTTGGCGGACAGGCACTACGACACATCACATGGGAGCTAAATGGCTCCCCAAAGGCCTTGGTGCAAGCCTTTGAGTTTCACTATTTAGATGAGCTTCAATTCCTAATCCACGATAAAGACTTAATCATAAGTCTCGTTGAGCGTTGATGGCATTAACGTAAAACTTTCTAACTTCCAGTTGGCAAAATATCGATCATACTATAGGATGTAACAAATATACTAGGGTTACCAATTATAGGTGATCATATATATTAAATATTGGTGATACTTGAGTAACATATATATATACACGGTGATATTAAATTAATCTCAAGAATAAAATTCTATGTTTCTTCGCCTTCTAATAATAAACATGTAGAAGCAAAAAACGTGTCTTAAAATAAATTCATAACGAATAAAAAAAAGTTCAATAATAAAATTATGTAAATTTTCTAAAGTAACATTAATAAGTAAAAAAAAATGGTTTAAACCTCCTTCGTAACATTATTCATTTAGTTTACCTTTGTGAGAGCATACTATTTTTAAGCTACGATCCATGACAAATAGAGATAGAAAAACGTTTAATAATAAAATTACATAAATTTTTTAAAATAATATTCTGATAAATTAAAAAAAAATGAATTAAACTTTTTTTGTAATATAATTTATTTAGTTTACTTCTGTGAGAAGATACTATTTTTAAGCTACGGTACATAACAAATAGAGAAGGAGAGTTGTCTGAAGGCTTTCATGGGAAGGATAGCAGTTTGGAAAGCTTTGTGTAATGTTGAAAGTTTCTGTGGGAGGAGGAGAGTTTTATGAAAGAAAGTGTGCTGTGAGAGCGTTGCGGAAAACAAACCATCTTATAAAAATGTCTATTCTGAATATAGCCGTTGCCTCAACGGTCATTTAAAAATAAAAATTAACGCAAAATAACTCAACATTGAGGATTACTACGCCAATTAACTTGGCGTTCTTTAACACCAGGGACGGAGTTCCCTCAAGACCAAAGGGGTCCTGGACCCCCTAGAAATTTAAAAAGTTCCAAAAAAAAAAAAAAAATTCTAAGAGTTTTTGAACTTCTTTTGACATATACATAAATTAGAACACTGGACCTAAAAGTATGAAAGCTTTCCTTGTTTAATCCAATTTATAGCTTTTGAACTTCTTTTGAAATGTACACAAATAATAAGATTTGCGGGATTCATGTCGAGATAGACAGATTAAGGACGTATATCTGATAAAACATCAAACTAACATAATTAGAGCAGATTCAAATTTATAGGTGAAGTTGGACCTTTTCTGTGTGCATGAAATTTTTTATTATGGTCCGTTGCACTTGTATTAAGAACAAACGATGATATTTCTTGTTTTGTAATGTTGCTCGTCTGAAAATTGTATTTCAGCAAAGAATTTTTTATTAAGAAAGATGCTGACATTTACCAACTTCGCTTATACGATATTGCTTCTGAATTGTTCCTGCATTGATTTAATGGTCAGTTCTCTGATGTTTCTATATATGATTTCTAATATGCTAAGAAACTACAATATTTCAAGATTACCACACATTTTAAGTTAGAGTTCTTTTGTAAGCATTCCATGGTTTATAACATCACTTTTTGGATTGATTTGAAAATGTGGTGTCAACAAATTGGATTACAGACTCTCTCCAATCAATTTCTACAAAATAGATTTTTTTAAGGGTTATTTATTAATAGGGCCTTACATAAGAAATTAGGATTTTGGTCTCCAAAGTGTCCGGCATTAGACTTTGAGTCTCGAAATTACTGTTCACGTAGGCTAGTGAACAGTGATTTTGAGACCAAAAATTTAATGTCGGACACTTTGGAGACCCAAATTCTAATTTTTCATATATATACATGAGATTATATTACTAAATAACTTTTTTTTTTAAATTTTTTAGATGTTCAGTCCCTTTCTAACGCGAGTCCAGATACTGTCTAACACAACACGTAGTGTTACTATTAAAAAATAAAATAAAATAAAATAAAATAAAATAAAATGCCCAAGTCATATATGGCGTTGAGGATTCATATCAAATTTTCCATTTAAGTTGGCGCTGAGCCATAACATGCCACTTTATATAACATGCCACTTTATTTGGCTGTCATGTCCCCCCAAATATATTAAGGCTTTTGATAAGGGCACTACCATATTTACTTGGGGCTAGCCCAGGATTGGGGCTAGCCCACTAAAGAGGAACTTTTACTTATACTAACCCAACATTTTACTCATACTAGCCCTCTACTTCCAAACCCTCCCAAACCCTCCCCACCCGACCGGAGCTTTCCCCCCTCCCGCCGGCCGATCTCCGCTGTCCTCCTCCTCCTTGTCGATGGCTCCCAAAGTCTCGAAAGAACCAAGGTACAAATCATCATTCTCCTTGTGCTATTGTATTTGCAAAATTGTCCAAAATTTTTAAGAAATCCTCTTGCATTTTGAAAATTTTGAGTGATTTTCTTTCCATTATTCAAATGAGGGCATACAAGTCCTTGGCGGAGTTTAGGATGTAATTTAGACGTTCACTTGGTTGATCGAACACGATTTTAGGGCGTACAATGTCGAGAATCCTCGACATTGTCGAGCAGTATCGGGCGGGACTGTAGAAATTCCTACAGTCCCATATAGATTTAGGACTGTAGGAAAATCGACAGTCCTATATATATTAAGGACTGTCGAATTGTCTACAGTCCTAAATTTATATAGGACTGTAGGCATTTCAACAGTCCTAAAAAATAAGGACTGTTAAAAATTCTGCAGTCCTGTATACTTACAGGACTGTAGAAATTGCTACAGTCCTCAATGTAAAATTCAATTATTATGTTAAAATAGAAATTATTTTTTGTCTGTATATATTAATTTTTGTCTTATAGTCATGCCCCCTGAAAAGGACACTGTGGATGAAGATATGAGAAGACGCCCTACTGCATCGATGCATAAGGAACGCACAATTTCGCGTACTATTGAACCGGGCGTCACTATCCGCGAGCCCGAGGCACGCCCTGAAGTGAGGATACGTCGATTGACGAAGAAGACTGCCCTTCGTTCGAAGAGACGTGCTCCTCCTAGTTCTTCCGGTTCTTCTTCCTCCTCCAATGAGGACATGCCAAATATTCCAAATCGGCCTACTGATGGTTCAGGACCTTCTCAGCCTGCAGATAGTCCTGTCGAGAGTCTTCTACAAACTCTCGGAAACCGGACTACTGATGGTTCAGGACCTTCTGAGCAGGCAGATAGTCCAGTCGACACTTGTCCAAACGGTTGCTCTATGTTACCGTCGATCGAAAACCATATTTCATACCAAATATGGAACAATCCGGTAAGTACATTACGTTATGATAAATTTATATATAGTTGTAAGTTCAAAGTTCATTTTACATAGAGGTTTAATTTCATCCAATTGTTGACTTTTCAGGAGAGTGGTCGTATGTTGACGGTGATCAACCACGGGAAAAAATGCAATACATGGAGGTATAAATTATTGGGAGATGATGTGAAGGCAAAAATCAGTCCCACCGGTTGTCACCCCCACTTTTTGGGTTTAGGAATATTTTTGTCTTTTCGTAATTAATGAGTAAATGATTGCATGATAATCAATTTTCTTTAATTTACAGTGACCTTAATTGATTGTGCACTTTATCATTATTCAATAACTAGGACGCTAGCCTTGTCTTCCATCAGATTCGAACCCTTGCCCTAGATACGCCGGACCATTAATTAATGCTCGTGTCCTACGTAAATCCAGCCCTTGTACTCCTATTGAATTGTAGAACACCTCCTTGCATCTAATTTAGATTTAAGCAAACAATAAACCTATTTCGTGCAAATTTCCGTAAAATTCATTAAACCCATTTTCTCTTTCATTATATTTCTTGATTCTTGGGAATATGTAATTTAACAACAATCCCTTTGAAACCATAGCTTCAAACCCTTGAACCAATACATTCTAGAAAATTATTTTTATTTATTTGAAACCCTAACCATCGAAATTATCCATGGCAAGCCCAATCGCAATAGGGCCTTGACCAAACTTAATTCTAGGTCAACCCAAGTCTACTACCTATATATATATATACATAGTATTACTTTTCCTTTTCTTTTAACCTAAAAACTAAAACCTCAGCCGACCCCTTCCCTTACCCATCTCCACGCCGAGCAAACACCTGAGCCGCCGAACGCCGGAAGTCTCACCCCACGACCCGCGGGCTCTCGCCTTAACCGCTGAGCCATTTCCGACCAACACCCGAGCACGAACGCTGAAGCCGGAGACCCGCACGCGCCGCTGCCACCATTGCTGAAGCCCACGTCAACCGGAGACCGACCGAGCCGCCGAGCGCTGCTGCTGCCGACGGAAGCAGCAACTGGACCCAACTGCTCGACCACCCTGCGCCGGGACTGAACGCCGCACCACTGCCGAAGCCGAGCCGACTGGAGCGCCGGAGCAGCGTTTCCGCTGAGCCATTTTCGACTGTGCACCCGTGCACGACGATCAGCTCGTCTCGTCATCACCACCCTGTCCACACGCGCAGGTTTGACGTGAACCTAATCTCGTTTGAGCATTGCATACGTAGGGGTATATAGATATTATAGGCTCTCAGATAATATCTATACATGCCCTATATGTATTATAACTATCCTAGTATATATACTTAATAAATTGTATGCATGGTATAAGTTGATAGTATATATGTGCATAGTATAAATGATTAGTATGTATCAATATACGCATATGAACATGCATAAGGTAAAATCTATTAAGTAACTAAAAGCACATATCTATTAAATTGAAATTAGTAGTGTTGATGTTTATGATAAACAATATTAGGCATTATATGCCCATGTACTAGGTTTCCCGTAGCGTGATAACAGACTGCCAAATGTACACTGAAGTACTGGCAAGACCGTGCCATTGACTGTCTGTTATTCACAGCAACGACAGACGTGACCACCCCTAGCATAGTCTGTTAAGATCATTATGTTGATTGTGAGCTAGAGTATTGTCTGATAAAGTATTGTATTATATGGTATGTCTATAGGACTGTTGGATCATCCAGACGACACCTTGGAACCCGGACAGTGGTATTGCCAGCTAAGGACCACAGGCGAGTACATTCTCTGATAGTTTCCATTATGTTGATTATCTCTATAATTCTTGTTGTATAGCGTACATGACTCTGACACTGTTGCTTACACGAGTTAGCATCATTGAGACTTGTCACGAGGAGTCGTGATTGGAATCCATCGTGCTAGCTGGGGAAACGGGGAAGTATTAGTAGTTATGTGATCATACCCCTTACATGCAGCATTAGCTCACCCATATTTCACGTCGGTGCAGCCTTACCCTTACATGCCTCATCGATGTTACATTCTGGTTAGCCTGACCTGTTGGGGATGATCGCTAATCCATGTAATGAGTCATATAACCCAAGCCGATCACATGATATACTGATATTTCACACACTTAGTTAGATGATTCTTGACATGTATCTTGATAGATTGATCTTGTATTTCCACATGTTCTAGTTGTTGTTCTTACATACACTTACATACCAGTTCTTTGTACTTGCGTACACTTGTAGTTCTATTCCATGTCAGATGCATATTGATGATGATGTTCCAGTACTTTATTCCAGTATTTCTCATTGTCAGTTATTTCATATCTGTCTTGTATTTCTTTACATTGTATTATAGTTTTTATCAATATATGTGGAACTGCTGTTAGAGGTGTATTTCGTTCCAATCCTGACTGGATATTTTTTCCAGAGAACCTTGAGGATTTATGTACTACGCACTACGGACCAGGTATAGATGCAGACTATGTACCAGAGATCCTAGAGGAGACTATGCTTCTAGATGAGGCCTTGCCTACAGCTACTTAGATAGTATTTATTTTATGCTTGAGACTTATGAAGGTTATTTCAGTTTATGTTAGACTTATGTTAAGTTTAATTGGAGACTTGTGTTGGACAGCTAAACTGTGATTTATCTTTATGTGAGACATGGTGTTTAACTATGTCATTTCCTTTTATCTTTTATCGTGCCTTATAGTTGTTGTGATTGAGTTACTTGTGAGATTATTGTGGAGATGGATATCATTGACAGGTGTTTAGTTATATAGTATTACTGTGACCTAGACAGCGTTCTACCGCCGATGCTGCGGCGTAGGCTGGACGTACCCACGCTCTCGTGCCCCTACACCGGGTGCGGGTCGTGACACATTTTTAGTGGTGGCCCATGCAGGTCGAGATTCGCAAGTTATGCGATATCGTGGTAGTGCAACAACTTAGTTGTACTGCTGCGAGCCTGTGCTAGGATATAGGAAATAGGATCTAGGATGAGAATATGCTCAATCACACTAGAAAATTCTGAACTTCATATTGCTACTCTAATGGATTGCTTCCTTTAGCACTTTAGTGTCCTTCCTTGATAATATCATATCTATCACCTTAATTGATTCTTTGATCTATATCCAGGATGTCGCCGAATACTAGATCCATGAGAATGGGAGTAGCCAATTCAGAGAGGACTGCCATCTCTCAACCTGACGAACAGATACCTGGAGATCCTCATACATCTCCTGTTCGTGTGGGAGTGTCTGCAACTAACGGGATTCCTCCTCCACCTATACAGAGGATTGCCCCAGCTATGACAGACAACCTTCCACCACCACCGACACCGATTCCCGGAGGAGTGCCCACTAACGGGGCACAGATATTCGCATTGATGCAGGGCATGCTGGAAGCCCAGAGAGTAACAGCAGAGGCTCAGCGTGTTCAAGCTGAGGCTCAGAGAATGCAAGCAGAAGCACACCAGGCGCAGACCGAACTGATGAGAGAGAGCATGGAGAATGCTCATCAGGTGACTCTCCAGGCTGTGGAGAGAGTAGCACGACAACCGCCACATCAAGGTCCACAACAACAGAGGCCCGGTACCATAGTGGACTTTAAGAGGATGATGCCTCGAGAGTTCAAAGGCACAGAAGGAATATTATATGCTGACGAATGGTTAGAAGACATAAAGAGGAATCTGCGCTTATCACAGATTCCAGAGATTCTTCAGATAGAAGCCGCTGGCAGTCAGATATTTGATATCGCACTGACGCGGTATCGTACAGAGCTGAGACTCGCCGCTGAATGACTTACTTGGGAGGACTTTAAGGAACTCTTCAAAGAGAAATTCTTTCCTGACGTAGCCTTGGGAGCATTAGAAAGCCAGTTTCATGACTTAGTCCAAGGAGGCATGTCAGTCGATGAATATGCTGCAGAGTTTGTCGATTGAGTCGATTTGTGCCATCGATGGTTCGAGACCCAGGAGACAGAGCTCATAAATTCAGGAAGGGATTGAATAGGGAGATCAAGTCTCATACTTCGGGACGACGTACTGCTACATTTGAGATTATTCTGATGGATGCCCAGATTGCCGAAGATGACTTGGACCTCAGGCCCAAAAGAGGATGCGATACATCTGGAGCAACAAGAGGTAACACAGGACCAACCAAGCGCCCACACTTTCAACAACAACATAGGCCACACCAGCAGCAACACCAGCAGCAATACCAGCAACAGGCACCAGTTCGAGGACATGCTCAACAACAGCAACCACAAAGACATAATCAACTCGTTACCCCATGTTCGTATTGCGGAAAGATGGGACATACAAGAGACATCTGCAGAAAAAGGTTGGGCACTTGCTTATCGTGTGGATCAGCAGCACATCAACTGAGGGACTGCCCAACTATTCAGAATCGCCAAGGAGGAGGAGCCGCTCAGAGAGGACCAGCCAGAGCACCTATTATACCAGGAGGCCAGCAGAGAGGACCTCCACTTTCATCACAGCATGAGAGGTTTGCTCAGCAGTAGCAGCAACAGAGAGGAGCACCACAAGGACGAGCTTACGCCATGACCACTGAGGAGGCCGAGCCAGCTGGAGACGTGATTTCAGGTTCAGTTTTACTCGATTCTATTCCAGCACTTGCATTGTTTGATTCTGGCGCTTCCTATAGTTTCATATCTGTATCTTATGCCGTTAAGCATCATTTAGAAACGAAACCATTAGATAGGACTTGCAAGATCACGACAGGAGGAGGCATTATCCTAGTCCGTGATTGTTGCAAGGATCGGAGAGTGTCATTGGAAGGCCGAGAGTTGAGCGTGAGTTTACTCGTCATGCCACTTCCGGAATACGATATTGTACTCGGAATGGACTGGCTGAGTAAACACCATGCTTCTATAGATTGTCACGGAGGTAGAGTAGTATTTCGACCACCAGGAGAGCAGAGTTTGAGATTGTCAGAGGAACAGAGGAGCGGAGTAGAGGCACTTTTTGCGGAGCCAGGGTGGAAGAAGAAGAGTTACCGCATCCATTTATAGCGGAATTCCTGGATGTATTTCCAGAGGAGTTGCCAGGTTTGCCACCAGACAGAGACGTTGAGTTCTCTATAGACTTGATACCAGGAGCAGAGCCTATTTCACAACATGTCTATATAGAGTTAACAACAACGAATTGGTAGAACTAAAGAAACAAGTTGAGGAGCTGCAAGACAAAGGTTTTATTAGATCCAGTTCATCGCCATGGGGAGCACCGGTATTATTTGTACTGAAGAAGGATAGCACGGTACGTATGTGTATCGATTCTAGAGCTTTGAATAACCTCACTATCAAAAATAAATACCCGCTGCCGAGGATAGATGATCTTTTCGATCAATTGAGCGGAGCGAAGGTATTTTCAAAAATAGACTTGAGGTCAGGCTATCACCAGGTGAAAGTGAAAAAAGAAGACATACCGAAGACCGCCTTTCGAACCAGATATGGCCAGTTTGAATTTACAGTAATGCCGTTTGGTTTAACCAATGCACCAGCAGTATTTATGAACTTGATGAACAAGGTGTTCCACCAATACCTTGACAAGTTCGTAGTGGTGTTTATTGACGACATTCTAGTATATTCAAAAACCCCAGAAGAGCATGAAGAGCACTTGAGAATAGTCCTAGAAACACTCAGGAAAGAGAAATTATACGGAAAGCTTTCAAAGTGTGAGTTCCTTCTTGACAAGGTTGAATTCCTTGGACACATGGTAACGGGTGACGGAATTTCAGTTAACCCAAAGAAGATAGAGGCAGTGAAGTCATGGACTACCCCCAGTACGGTAGCTGAAATAAGGAGCTTCCTCGGACTAGCAGGATACTACAGAAAATTTGTACAAGACTTCTCCAAGATTGCAGAGCCAATGACTAGGCTGACCAAGAAGGATGTGGAATTTGTCTGGACAGAAGAATGCCAAGCCGTATTCGATGAGCTGAAGAGGAGATTGACGACAGCACCAGTTTTGGCATTGCCCTCAGGGATAGGTGGATTCACTATCTACAGTGATGCTTCAGGAAAAAGGGTTGGGATGCGTTCTTCAACAACACGAAAAAGTAATTGCCTATGCTTCAAGACAATTACGTCCTCATGAAAATAACTACCCCACTCACGATCTGGAGTTAGCAGCTGTTATCTTTGCCCTAAAGCTGTGGAAGCACTATCTGTACGGAGAGCGTGTGGAAATCTTCACAGACCACAAGAGCTTAAAGTACATGTTTACACAGAAGGAGCTGAATATGAGACAGAGAAGGTGGTTAGAATTGATGAAAGACTTTGATATCTCATTACAGTATCATCCAGGGAAAGCCAACGTAGTCGCGGATGCCTTGAGCAGGTACCCAATGGCTATGTGCTTGACTTCGGATAGACACTTATTAGCTGATCTTGAGAGCTTGGAAATTGAGGTATTAGTTCCAGGAACTGAGATTCAGATGTGGGGACTGCAGATTCAATCAGAGCTGATAGACAGAATTAGAGCTGCGCAGTATGATGATGAGACTCTAAGAAATATTAGGGCACAAGTTCAGGCAGGATTGATAGACAATTTCACTATTACGGATGATGGGTCCTTACGACATGGCACGAGGATGTGTGTGCCAAGTGGAGAGCTGCGCAAAGAAGTTTTACAGGAGGCACACCGCTCTCAGTACTCGATGCATCCCGGAGCCAACAAGATGTATCGAGATTTGAGGAGGCATGTATGGTGGTATGGTATGAAGCGCGAAGTAGCACGCTTCGTATCCCGATGTTTAGTATGCCAACAGGTGAAAGCAGATCGACAGAGGCCAGGGGGAATGCTTCAACCTTTACCCATTCCAGAATGGAAGTGGGAGCACGTGACTATGGACTTCGTTTCAGGACTTCCTCGTTCTCCAGGAGGAAAAGACGCAATTTGGGTCATCATGGATAGATTGACCAAATTAGCCCACTTCTTACCTTTTAAAGTGGGTACTTCGACGGAGAAGCTAGCTGAGATGTACGTACAGCAGATTGTCAGATTACATGGAGTTCCTATGAGTATTGTCTCAGATCGGGATAGTCGTTTCACTTCCCATTTCTGGAGGAGCCTGCAGTCTAGCTTGGACACTCAGCTCAAGTTCAGTACCGCATATCACCCACAGACAGACGGGCAGTCTGAAAGGACGATTCAGACCCTTGAAGACATGTTACGCACTTGCGTATTGGATCTCGGAGGTTCTTGGGAGGATCATCTACACTTGGTAGAGTTTGCTTACAACAACAGCTACCAGGCCAGCATTGAGATGTCACCATTCGAGGCTTTATATGGACGGAGGTGTCGTACCCCTTTATCGTGGGATGATGTTGGAGAAAGAGCCTTGTTAGGACCAGAAATGGTCGTGGATGCAGCAGAAAAGGTAAAACTTATCAGAGACAGACTGCGAGTGGCGCAGGACAGACAGCGGCATTGGGCAGATAGTCACCGTAGACCCCTAGAGTTTCAGGTATTGTTTTTAATTGTTTTGTTTGGTTGTGATTGCTTTATTTAGGTTGCATATTAAGATCGTTGTTCTAGGTTGGCAATTTGGTGTTCTTACGGATTTCTCCGACACGGGGCACGATTCGTTTCGGCAGAGGAGGAAAGCTTAGTCCACGATACATCGGGCCCTTCAGTGTTCTTGCAAGGGTCGGTGCAGTGGCTTATAGACTAGACTTGCCGTCTGCTCTAGATGGAGTACATAACGTGTTCCACGTGTCACAGCTGAGATGGTACGTGACAGATCCTAGTCACGTATTAGATCACTCGGAGATCGAAGTTGGACCGACACTCCGCTATCCCGAACAACCGGTGGAGATCTTGGATCGTAGAGAGAAGATATTGCGGAACCAGACTATTCCCTTGGTTCGTGTTGCATGGAGAAATCACTCTCCAGGAGAATCAACTTGGGAGAGAGAGGACGAAATGCGCGAGCGGTATCCATATCTCTTCGAGACTTGAGGTATAATTCATTAATTGATTGCTTGCTCTTGTGCTTGTTTATTTCAATTTCGAGGACGAAATTCTTTAAGGAGGGTAGACTTGTCACCCCCACTTTTTGGGTTTAGGGGTATTTTCGTCTTTTCGTAATTAATGAGTAAATGATTGCATGATAATCAATTTTCTTTAATTTACAGTGACCTTAATTGATTGTGCACTTTATCATTATTCAATAACTAGGACGCTAGCCTTGTCTTCCATCAGATTCGAACCCTTGCCCTAGATACGCCGGACCATTAATTAATGCTCGTATCCTACGTAAATCCATTCCTTGTACTCCTATTGAATTGTAGAATACCTCCTTGCATCTAATTTAGATTTAAGCAAACAATAAACTTATTTCGTGCAAATTTCCGTAAAATTCATTAAACCCATTTTCCCTTTTATTATATTTCTTGATTCTTGGGAATATGTAATTTAACAGCAACCCCTTTGAAACCATAGTTTCAAACCCTTGAACCAATACATTCTAGAAAATCATTTTTATTTATTTGAAACCCTAACCATCGAAATTATCCATGGCAAGCCCAATCGCAATAGGGCCTTGACCAAACTTAATTCTAGGTCAACCCAAGTCTACTACCTATATATATATACATAGTATTACTTTTCCTTTTCTTTTAACCTAAAAACTAAAACCTCAGCCGACCCCTTCCCTTACCCATCTCCACGCCGAGCAAACACCTGAGCCGCCGAACGCCGGAAGTCTCACCCCACGACCCGCGGGCTCTCGCCTTAACCGCTGAGCCATTTTCGACCAACACCCGAGCACGAACGCTGAAGCCGGAGACCCGCACGCACCGCTGCCACCATTGCTGAAGCCCACGTCAACCGGAGACCGACCGAGCCGCCGAGCGCTGCTGCTGCCGACGGAAGCAGCAACTGGACCCAACTGCTCGTCCACCCTGTGCCGGGACTGAACGCCGCACCACTGCCGAAGCCGAGCCGACTGGAGCGCCGGAGCAGCGTTTTCGCTGAGCCATTTCCGACTGTGCACCCGTACACGACGATCAGCTCGTCTCGTCATCACCACCCTGTCCACACGCACAGGTTTGACGTGAACCTAATCTCGTTTGAGCATGTATGTACGTAGTTGCATAAGTAGGGGTATATAGATATTATAGGCTCTCAGATAATATCTATACATGCCCTATATGTATTATAAGTATCCTAGTATATATACTTAATAAATTGTATGCATGGTATAAGTTGATAGTATATATGTGCATAGTATAAATGATTAGTATGTATCAATATACGCATATGAACATGCATAAGGTAAAATCTATTAAGTAACTAAAAGCACATATCTATTAAATTGAAATTAGTAGTGTTGATGTTTATGATAAACAATATTAGGCATTATATGCCCATGTACTAGGTTTCCCGTAGCGTGATAACGGACTGCCAAATGTACACTGACGTACTGGCAAGACCGTGTCATTGACTGTCTGTTATTCACAGCAACGACAGACGTGACCACCCCTAGCATAGTCTGTTAAGATCATTATGTTAATTGTGAGCTAGAGTATTGTCTGATAAAGTATTGTATTATATGGTATGTCTATTGGACTGTTGGATCATCCAGACGACACCTTGGAACCCGGACAGTGGTATTGCCAGCTAAGGACCACAGGCGAGTACATTCTCTGATAGTTTCCATTATGTTGATTATCTCTATAATTCTTGTTGTATAGCGTACATGACTCTGACACTGTTGCTTACACGAGTTAGCATCATTAAGACTTGTCACGAGGAGTCGTGATTGGAATCCATCGTGCTAGCTGGGGAAACGGGGAAGTATTAGTAGTTATGTGATCATACCCCTTACATGCAGCATTAGCTCACCCATATTTCACGTCGGTGCAGCCTTACCCTTACATGCCTCATCGATGTTACATTCTGGTTAGCCTGACCTGTTGGGGATGATCGCTAATCCATGTAATGAGTCATATAACCCAAGCCGATCACATGATATACTGATGTTTCACACACTTAGTTAGATGATTCTTGACATGTATCTTGATAGATTGATCTTGTATTTCCACATGTTCTAGTTGTTGTTCTTACATACACTTACATACCAGTTCTTTGTATTTGCGTACACTTGTAGTTCTATTTCATGTCAGATGCATATTGATGATGATGTTCCAGTACTTTATTCCAATATTTCTCATTGCCAGTTATTTCATATCTGTCTTGTATTTCTTTACATTGTATTATAGTTTTTATCAATATATGTGGAACTGCTGTTAGAGGTGTATTTCGTTCCAATCCTGACTGGATATTTTTTCCAGAGAACCTTGAGGATTTATGTACTACGCACTACGGACCAGGTATAGATGCAGACTATGTACCAGAGATCCTAGAGAAGACTATGCTTCTAGATGAGGCCTTGCCTACAGCTACTTAGATAGTATTTATTTTATGCTTGAGACTTATGAAGGTTATTTCAGTTTATGTTAGACTTATGTTAAGTTTAATTGGAGACTTGTGTTGGACAGCTAGACTGTGATTTATCTTTATGTGAGACATGGTGTTTAACTATGTCATTTCTTTTTATCTTTTATCGTGCCTTATAGTTGTTGTGATTGAGTTACTTGTGAGATTATTGTGGAGATGAATATCATTGACAGGTGTTTAGTTATATAGTATTATTGTGACCTAGACAGCGTTCTACCGCCGATGCTGAGGCGTAGGCTAGACGTACCCACGCTCTCGTGCCCCTACACCGGGTGCGGGTCGTGACACCGGTCTACAATATTTGGGTAGCTACTCATATATGACGGTGGATAATGCACTGATTTCAGCATTTGTAGAACGGTGGCATCCAGAGACCAACACTTTCCATCTACCCAATGGGGAGTTGACGATTACCCTTGATGACGTCCATCATTTATTGGGACTTAGGGTTGATGGTCGTCCCATGATGAATCAAACTTTTGATGAGTCGAGCATCAACTATTACGACTATATTGTCGATTATGTATCAGGGTATCTGGGAGTTGATGCCACTAGTTTTACTAGTCTTCGAGAATTCAAGAAGTCCTACGGACTTCCTCTAAAATATTTGGAGGAGATATTGGCTGAGCCGGTCCCCGAAATTGATAATAGCGATAATGTAGCCCGCGGATATATGCAGTTCATCTTAGGGGCTGTCGGCATTACCGATAAGTCAGGAACGTCCATAAATGCCAAGTATCTCCTCAATTTGGACAACATTGACACGGTGGACGAAATATCTTGGGGAAGCGGTATACTGGCATACCTTTACCGCGAGCTTGGTGCGACATCCCGTATGGGTTCGAAGACAATATCCGGATGCCAGACTCTACTCCATGTACAGATATATCTTTGTCAACTTGTATACATAAATTTAAATTGTGTTGTTTATTTTTGGACTAATATATTTTTAACCTGGTAACGTGAAGGCATGGATATACGAGCACTTTCTAACCCTGCAGCGGGCGAAACTGAACCGAGGGTATGACGAGAACCTGCCTAGAATGTGCCGATGGAAGCCAAGTAAGCAAGATGCCAAACGTTCTCACACATTGGCCGCCCTACGCCATGCACTCGAAGATTTGACGACAAAAGAGGTGAATTTTGGATCTAATTTTGTACTTAATTGGTATTAATTTACTACGTTATGCTAAATGACGTTATGGTAAATTTTATGTGGTGCAGATTGTATGGGATCCATACCGTAATTTGCAACAGACTAGTCGTCCATTGCAACCAATCGCCTTATATCACGGTCTTATCAGTTGTCATGAAATCTTAGAGGCTTATATGCCGGATAGAGTGCTCCGTTAGTTTGGCTACGTACAAACTGTCCCAAGGCGCACTTTGCAAATGATAACTCCTCCGCGCGGGACAAAACCGCTAAACTATATTCCTACGTCGTTCAACTGGGTATCGGCCTTCTTCACCGAGTGGCAACGCCACGTTATTAGAGATACCGACCGGCACGCAGCAGTCAATATGGCGGAGTACAGCGACGACTACCTCGCCTACTACGTCGGTGTCGGACTACCGACCTTGTTCCAATGCGGAGGGGATATTGTGCGTGTACCGTCAGATCTTCCTGCCAAATCGGTCTTGTATACTGCACTGGTCAAGATGGTGAGCCTACTTGTAGACCTTAAGTTTGATATTTGTAACTGTGGCTAACAAATTTTTTCATTTCTCATGAATAGGCAAGGAAAGTGAAGAAGTTGGGGAGAAGTCTCGTAAGTTGCCAGGGTTCGAATTATATGACAATCAATGACGAACTCCAACAAATCGACAACGCTGAAGAATTTTCTTTCTTGGAAAATAGAGAGCAACGCACGAAGAGGCGCCATGAAGTTTAAACAATCATTTTGAGATGTAAAAGTTTGACTGAATATGACTTTTGAGAATTGTCAAAATTTGAGCTGTAAAAGTTGTAAAAGTTGTAAACGTTTGACTGAATATGACTTTTGACGATATTGAAGCTTTGCCTTGTTGTGACACTTTTAGTTAATTTTGCCTTCTTGTGACACTTTGAGTTAATTTTGCCTTGTTGTGACACTTTGAGTTTAAACTATAATTTTGCCTTGTTGTGACACTTTTAGTTAATTTTGCCTTCTTGTGACACTTTGAGTTAATTTTGCCTTGTTGTGACACTTTGAGTTAATTTTGTCTTGTAAAAGTTGTATCAAAGTTTAAACTATCAATTTGAGCTGCATATATGACAGTGGGCATACTTTAGGACTGTCACAATCTGGACAGTCCTAGTATACACTAGGACTGTCAAAATTTTGACAGTCCTAAAGTTATATAAATGTGCATATATGACAGTGGGCAAACTTTAGGACTGTCACAATTTTGACAGTCCTAGTATACACTAGGACTGTCAAAATTGTGACAGTCCTAAAGTTATATAAATGTGCATATATGACAGGGGGCAAACTTTAGGACTGTCAAACTTTAGGACTGTCACAATTTTGACAGTCACTAGGACTGTCAAAATTGTGACAGTCCTAAAGTTATATAAATGTGCATATATGACAGTCCTAGTATACACTAGGACTGTCACAATTATGACAGTCCTAGTATATACTAGGACTGTCATAATTGTGACAGTCTTAGTATCCTGGCAGTCTTACATATTGACAGTCCTAAGTTATTAGTAGCAATGCACAATATTCAGTCAAAATCTTCATAACTCCTTTCATTACACAACATACAACATATTGCTCAATATACACTTAAACATACATGGATCAACAGAAAATACATTTTCATTATACAGTATCAATCGATTAAAATATCAAAGTAGTCGTCCGGCATGATTTTTGGATCCTCCATCTTCATCATCTTCTTATAGGCCGTCATTGCATCCTTGTAGGGTGTCGTCCATGCGATCGCTTCCTCTGGTGCGTGTTTATACCAAAGCGTAGAAGATGGCGGAATTAGAGAATGAGCGATCAACCTTGGGATGACGAAGTGTTGTCCGACAAGCCCTATGCAATATAGATTGGATTCTCGTCCCAACGTTTTTCTTAGGGATTTCTTTTTCAACAACACCATTTTTTTATGATGCTCCCTAAACACACCTCCTCTTTCGCATCCAAGCTCAAGATATTTTCGGCCCGGCTGAGATCGGATGGATCTTGCAATGACAATAACTACGTTATGTCATCTCCCAACTTCTCTGCATCACTCTAATGCTTCTTCATGGCTTGCAAATTCAATATCCGTTGAGAAAATATCATCCACATCAACACCAACAGCAGGATGTACCATAATATCTGAACAAGGTTGGTCCTATAACCAATATAAAATAATATAAAAATTAATAACTTCATATAATAATCCAGGACTGTCACTATTTTTACAGTCCTATTTTTAAATAGGACTGTCCAAATTATGACATTCCTACTTTTATATAGGACTGTCGAATTTATGACAGTCCTCTATTAATTTAGGACTGTAGATTATTTGACAGTCCTATATTTATATAGGACTGTCTAATTTTTACAGTCCTAACTCGTGACTGTCGAATTAGGGTTGTCGTTTTACGTACCGTACGTGCTTCGGAACAACCAACTTGTTCTTCGGAACGTCCGGAGTGCATATTTAATGAATTGGACGATCCGACTTCGTCATCGAACATTTTTTCATGCATTGTTCCTACAATAATCAAAATAAACTAAATCTTTTTCGGACAATTGCAAAACTTATTCATCGTAGGTTGTCGAAGACATACCGGAAGAATATTCCTTGGAGTATCACCAAAGTAAAATCCTCCTCCAACCACAACTAGCTATTTCCAAATTTAGGTTTGGACTTGGTGGAATGAGGGTCTCTTAAGTCTAGGTTGAATGCCCAAAATAGAAAGCCATTTCACTTTTATACTTTGGTGTGGGCTAGCCCCAAGTAACTATGAGAGTGACAAACTTGTAATTTTGGGAAATGGACTGTCAAAATTTTGACAGTCCTTCAAAGTGGTAGGACTGTCAAAATTTTGACAGTCCTGATTATAATATTGGACTAGTCCCGAGTAACTTTCATGATGGCAAATTTATAATTTTTTGTAAATTTCCATTGGACTAGCCCCGAGTAAAATGTGTAGTGCCCTTATAATTACCCATATATTAACTCTACACCTAAACGAACATACGAGAGAGGGAGGAATGTCTGTAATAAAGCTCTGCATACATTTTTCATATTTATATCGTGATTCCACTAAATAAAAAATTTAAAAAGAAAATTAAAAATTGACATAATAAGGACTAAAAGATGGGGAGAAAACAGGGATGAGAATACAGCTGGGGGTGACGGCTCCCATGACAAAACAAAAGAAACAACGCGGATCCACCGACTCCTCTTCACATTCTCTTGTGGGTCCCTCCTTCGGACGCTTGTGGGCCCACACTCAGATCGTCAGGCACCCAACCTCGTGTTGACTGGAGATTTTATGGGCTGGGCCGGCCAACTTCAATGGACCTTCAAGTGGACCAACAAGATGTAATTAGTAAAAGTAAAAAATACATAGAGTAGGGGTGCAAGACTAAACCTGAGACCGATCGAATAAATCCATTAATGGATTAGGCTATGGTTAAAGATACTCGAGTTCGGATTAAAATATTTGAGCATGATCAGGAATCGGGTTGGGCTCGGGTTATCCAAAGAATTCGAAATTCGGCTTATATATATATATATATATATATATATATATATATATATATATATATATATATTGTATCATATTTTTTAAATAAAAAGTTTAAATTCTAAAAAAATTCACCCAAGCTCTTCAACTCCATATCATAAATTTTATTTTAGTTTGTATTTTGTAATAATTGAGACTTGATTGTTATTTGATTATGTGTTTAACTCTTGTTTAAAATTATTTTAAATATCATATTAGAGCTCGATGGACCCGATCCAACCTAAGTCCGACCCGATCCTCCGGACTTTGTCTTGGGCTACTATATATGTTAAACCCGAGGTCGGGTCGAACTTGGGCTCGAACAAGACTTATGAATCTTCGTATTGGATTTGGGTTGGGTTGGATTGAGCTCAAAACCGATCCAACCCGTCCGAGTTTCACTCCTAACATAAAGGATTTCTACCATATAAGTCCCCACCATTGTCGTCGAAATTTTTAGAAACGTCTCCGAAAAATTACCCATGTCAGTGTGTCCCCACTGACACACCTTAGTATTTATCAGCTTTTATAACTCATAATATTAATTGTGTGGGTCTTGAAAGTATATATGATCGAACTCTAGTAACTCCTGTGGTTATCGAAGAGAGGTATAAGACATTGGCTGGGTGACGGAAGATCGATGAATCGAGTCACGAGAGCGTATTATTCTTTCTATTTATTTGGTAGGAGTTGGACGCGTCGGACCCAAAAGACAGACAACGTAATGTGAACAAATTTTTGAATGTTATACTGGACATCTAAAAAAAATTATATAGGAAAGCATTTCTATTTTCCATTTTCAAGTAAATAGTTTTCTATGCAGGAGTTGGTGAACTCTAACAATCAACATGGTGGTGTGCATGAAGAAGAGTACAAACGAACATGGGGGCATTTCTGGAAAAAAAAAGGAGGGCATATACCTATGATATGTGAGGAAGGAATGCCTTTAATAGATTCGTTTTTCGTCAGCTGGGGGATACAAGCAAAAGTTATTATTCTTAATAATATATTAATGATAATAATTAATTAAAAAATTATATATATTTTTTAAAAATGGGTCTCATGATGTGGTGATGAAAGAAAGAAAGAAAGACTTCGACAGCCGGAGACGGCGGCTCATTGACGCGGAGAGAGGCACCCTACTTGTGGGCCCACCTTCCAGAACTGTTAGACTAAAAATACGGCTAAATATTCAAATCTTGAATATCCTATCAGATTTTCGATTTGATTTTACTGTTCATATATATATATATATATATATATATATATATATATATATATATATATATATATATATATATATATATATATCACCACAAAATAGAGTATTTAGAATCAGAATTAAGAGCTACTAAAAAAAATAGTCATTAATATAGAACAATTATTAAGAGAAATAGATTAAAAAAATAGATTATATAAAAAATCAGAATCAAGATAGACTAGAAAAAATATTAAAACAAGAAAATTTATCCGGGTCAAAAAAAATTATAGATTTAAAAAATTGTAGATTTAAAAAACTATATATATATATATATATATATATATATATATATATATATATATTACGGATCCAAGAACATAAATTGGTGTTGACTGAACTAGATTAGGGGGCTGGTGTGGACTAACTCCTACAAAAAAAACATACATGGGTGGTGTCACGCCCCGATTCCGTGGAATCGATAGTCGTGTCCCGGGCGTGACGTCGTGCGGGCCTAGGTTGTGCACCGCACAAGGCTAAGGTATTTTATTTCGCATAGCGAGCACATATTCAGAGTACGCAGATAAATTGAAACATGGAAAAGTTCTCTTCGTTTTATTGATAATATGAACATCTATTACAAACTCTTGAACTGAGTCATAAGGTTGCCACCCGGGCTTACAAAAGTGTTGACACAAAATGAGATAGCAGTCCTGTACATTACATCCTTTACTAAATCTTCAAAATATAAGACCTCCTGGCGGAATGATGGCCTTTCCTCAGAGCTGCATTGTGTTGAGTCGATAGCTCCTTGCTTCAGAATACTTCAAAGGGTGGCACGAATATATGGCATGCCTACAGCTGGACTGGATTGGGGGAATTGGCTTCTGCTCCTCGCTCGGCTCTCCTTAGTACGGGAAACCTGTTTCAACGAGGGTCAGTACATCAAAACGTAGTGGTGAAGGCAAGCTAACCCAACTATACCAATCAACACATTGTTTAGATGAAGCATGCATATTTATTTGTGGTCTTTCTATCTTGTCTTAGTTCATTTTACAACAAGCAATAGATATAGAAATCAATGAAATAACTTGCCACCGTTCGATGACATTTACCTGCCCGTCTGAACCACTTGCACAAAACTTACCATGTCCTTCCCTGCCACGAAGACACACGTTAATTTGCTACAGGTTTAAATATACGAGGGGATCGCTGGCAAGGTGCCATAATGGACAGTTATAGTCTCGAGACGCAGATGTCGGAGGTGCATGTGTTGCAGCCAGCCATCCCGTCCAGTCCGTGAGACTATTTTGTGGATTCCGTCCGGATCGGATCGGTGCCAGTGCCCCAGCGACCGTCCGCAGGAACCATAGGCCTTGTGCACAAGTTGTCCGTGATCAAACGTCGTCTATTTTTAAGTTTAACCATTCATGTAGTTGAGGCAATAAAATCAGGAGACAGGTGGTATGGTATGATTTATTTTGCATAGTCTCCCTGATCAATTGTTGCATGGCAATGAGTGTTCTACATATAGCACAATTTATAGAAGAAGTAAATATTCTAACTTGTATTTATGCATATGATGAACATTCTAAACGAACAAGCATACAAGTAAGTAACCGTTCACAGTTTGATTGACAAGCAATATTACTCCAAGTCTATTCCCTTTTTATCTTGAAATCTTTTAATTATTACTTGGTATCGTTTTTGATCGGGGCAAATAAGAATGCAAGAATTTTAGGTGTGAAGGCTTGGAAGAAGGGCCAACTGAATCGAATATAAGCTACTTACTTAGTTGGAAGGGAGAAGGAAATAGGTGCTTCAAGAGTCCGCTCGGACGTTGCCTACTGCTTGTTCACCTGCATTGCCACGAACAACTGATCAATACCTCTTCCACTCTTTCCAATATCGGAATTGAAGTGCAGTTCAACGAACGAAAATAATGAAATCCATCGAAATCGTTCAAGAAATCTCAAGCAAATCAGAAAACCAACTCAAAGCACGAAAGCAACAAGCAACAGCGAAAACTAGGCAACAAAAGATGCAGCGGAGAGGTCCCTCCTGACTATGCCGCTAAGTCGATCCCGGGGGCACGCTCCACTGAATATGGGAATCAATTCCGAAGAAACAAATCCATAACGAGGATGATTTCTTGATTCAATCTATCTCGATTGAACGATACCGTCTTGTATTTCTTAGCCGCGCTCCCCGAATAGGGCGAACGAGGTACCATATCCTACCCAACTAATTGGAAGTTTCATTCCGAAACTTAGGAATAGAACCTACCACTAGGAAATAATGAAGGGAACCTATCCCTCATCTCAGATTCAAGCTCCCAAGTGGATTCTTCAACCAAATAATTTTGTGAAAGCACGCGTACGAGAGGAACCGAGTGACTTCGAAGCAGCTTTTCTTTCTGATCCAAAATTTGCACAGGCTGTTCTACATATGTCAAGTCGGCCTGAAGATTCAGTTGATCCAGATCTACCACGTGGCTCGGGTCGTACACATACTTCCTAAGTTGGGAAACATAAAAAATATCGTGCACTTCGGATAGTGATGGCGGTAGGGCAATTTGATATGCAACTGAGGCGAGTTGCTTTAATATCTCGAACGAACCAACAAATCTTGGACTTAGCTTTTCCTTTGCTCCAAATCTGGTGACTCCTTGCATGGGCAAAATCTTGAGAAATATACGGTCTCCTTCTAGAAACTCAAGTGGCCGTCGATGTGCATCAGCGTAGCTCTTTTGGCGACTTTGGGCTACCTTCAGTCTTTCCCGGATCAAACTAATCTTTTGAACGGTTTGCTCCACAAGCTCAGGGCCAAGAATCTGCCGTTCTCCAACTTTGTCCTAATACGGGGATCTGCACTTTCGCCCATACAACGCCTTATACGGCGCCATCTGAATGCTGGATTGGAAGCTATTGTTGTATGCAAATTCAGCTAACGGTAGATGCTGGTCCCAACTCGTCTTCAAGTCCAAGGCGCAGAGTCGTAGCATATCTTCAAGGATCTGGTTGACACGTTCCATTTGGCCATCGGTCTGTGGATGGTAGGCGGAGCTGAACTTCAACTTCGTCCCCATTGCTGGCTGCAGGCTTTCCCAGAAACGCGATATGAATCGACCATCTCTATCGGAGACTATGGATACTGGCATGCCGTGGAGCCGAACGATTTCTTTGAGGTAGATTTGAGCCAAGCGATCGGCGCTCCAAGTACTCTTGATAGGCAGAAAGTGAGCGACTTAGTGAGGCGATCAACAATAACCCAAACGGCATCATTCTCCCGTTGCGTCTTTGGCAAGCCAACAATAAAATCTATTGTTATATGTTTCCATTTCCACTCCGGAATAGCGAGGTTCTGCATCTCTCCGCCCGGCTTCTGGTATTCAGCCTGTCACGACCCGATTCCGTGGAATCGTTGGGGCGTCCCCCGAATCGTGATGCCGTGCGGGCCTGGGGTTGCGCCCGCACAAGGCTAAAGTATTTTGCATAACGAGCACATATTCAGAGTACGCAGATAAATTGAATCACAGATTTGAAAGATGAAAAAGTTCTCTTTATTGATAATGAACATCTATTACAAACTCTTGAACGAGTCGGCTACTTGCCGCACGGGCTTACAAAAGTGTTGACTCAAAATGAGATAGCAGTCCTGTACATTACATCCCTTTACTAAACTTCAAAATGTATAGACCTCCAGGCTGGAGGACAGCTTTGCCACGGAGCTGCATTGTGTATGAAGAGTTGCAAGCTCCTGCTTCAAAATGCTTCAAGGACGGCGCGATCAGGATGCGCCTACATCTGGACTGGATCGGGAAGACGACTTCGGCTCCTCACTCGGTTCGCCTTGGTGTGGAGAACATGTTTCAACGAGGGTCAGTATGTCGAAACATACTGGTGAAGGCGAGCTAACCGAACTATACCAATCAACATATTTTTTTAATGAAGCATGCATATTTTGTGGGTTTCTATCTTGCCTTAGTTCATTTACAAGTAAGCAGCATATAGAATTTACTGAAATGAACTTGCCACCGTTCGATGGATTTTACCTGTCCATCTGAACCACCTGCACAATACTTACCATGCCTTCCCTGCCACGAAGACACAAGTTAGTTTGTAACAGGTTTAAATATACAGTGGATCACTGGCGGGATGCTATAATGGACGATTTAGTCTTGAACGAGGATGGAATGCAGTGAAGATTCAGTAGTGGCTACAAACCATCCCGTCCAGATGCAGTAGACTACAGTGAAGTTCCGTCCGGATCGGATCGGTGCCAGTGCCCCAGCGACCGTCCGTAGGAACCAGTGACCTTGTGCACAAGTTGTCCGTGATTGAATTGGTATTGTTTATTAAGGTAACAGTTCATGCAGTTGAGGTAACACGAGTACAAGACAAGCAGTATTTCATGATTCAGTTGCATAGCCTCTCGGTTCAGTGTATTTCATTCAGGATAAGCTCTTTTCATAGCACAATTTAAAGAAGAGCATACATTCTAACTTGTATTTATGCATATGATAAATATTCCAAACGAACAAGCATGCAAGTAAGTAACCGTTCACAAGTTTGATTGACAAGCAGTATTATCCAAGTCTATTCTCTTTTTATCTTGGTATCTTTTATTATTACTTGGTATCGTCTGATCGGGGCAACAAGAATGCAAGAGTTTTTGGTGTGAAGACTTGGAAGCATGGCTAGCTAATCGAGATGGTAGCCACTCACTTAGTTGGTTGGAAGAGAGAAGGAAAGAGGTGCTTCACGACTCCGCTCGCAAGCTGCCTACTGCTTGTTCACCTGTATTGCACGAACAACTCGATCAATACTCCTTCCACTCTTTTCAATATCGGAATTGAAGTGCAATTCAATGAACGAAAATAATGAAATCATCGAAACCGTTCAAGAAAACCCAAGCAAATCCAAAACTAACTCAAAGCACGAAAGCAACAGCGACATCAAAATCCGAGGCAACAAAAGATAACAGCGGAGAGGTCCCTCCTGACTCTGCCGCTAAGTCGATCCCGGGGGCACGGTCCACTGAATATAGGAATAGATTCCGAAGAAACAAATTCATAACGAGGACAAGTTCTTGTTTCAATCTATCCCGATCGAACAATACCATCTTGTATTTCTTAGCCGCGCTCCCCGCACCGGGGGAACGGGGCGCTACATCCTACCCAACTTATTGGAAGTTTCGTCCCGAAACTTAAGAATAGGACCTACCGTTAGGGAGCATTATGTTGGGGCCGACTATTGAGGCGGCTCAAAGGACAGCCAGGAATGGTATGATCAGGATCCCCACAAATGAGGCATTGCCCAAGTTTCTTACGGCACTTTTCAGCTGTGTGCCCTGGTTTCTTACAATAAGAACATGGTTGCCCTGGGTTTCCTCTCCGTGGACCGTCGTGGTTAGGGCGCTTTGCAGTGGTGTTTCCTCTATCGTTGTTTTGGCATTTGTGATTGTATGTATGCACAGCGCCGACATAAATATGAGGATACTGCGGTTCAAGAGATAGGGCATGATTCATGACTTCCTGCATTGTCCCGTACTGATGAACGACCACATGCACATGGATGGCAGGGCACAAACCACCTTCAAACCTTCTGGCTCTACTCATTGCATCAGGTAAATAGGTGCAAGTAAATTTGGAGAGTCGGTTGAATTCGGCGGCATCCTGTTTAACTGTCATATTGCCTTGCCTCAGTCGCACGAACTCATTCTCCATCTGACGTTGTACTGGAGGGGGTATAAAATCCTATTCAAATGCGGCATGAAAAGTCGTCCACGAGATTGCCTCCTCTCCGTGATCAAATTGAAGAGATCGTCGATGCACGTTCCACCAATCGTGCGCGTTGAGGCGGAGCTGTAGTTGCGCGCAGGCAACACGCTTCTCTTCGGGGACCACTAGCAGAGCGAAGTGGTCTTCAAGTTTGGCCAACCAATCTAGGGCCACGATTGGTTCCTCAGTCCCGTTGAATGGAGTGTTGCAGACTTTCTTGAAGTGGGAAAAGTCGAAGGCAGTCACTTCCCTCGGCCTTGGAATTTGCGGCGTTTTGACTTCAAGCACGGGCTCTTCCACCGGAGTCGTTGCTGTTGCAGCGGAATGTGTGGAAGCCAAAGTCTGAACGATCTATTGCAGGGCATCTACCTGCTTCTGTTGGACTGAGAATCGAGTCTCTAGATTTCTTTCGAACTTGGCTTGGCAAGCATCATCTCTTTGTCGTTGTGCTTTTAATATTTGCATTATCCGCTCAAGCGGATCGACTTGAGATATGCCCCATTGGCTCCGAGAACTACCCGAAGTGCCCGAACTACTTTCTTAGCCTTGCGTTTCGTCCGGTGCTAGCGCTGCAGATTGTGCTGGTGCCATTCCTTCAAAAGAAGGTAAATTACATTAGGATCATAATGTATTATGGACTTATTGCATGAATGTATCTCATTTTGGCCTAGCGAGTTCAAGAGTTCGCACAGGAATTTGATCGTTAAAGGAACTTTTCCAGCAAGAGAGTCTAAGGAACTTGAATCTGGGCTCTGATACCATTATATCACGACCCAATTCTGTGGAATCGTTGGGGCGTCCCCCGAATCGTGATGCCGTACGGGCCTGGGGTTGCGCCCGCACAAGGCTAAAGTATTTTGCATAACGAGCACATATTCAGAGTACGCAGATAAATTGAAACACAGATTTGAAACATGGAAAAGTTTTCTTTATTGATAATGAACATCTATTACAAACTCTTGAACGAGTCGGCTACTTGCCGCACGGGCTTACAAAAGTGTTGACTCAAAATGAGATAGCAGTCCTGTACATTATATCCCTTTACTAAACTTCAAAATGTATAGACCTCCGGGCTAGAGGACAGCTTTGCCACGAAGCTGCATTGTGTATGAAGAGTTGCAAGCTCCTGCTTCAAAATGCTTCAAGGACTGCGCGATCAGGATGCGCCTACAGCTGGACTGGATCGGGAAGACGACTTCGGCTCCTCGCTCGGTTCTCCTTGGTGCAGAGAACCTGTTTCAACGAGGGTCAGTATGTCGAAACATACTGGTGAAGGCGAGCTAACCGAACTATACCAATCAACACGTTGTTTTAATGAAGCATGCATATTTTGTGGGTTTCTATCTTGCCTTAGTTCATTTACAAGTAAGCAGCATATAGAATTTACTGAAATGAACTTGCCACCGTTCGGTGGATTTTACCTGTCCGTCTGAACCACCTGCACAATACTTACCATTCCTTCCCTGCCACGAAGACACAAGTTAGTTTGCAACAGGTTTAAATATACAGTGGATCACTGGCGGGATGCCATAATGGACGATTTAGTCTTGAACGAGGATGGAATGCAGCGAAGATTCAGTAGTGGCTACAAACCACCCCGTCCAGATACAGTAGACTACAGTGAAGTTCCGTCCGGATCGGATCGGTGCCAGTGCCCCAGCGACCGTCCGTAGGAACCAGTGACCTTGTGCACAAGTTGTCCGTGATCGAATCGGTATTGTTTATTAAGGTAACAGTTTATGCAGTTGAGGCAACACGAGTACAAGACAAGCAGTATTTCATGATTCAGTTGCATAGCCTCTCGGTTCCGTGTATTTCATTCAGGATAAGCTCTTTTCATAGCACAATTTAAAGAAGAGCATACATTCTAACTTGTATTTATGCATATGATAAATATTCTAAACGAACAAGCATGCAAGTAAGTAACCATTCACAAGTTTGATTGACAAGCAGTATTATCCAAGTCTATTCTCTTTTTATCTTGGTATCTTTTATTATTACTTGGTATCGTCTGATCGGGGCAACAAGAATGCAAGAGTTTTTGGTATGAAGACTTGAAAGTAGGGCTAGCTAATCGAGATGGTAGCCACTCACTTAGTTGGTTGGAAGAGAGAAGGAAAGAGACGCTTCACGACTCTGCTCACAAGCCGCCTAATGCTTGTTCACCTGCATTGCATGAACAGCTCGATCAATACTCCTTTCACTCTTTCCAATCTCGGAATTGAAGTACAATTTAATGAACGAAAATAATGAAATCATCGAAACCGTTCAAGAAAATCCAAGCAAATCTAAAACCAACTCAAAGCACGAAAGCAACAAGCGACATCAAAATTCGAGGCAACAAAAGATAACAGCGGAGAGGTCCCTCCTGACTCTGCCGCTAAGTCGATCCCGGGGGCATGGTCCACTGAATATGGGAATCGATTCCGAAGAAACAAATCCATAACGAGGACGAGTTCTTGTTTCAATCTATCCCGATCGAACGATACCATCTTGTATTTCTTAGCCGCGCTTCCCGCACCGGAGGAACGGGGCACTACACGGCCTTTACCCTCTGACAAGCCATGCAATACGACATGAACATCGCCACATCTCGTTTCAAGCTGTGCCACCAAAACGTCGTTCGGAGATCTCGATACATCTTTGTGCTACCCGGATGAGAAGTATAACTAGCATAATGAGCTTCAGTGAGTATCTCTTTTTTGAGGGCCGCATCGTCTGGAATGCACAGTCTTCCCTTCACTCGGATCATCCCATCTGTGCCTATCGCAAAGTCGGTTGCCTTTCCTGCTGAGATAAGAGCTTGCATCTTTTGCAAGAATATGTCATCCTTCTGAGCGGCCTTGACCTTTTATAACAAGTCAGGCTCGAGGCGCAGTTGTTCTACTTGTGCCCCCTTTTTGTAATGCTCAAGGATTCAAGATCTTGGTGCAGCCTGTCATCAATAGCCAAACTCCCAACGAACACTCAACTCAGTGCATCAGCTACGACGTTTCCTTTGCCAGGCATATATTGATCATTAAGTCAAAGTCGCTAAGAAGTTCAAGCCAGCGCCATTGACGAAGATTCAAATCCTTTTATGTATACAGATATTTTAAACTTTTATGGTCTGTATAAATCTTGCACGGTACACCGTAAAGGTAGTGGCGCCATAGCTTCAGCGCGAACACCACCGCAGCCAGTTCTAAATCATGCGTTGGGAAGTTCTTCTCGTGAGGCTTTAACTGCCTCGACACGAAGGCTATTACTTTATCCTTTTGCATTAGGATACATCCCAGACCCTTACCTGACGCATCACTGTATATTTTAAAGTCATCAGGTCCGTCCGGAAGGGTAAGAATTGGTGCAGAGATGAGGCGCTACTTTAACTCCGCAAATGAAGCTTCACAGTCGTCTGTCCAATTGAACTTTACTCCCTTCTGAATGAGCTGAGTCAGGGGCGACGCAATTTTTGCAAAATTTTGTATAAATCTCCGGTAGTAGCCCGCCAGACCAAGGAAGCTCCGTATATCGCTAGTTGACTCAGGCCGTTTCCACTGCATAATGGCTTCTACCTTTCGTGGGTCTACTGAAATGCCTTACGCAGAAATAATGTGCCCTAAAAAGGATACACTGTCCAGCCAAAACTCGTATTTACTTTACTTGGCATACAACTTGTTGTCTCAAAGGGTTTGAAGCACCATCTGCAGGTGTCCTACGTGTTCATCCCTATTCTTCGAGTACACCAAGATATCATCGATAAAAACTACTACGAATTTATCGATGAATGGCTGGAACACTCGATTCTTCAAATCCATGAATGCAGCAGGTGCATCCATCAGTCCAAACGGCATAACAGAAAACTCGTAATGCCCGTAACAGGTTCGGAAGGCAGTCTTTGGCATGTCTTCTGGCTTAATCTTCAGTTGGTGGTAGCCCGAGCGAAGATCGATTTTTGAAAACACCGTTGTCCCTTGCAGCTGATCAAACAAGTCATCTATCCTTGGCAGAGGATACTTGTTTCTAACGGTGACCTTGTTCAGCTCCCGATAATCGATACAGAGGCGTAGCGTCCTGTCTTTCTTCTTCACAAAGAGCACAGGCACGCCCCAAGGAGATACGCTCGGATGGACGAACCCACGATCCAGTAACTCTTGCAGTTGGCACTTTAATTCTTTCAGTTCAGCAGGGGCCATTATATACGGAGTCTTAGAGATTGGCTGTGTATTCGGGAAGGTGTCTATGGTGAATTCGATCTCTCGGTCTGGTGGCATGCCGGGTAGTTCGCTCGAAAATACGTCAGAGAACTCCGCCTCAACGGAAGAAGACTCGACGTTTGTGTAGTCCTGCTGTGTGTCCCGAACCGACGCTAGGTATCCCGTGCATCCTGAGTGTAGCATTCGCCGAGCAGATGTTGCAGAAATCACTATGTAGGCCCTGGTCGTATCAGTTATTGGACTACTCGTGTAGCATAATTCGGCTTCTCCAGGCAGGCGGAAGACGACTCGTTTCTCTGCACACTCGATAGTTGTCGAGCAGGCGCCGAGCCAATCCATTCCCAAAATGATATCATAGCCCCGAACATTTAGAACTAAAATATCTAGCGATAGTTTCCTTCCTCCAATACATATGTAACCACCTTGGCATACTGAACGGACAGGTATTTTCGTGCCAGAGGGAGTGGTAACACTAAGGTCTAGATATAACATAGTCATTTCTATATTGTTCTCCACGGTAAAATTTGTGGATATAAATGTGTTGCACCAGAATCAAATAGCACACGAGCAGGTATGTTATTAAAAAAGCAAAGTACCTGACACGACGGTGTCTGAGGCCAAAGCTTCCTTTTGTGTCATTGTATAGACCCGACCTTGAGCTTGGCGACGCTCTTGCTGGGGCGCATTTCGATTGGCCTGAGTTGCAGCAACTTGATTTGGATGTTGAGGAGGGCGAGCAGATCGGCATAACGGACAGTCAGGAACGGCATGATCTGGGTCTCCACAAACGAGGCATAATTTGAGCTTCCTACGACAGTTGTCAATCGTGTGCCCGGGCTTCTTACAATAAGAACATGGTTGCCCTGGATTTCCCTTTTGCGAACCGCCATTGTTTGGACGCTTTGCAGCGGTGTTTTCTCTATCGTTGCTATGGCGTTTGTGATTGGAGGTATGCACAGCGCCGGCAGCAATGTGAGGATACTGCGGTTCGAGGGAGAGGGCGTGGTTTAGGACTTCCTGCATTGTCTGGTATTGTGGAAAGACTACGTGTGCGTGGATGGCGAGACGTAGACCTCCTTCGAATCGTCTGGCACGACTCGCTGCATCGGGTAGATAGGAACTGGCAAATTTGGCAAGCCTGTTGAACTCGGTGGAGTATTGCTTAACTGTCATGCTGCCCTGCCGTAGTTGTACAAACTCATTTTCCTTCTGTCGATGTACAGGTGGGGGTATGAACTCCTCCTCAGACGTGCCATATAAAGTAGTCCATGCTATCGCTTCCCCTCCATCATCAACTGGAAGAGATCGTCGATGCACCTCCCACCAATCGTGCGCGTTGAGACGAAGCTGCAGTTGAGCACATGCAACGCGCTTCTCTTCGGGTACTTTCAGCAGTGAGAAATGGTCTTCAAGTTCGACCAACCAATCTAGAGCCACGATTGGGTCCTCGGTCCCTTTAAATGGAGTATTGCAGACTTTCTTGAAGTCGCCAAAGTCGAAGGCAGTCACATCCCTCTTTCTTGGTGTTTGAGGCGTCTCGACTTTAAGCACGGGATGCTCCACCGGTGTAGCCGTTGTTGCTGCGGAATAGTTGGAGGCCAAAGTCTGAACAATATGCTGCAGGGTATCTACCTGCCTTTGTTGGACTGAGAATCGTGCCTCTATATTGTCTTAAAACTTGAGTAGTCTCTCATCCGCTTGCTTCTCAGCCCGTTCATAATGAGCTTTATCCCTTTGTTGGCTGGCTTCCAACATCCGCATTATTTGCTGAAATGGATCAACTCGAGACATGGATCGCTAGCTCCGAGAGCTTCCTGAAGTGTCGGAACTGCTCTCTTGGGCTTGCGTCTCGCCCGGTGCTTGCGCTGAGGATTGCGCTTGAGCAATTCCTTCAAAAGAAGGTAAATTACATCAGGATCATAATGTATTATGGACTCATTGTATGAACGCGTCTCATTTTGGACTAACGAGTTCAAGAGTTCGCACAGGGATTTATCATTAAAAGGATATTTTCCAGTACGAGGGTCAAAGGAACTTGAAGCTGTGCTCTGATACCAACATGTCACGCCCCAATTCCGTAAAATCGATAGTCGTCCCCCGGACGTGACGTCATGCGGGCCTAGGTTGTGCATCGTACAAGGCTAAGGTATTTTATTTCGTATAGCAAGTACATATTCAGAGTACGCATATAAATTAAAACATGGAAAAGTTCTCTTCGTTTTATTGATAATATGAACATCTATTACAAACTCTTGAACTGAGTCATAAGGTTGCCACCCGGACTTACAAAAGTGTTGACACAAAATGAGATAACAGTCTTGTACATTACATCCTTTACTAAAACTTCAAAATATAAGACCTCCTAGCGGAATGATAGCCTTTCCTCGGAGCTGCATTGTGTTGAGTCGCTAGCTCCTTGCTTCAGAATACTTCAAAGGGTGGCACGAATTTAGGGCGTGCCTACAGCTGGACTGGATTGGGGGAATTGGCTTATGCTCCTTGCTCGGCTCTCCTTAGTACGGGAAACCTGTTTCAACGAGGGTCAGTACATCAAAACGTACTGGTGAAGACAAGCTAACCCAACTATACCAATCAACACGTTGTTTAGATAAAGCATGCATATTTATTTGTGGTCTTTCTATCTTGCCTTAGTTTATTTTACAGCAAGCAATAGATATAGAAATCAATGAAATAACTTGCCACCGTTCGATGATATTTACCTGCCTGTCTGAACCACCTGCACAAAACTTACCATGTCCTTCCCTGCCACGAAGACACAAGTTAATTTGCTGCAGGTTAAAATATACGAGGGGATCACTGGCAAGGTGCCATAATGGACGAGTTATAGTCTCGAGACGCGGATGCCGGAGGAGCATGTGTTGCAGCCAGCCAGCTCGTCCAGTCCGTGAGACTATTTTGTGGATTCCGTCCGGATCAGATCGGTGCCAGTGCCCCAGCGACCGTCCCCAGGAACCATAGGCCTTGTGCACAAGTTGTCCATGATCAAATGACGTCTATTTTTAAGTTTAACCATTCATGAAGTTGAGGCAATAAAATCAGGAGACAGGTGGCATGGTATAATTTATTTTGCATAGTCTCCCTGATCAATTATTGTATGGCATAGAGTGTTCTACATATAGCACAATTTATAGAAGAAGTAAAATCCTAACTTGTATTTATGCATATAATGAACATTTCAAACGAACAAGCATATAAGTAACCGTTCACAGTTTGATTGACAAGCAATAATACTCCAAGTCTATTCCTTTTTTATCTTGAAATCTTTTAGTTATTACTTGGTATCATTTTTTATCGGGGCAAATAAGAATGCAAGATTTTTAGGTGTGAAGGCTTGGAAGAAGGGCCAACTGAATCGAATATAAGACACTCACTTAGTTGGAAGGGAGAAGGAAAGGGGTGCTTCAGGAGTCCGCTCGGGCGTTGCCTACTGCTTGTTCACCTGCATTGCCACGAACAGCTGATCAATACCTCTTCCACTCTTTCCAATATCAGACTTGAAGTGCAGTTCAACGAACGAAAACAATAAAATCCATCGAAACCGTTCAAGAAATCTCAAGCAAATCCGAAAACAAACTCAAAGCACGAAAGCAACAAGCGACAGCGAAAACTAGGCAACAAAAGATGCAGCGGAGAGGTCCCTCCTGACTCTGCTGCTAAGTCGGTCCTGGGGGCACGGTCCACTGAATATGGGAATCAATTCCGAAGAAACAAATCCATAACGAGGATGAGTTCTTGATTTAATCTATCCCGATTGAATGATATTGTCTTGTATTTCTTAGCCGCGCTCCCCGGATAGGGGTAACGGGGCACCACAGGTGGGCTCCAACACACCCCAGTCAAAGCCTGGATTCGCCTCCTGTATATAACTAAACCCCTCATATCCATCAATGCATGCATACATATTTTCGGGAGGATGAACCTTTATTATAGTTGGAAGTGTGTAATTATTAGTAAATCTCTACTATTATAATACGGCTTAAAAACGGTTCAAAAATGAGTAGTCTAAGCTGTATGTATATCGTTATTTATTAATATAAAAAATTCAAAAAAATAAATCCGACAATTTTTTTCTCGCGTAGTTGAGAACAAAATTAAAACCCGAAACATATAACAAATAATAAAAATATATTCAAAATTTAAATTATATTTAATTAACTTCATGGCATTATCTAATTAAACAGATAACCAAAATTTAAAAAAATTATAATTCAAATATATTCAAATCAAATTTAAAATATTTTAATATAATTTAAAATTTATCTATTTTTTAATAATATTATAAAAATTTTATACGTGCGTTCACTTGAACGACTAAATAATAATTATATTAGTAGAAAATATATAATTTATATATTTTAATCTAATCTAATCTTATCTTATCTTATCGTATCGTATCGTATCTTATATCTATATTACTATATAATATGAAAACTTAAACATCATCTTGAATTCCTCCCACCCCAAATATGGCTTTGCTCAAATCTAGGAAGTAAAATATACATAAAAATAAGATAGATGGATATATAATTTAGAATAAAAGTGATGATTACGTAATAAATATATTGAGTATGAGAGAAAAATAATGTTATTATGTCAAATTGCATGTCATTTTTGTTTAAAATAGTCCAAGTAATAAAGTATGTATGAAGTCTCATCTTCCCATACAGCTCTTCGTGTCCCAATGACAATAAATTCTTCTAGTATAATATAAATAGAAAAAGTTTTACACTTCACCGTAAAACTATATATATATATATATATATATATATATATATATATATATATATATATATATATATATATATATATATATATATGCCTTTCCACTAACATAATTACTAACCACAAATAATTACACGCTTACAACTACAATAAATATAAATCATCTCAAAAATAAATTTATTTAAAAATATTTTATACTATTTTATAATGAGTTTGTTATGCGAGTATATAATTTAAAAGTAAGAAAAATAAAACACACAAAAGACATGCAACGTACATGTGCGACTTTTATGCTTCCTTTGATAAGAGAGGAAAAAGTTAAGAGGAAAATAATGTTGTTCGCTTTTTTGGTATGAAAAATAAAGTGGATGAAAAAGAAAAAAAAAATGTAGACATTAGTTTCCACTTAACGCACCAAATCTAATTTCTAAAAAAATAGAAGAAAAAGTGAAAGGGTTATTATTCATTTGTTTTGTCCAAATAATTGATAAACCTATATTATTATTTTTCTTCTATCTTCTATTTTTTCTTTCATACAAAACAAAAAAAAGTTCATCTCTTCCATTTTTCATTCCTCTTAACAAACACAAATTAAAGAAAATGGTATTCTCTTTCCATATGGATAAAAAAAATCTATATTTACTCTTTCTCTTTTCTTCCATATTTTTTATTCGCAAAACTAGTCTTATATATAATAGAAAAACTTAGAGGGTTCATTGTGGAACTTTATGTTCCAAAAGTGATATTCTCCAATATTATATATATCAAAACATGCTTAAATTTACTAAAAGTAAAATATATAAATTATGTACTTCTCCACTAATATAATTATTCATCACTAATATTTGCATGCTTCTAACTACAATAAATATTTACCATCTCAAAAATTAACTTATTTTAAAATATTTTATATTATTCCAAAATAAAAAGACACTTGGGCCGACTTCTACTCGTGTCACGTCCCGAACTCCCGTTGTCCCGATCGCCCCCGCTGGACGTGAATCACCGCGCCGGCGGTCCCGCGGGACGGTCATTCCCCTCGGGACGTAATGCCGTGCGAGCTTGGAGATGCTCTCGCACAAGGCAATAACATAAGTCGTCTTGGTTATCATCGAACCGATCGAGTACGCAGCGGAGAGACAGTGTTACAAACAGTAATCCGTCTGAGTATACGGGACAAAGGTCAAGGCACAAGGTTATCTGAATACAATGGCATCGTTCCATACATTATGTCCCTCTATACAAAAGCAGCTCAAAATATTTCGATACGGCTCAAGGCATCGACACTAGATTTTCAGGTCATGGAGATTGGACACGATTGTTGCTTTCTCGGACGATCCAGCACCTGCAAATAAGCAAACTATTGCTGGGTCAGCACTTTGGAGAAAGTACTGGAGAGTATAAAATCAACGAATTGAAGCAGCATTCACTAAAACCAACACTAAATAATTATATTATAAAATATTACATTACTAGTGATCTTTCTAGTTTTATCTAGGTTCGTTACATGCAGTACAGGAGCAGTGTCATATGACTTCTTTTGGAAACATCTTTGAAATCAGAATTCAGTTCAATACAACCATGCATATAAGGCAAACAGTTCAAGCACGATGTACCAAATCAGGGTGCGCGCAACATGTCTCGTGAGCTATACTCATAGACTCTAGGGACAAAGCAACATCTAGTGGACTATCATTCATTATACTATAAGGCGATCAACATATTCAAGCAAGCATGCAAGTCTATGTACGATGCAAGACAATAAGCAAAATAACATATCACTTATTTTGGATCTTATGCCTCGTCGAACGGTTATTCTTACAGCAGACTTACAAGTTAGCAACAATTTGCATATGTAAACAAGGTTCTCTTTCATATCCGTCTCTGCATCAAACAGTTAGGTATGCAAGAAGGCTAGCCTAGCATACGTCCTAACTACCTGAAATGCAGCTATCTCCATGAACAAGCTAACTTCTCAAACTCAAACTCTTCCCAACAGAAGCACCGCCTCCCATATAATAGCCACGTCTCCCTAGATCCCGTAGGACCGGAATATCAGGACGCACTATTAGTCTCACCCCATCAGTAGTCGCCATCCACCATTCTAATAGCCACGCCCCCTAGATCCCGTAGGACCGGAACATCAGGGTACACTATTAGTCTCCAAACTTGTCATTTAGCCTCCATCCCCCACAAGGTCCTCGATAACAAGCATAACACAACGTGACAATACAATCTTTCAATCCATCTATCTCTTATCTAATAGCCGTACCCCCTAGATCCCGTAGGACCGGAACATCAGGACGGGCTACTAGTCTCTTCTCTAACAAGACAAGCCATTTACTCTCTATAACAATACATGCATACATTCATTCTAGCTTTTGCATCAAAGACAATTAATGTTATAAACGACGACAAGCAAACATATGAACGATCTTTAGTTTAAGCAAGCATGACACTGGTCTATTTATCTTTTCTATTTAAGCATGTAGTTCTACTCTTTTCTTAGCATGGTAAGGTTCGTTCGATAGCGGTGTCAGTGTAACTAGCATGCAACATTTCTTTCTATTCTTAGCATGTCAATATTTCTATCTCTTTTTAGACAAGCATGTTCTTATTAAGCAAACAAGCATTACAAAAACTCAGATTCATTATTTAGACGTGCAAGAATCAGAGAATGAAGTTCTGACCACTCACTTAAATCAGTCATTTTCTGGATCAACAAGGAACTCTTCAATAAAGTTTTATTTTTTGAGTCAGCAAACCGATAACTCTTGTACATATTGCCAACGTGGAGCGGGGCACTACAACTTGTAGTATATATATATATATATATATATATATAATCCATTCCTAATAAAAAAAAAACTACTTTGGTAATTTACCCCCAAACTCCATCTCCATTTCCTTCCATACCCATTTATAATAGGGCTAATTAGAGTTTAGTTCCTAAATTTTATATAAGCTTAGAGTTTAAGTCCTAAGTTGTCCAATTAGAAAGTTTCGATTCTAAATTTTTTATTTATTTATTATATTCTTATTCTCATGCTCGACAATAAAAATTTTCTATATAAAATAAAAAAAAAAGTTTCGGATCTAAAATTTTCAATTGAATAGGACCCAAACTCTAAGATGGTATACAATTCTGGGTCTAAACTCTAATTTGCCCTTTATAATAATCTCCCATCCTCCTATCCACGCAGTCCCAATCCCCAATCTCAATTCCCTCCACCAAACCTAAATTAAGAAACAGAGGGAGGAAAAGAAGAAGAAAATCATTCAAGAAGGAGAGAGAGAGAGAGAGAGAGAGAGAGAGCGCAATGGCAGCATCAAGAAATATCTCTATTCTCCTACTAGCCCTCCTCCTTGCTCCTTCCGTCGTCTACTGCGGGTTCCACCACCACCAGCAGCAGCAGCAGCAGCAGGACATGGTGCTTGGCTGGTTCGGCGGGGAGGGGGAGGGAGAGGGAGAGGGAGAGGGAGATGAGTTTGCGATGTCGTCGGAGGTGAGCCGGAGGATACTGGCGACGTCGAGGTACATCAGCTACAACGCGCTGCACAGGGACAGCACCCCTTGCTCCCGCCGCGGCGCTTCCTACTACAACTGCCGCCCGGGGGCCCAGGCCAACCCCTACTCCCGCGGATGCTCTGCCATCACCAGATGCCGCAGCTAGCTACCTACCTACCTACCTACCTACCTAGAAACATTCTCTCTCTCTCTCTCTCTCTCTCTCTCTCTCTCTCTCCTTACATACTTAATTACTCATTCTGCCATCCATTTCAAAACTAAATGATGATGATAATGTTGATGATGCTGCTGCTGCTGCTGCTGCTGCTGCTTTTTCTTACTCCTTACTATTCATAGACCTTTTTTTTTTTTTATCATTTTCCTTGAAGTGGAAACAATGAATGTTTGTTTGTTGTGTAGATTTTTATTTATCGTGGTTGTATTTATTTAAGGATTATTTAATTTATTTTTATATTAGATTATATTAGGTATATTGATATTATCTAGGAAAGTTAAAGAATAATTTTTGAAAGTGTTGTTAAAATTTATTACAGATATCAAAACTTTTACCGACACTTTCAAAAATTTTAACGACACTTTACTTTAAGTAGATATTGTTAACTTTTTGATGTAACATGAGATAATATCAATATATCTAATCTAACATGGAAGTAAAATCAAATAGTCTTTTATTTAATTCAATTATATAACTCTTCTTATTTTTTTTGTCTTTACTGTATTTTAGATAACAAAAATGATAATTATGGTGAACAAATTCCTAATTTTATTTATTTAGGCCTTGATAAAGGCAGTACAAAAATAACTCGGAACTGGTCCAATCTTTTTTATAAATTATTCAGTCCAAAAATTTATTTAGGACTGTTAAAATTTTGACAATCCTTTGTTAGACTTTCAAAAATTTTGCAGTCTTAAATAATGTATGCAGTTCAATAGATTGTCAAAATTTGACAGTCCAACATATTGGAAGGACTGTCAAAATTTTGACAGTCCTAAATATTTTTTGTATTAGTTTTGAGTGAAAAATTTATTAAAAAAAATTGTATCAGCTCCAAGCCATTTTTGTAGTGTCTTTATTTATTACTGAACTAGTTTTTGTTATTGAAAATTTAACTACTTCTAGAACTATACTCAATTCTTAAATTGAAGGGGAAAATAAGGAAAGAGAGAACAAGAGAATTGGATGATAGGTTCTACATAAATGCATTAATTTGGGTATGATTTTGTTCCATCAGATTTTGTATAATTTCCCAAATAATTTTTGTTCTTGATTACTCCTTACTATTTTGTGCTACATTTGTGAAACACTTTAATGGGTGTGTTAACTAAAAAGAAAATGTAGTTGACAAGAAATCTTTTTCAATGTTTATAGATTTTTGAAGTAGATTATCAAAATTATCTCTAATTTAAAAAATAGTTTTGATAATCCACATTAGTCTCCTTGCAATTGCACTTCCCTAGTTAAAATTACAGTTTGTAATGGAGTTTTTGGCACCGTGTCTGTAAAGCTCCACTCAATTCTTAAAAACACGAAGGAAAAGAAAAAGATAAAAAAAAGGGTTTTATGATAAATGTTATTATTGATTTTTTTCTTCTTTCTTTTCGTATGGGCATGGTAATCTGGAATTAAAATAAATGGGTGGTGGGGATTAAGAAGAGTTGGCACTGTTTCAAACTTTTGTTGTAATTAATGGCGGGAATTAATGGAGTTTGGTGAGAAATTAAATACTTGTTTAAGGAATCAATTGGATGCATTGATTGAAGTGGCTGGCTAGCCTAGCTTCTTTTGGATTTCTAAAACAAAAATGAGTCGCCCCCATCCCATGAGAACTGGGGGAGGAGCACAACTGGCAAATTATTCGTTTTAATTTGGTAATAGGAAGGAATATTAATAAGAAAATGTACAAAATGGGGAAGGCATAGCATCTGTTGTTGAGAAAGTTAAGTGGAGTTGAAGCAACTTTGGATTCATGGTGGGTTGGGGTTTTTCAAAACAAAAGTCCTATAGAAACTCATGGGTTCTTAATTCTGACTAATGCTACTACTACAACCAAATGCTTACACAACCCACTTTCAATCGCCACGTGGCATTTATGTGACGGCCACCTATTGGAGGAACGAAAAGAGGTGGGACTCGATAGCTGTCCAGGTGGTCGTCACATGGCAAAAATGTCACGTGGCAGCCGCTCATTGGGAGAGAGGTGAGGCCGGATGTGGCCTACATAGCGGGGGAGATAGAGAGGGTTGTATGAAGGTTGTAAACATTTGGTAGTAAACTTAAAAATTTTCTAATTTTAAATGCTTGGTTATGAAAAGTTGTTGGATTATATGTAAACATGAAACTAAGTACAGTTTTAGGTTACGTTTGTTTTGCAAAATCTTGACATCAGCAAAGAGAAGTTATTACTTTTTTGGAAAAAGAAATTAGAAAAAAAAATTATTTTTTCACTCATCCTATGGATTCACTTTTCCCTTCCAATTATTCATTTTTTCTTCCATTTTTTGGGACATTTTCAAACAACGAAAGGAAAAATGAATAAAAATTATAATGTTATCCCTCCCGATTACCATAATGTACAAAACTCTCCACTTTTGACGGAAACTGTTGCACACTCACGGTCAACCCCTTTGACCGAGTTTTTGATGAAAATATCATTCTCTTGCTCCTCCACTCCTCTCTCTCTCTCTCTTCTCTCTCTCTCTCTCTCTCTCTCTTCTTTGTGCTACTTCCCACACTTCCAAGAATTTCCACCACCGCCATTAAACTTCCTCCTCCTCCTCCTCCTCTCCTCCATAGCCTCCTCCGTCGCCCTCCTCCTCCTCCAAAGCCTCCTCCTCCTCCTCCTCCTATGCCTCATCCTCCTCCTCTCTTCCATAGCTCCTCCTCGTTCTCTATAGCCTCCACCTACGCCCTCCTCCTCCTCCTCCTCCTCCATAGTCTCCTCATCTTCCTCTCCTCCATAATGGGTCCATAGTGGGGCGGAGGGCTGCTCGCGCGGGGGCGGGGGGCTACTTGCGAGGGGGCGGAGGCAGCGGGGGAGGGGGGGCAGGGGCTGCTCGCTCGGGGGCAGCGGGCCGGGGGCTCGCGAGGAGCGACAGAGGGGCTCACGGGCAGGCAGCGGGGGCCGGGAGGTGCTTGCGCGGTGGCCGGGGGGGTGGGGGGGTGGGTGGGGCAGGAGGGCACTACGGGATGGGGATTGGGGAAAGAAGACAAAGGGGATTTTTTTTTTCTAAAAATATGGTTAAACGAGTTGACTGTCTGTCAGGAACGATTTCGTCAAAAGGAGGGATGTACATTATGGTAATCGGGTGAAGTGCACATTGAATTATGATAAATAAAGTGTGATACAACTCAAAAAATTTCAATATTTATTTGCTTTCCTTCCTTTTTTGCGAACCTAACGAGGCTTAATATTAGTAAAATCCAAATGTCATATCTATATTCCAAGTTCTTTTTTCGAGTTCTTATTTGAGTTTTTGTAGTCAAATTGTTTTCAAAATGTCCATTTATGTTTCCAAATAAATATGATCCATTTGAGCATCCAAATAAATATTATGTTTGAACAATAATACATTTAGACCTCGTTTGGTTTACGGATTTAAGGAATCGGAAAATGAAACTTGTTTCATTCCTTTGTTTGGTAGTCACAACTTTGGGAAGTATTTTCCTGACAGGGAGAAAATATGTAGGAAAATGGTTCCTCTAGGAACCCATAAGATTGATTTTCCCTCATTTTCCGACATTTATAGCAAAAAATTAAGACAAAGATAGTCTTGTGTTATTGTCTATTTTACCAACACATATTTTTTTATAATATTATTTCTATTTTAAAAGGCAAGGACATTATAGGAATATTAATATTTTTTTTATTTCCTTTCCTACAACAACCAAACATTGGAAAAGAAATCAAATAATCTTTCCTAAATAATTTTCTTGTTTTACCAAACACAGAAAAAAAATCTGATAGGAATCTTGCTTTTTATATTCCATAAAAAATATAAGAAAATTTATTTTCATTCCGTGAACCAAACGAGGTCTTAAAACTTATATTTCGGATGCAGAACTGGACTCTTTTATGCAAGTTACGAACCTGGTGCACAGTAGATTGATCCTACATAAAAGTTCCTTTTCTAGTTAAAGCTCTGAGCTCGGCGTCTAAAGTTGTTTGGTTGATAACAACTGTGTTTGTGCTAGTTCAGTTTTGGGATAATTTATAAAATAAGAAGAAAACTGCTTTCATAAGATGGTTTTGTTTCTGTTCATAAACTTATGCGCACTGTAAAGACTATTGGAGTTCGATGGAGTTTTCAACCTATGAGATCGATGAGGGTTTTTAATCTATGTGAAGAATATCCTAGAGTGCAACGAACGTCATCCGTTTGTCGAAGAAGTTCAAAATTGTATCGAGCGTCGTATATTGGAACATATATGGTTTTATTGTAATTTAGAGTGATTTTTTTGTGCATTTTTCTTCGGTCATCACAAGATCCTATCGGTCTAGGGAAACAATTTTTATATTTCGTTCTCAATAGAGTGGTATCATAATGGTAGCAAAGCAGTAGTTGCCAGGTGTCAGGAGCTGACAGTCAAACCTAGTAGAAATGATGGACGTGAAGCCAGTGCACATGGTAAACAACAGTTCCAACTATCATTATTGGTGGAGCAAGATAAAAGATTTACTATTTGTTAAGAAGTATCTTCTGGTAGTTGCTTCTAAGAAGTCCAGTAAAAAATTCGATAAGGACTGAAATTTTGAGCATATATAAGTTTGTGGGTACATGTCACGTCCCAGATCCAGAATACTGGAGAGCGGGGGAAAGACTCAGCCAACCGCACCTTACGGAATACCGAAGTAACCCACAATGTGTTAAGGTTGTCTAGAGACAAGGGGATGCATACTACAATCAAGTCTCCTAAGGTCAAGAACTTTTATATCTCAATCATTCAATCAAGTAGCAATAACATAGAACATTTCAGAATAAGCAGTAAGGCATCCCAAACGTCGCATCAGAATGTTCTAGAGATCTAGCAATGCAAGTTGATATGCCAGATATATAGTCAAAAGTATACATGACAGTGAGTCAGCTGCAGTCTGAATATAATACAGTCATGTAGGGGACTAGTATCCAGATTTGCCGGCTAACAGGTGTTGGTTGGTTAAACGCCCAAAAGAATATAGTTTACAAAAGACTTGCAGTGAATAAAGGAACCCACTCGTGATCCTCAGCCACCATCCTTCTGGTGCGTGCCATCAGTAAGGGTGAGAAAAGCTTGATCCTCAGGTGCTGGCTCTAAACCTGGCCATGTAAAACCAGTGGGGTCAGACCCCAAATAACAAGTACCACAAAAGAAGCACGAAATAAAGAAAAAAAAACCCAGATCTATAGCATGAGATGCATTAGCCAACAATCAATGGCATATATCCCATCAATGACATGATACGACACCCCTTCACAAAATATGGACAAAATGTGGCCTATCGTATCAAGATAGAATACGTCCCTAAATTTTGGTCAAACTAAAATATCATGCATCGTAGTTTCAGTTCATATCCTATCATAACACAACAGTGCAACCCAACAACCAAATAAGGACATAATTGAACCATCATGCCACAACAATCTATGTCCCTAATTCCACTAAACGGAAGGCACAATACACAAGCAGAGATACAATAGGAGAAAAATATATAGCTTCAGTCCATGGAGTATCGTAACATAATGACGCAACCCAATAACCAAACAAGGATATGGGTTGAATCATCATGCCACGATAGCCTACTTTCCTGGCTAGGCACCTATATAAGCAAATTAGACGGCCAATCATGTATTACGGCTTGATATGTGATCTCTGGGTTATCCCAGTAATGCAATATATGAGTATCCTCAGATCGTGTCATAATCGAGCATGGCTGGCTGAACCAATGATATACAAGCAAGATTATATGTAAATGATGCACCAGTCTCATGTAAGGGTCCTGAGCTAATTAATAGTCAGTAACAGTTTCAAGCTTTCTATAGGAAAGATACTGGCTCGGTCCTATATTTAGATCAGATACTACACTCCACTAGTGCGGATGATATACAGTATCCGTGGTGGTCAGCCTTTAATCCCAGCTAATTTAGGGTGGTTTGACATGCACGATCTTGAGATACCATTCCCTTCCAATGCTCTACTATTTAAGTTGCCTAATTACCCCTAGGTTAATTAGAATCTCATGCCGTGGTCACATGAATATTCCTTCTTAGATGCCGTAGCATAAGTACGGGCACTCTTGATACGAATCCATATTGTCACTCGAAAGTTAAATTTGGATTCACCCAAGTGTGATGCAACAACCAATACTATCTAGCTACGACTAAAGTCATTATCCAACTACTAGATCCGTGCAAGAAAATAAGTACATATATCACGTAGCAAGAGTATGTGGCATGACGACTCACTATATATTAAGTAGCACTCTCGGTGCGATCAAGTGTATCTGTCATGCTCCAGTCCCAAAATATAATGGGACCGACACGCAACTAGGCCAGCTGATACATCTATATTTGGTTCCCAATTTAATGGCCATATCTAGGCATACTACGCTGTGAATATGGAACTAAGTCCACAACTAATACAAAGCAAAACAAGTACAACCAATCTCATCCACAGAACAGAAGTAATAAATGCTAAAATAAATAGTGGAAACGAAATATAAGGAGTCTGAATGTCATAATACAACCCAAATAAGTCTGATAAGAAAAAATCCACAGAATACAATACTGAAATAAAAGTACGAAAAGACAGATAAGATAAGTGGACAGGAACATCAGCTAACTAGGTAAAGATGCTTGTGTCCTAGGCCGAAGGCCTACCAATGATCAGGGAAACTCTGAAGGTAGCATCTCAAACTCCTCCTCGGTAGCGTATCTCGTCTCCTGCTCGGGCCCATACACGGTCGAGTAGTACATCTTGTCCAGATATGGAAGTAAACCAGGTCCTCAGTGGGACGTAACAGGAAACAAAAATATATGCCAAATATAAATACTGAATAAGTAAAAATGGTGTGCTAACCATCTAAGTGAATGCAACTGAGGACAACCTTGGTACGTATGGGTATGTATAGGCATAAATGTATAAAAACCATAACGCTCCGAAGAACGCGACATATGAATATATAAAACCATAACGCTCCGTAGAATGTGACATCTTAGTATACAAACCATAACGCTCTGTAGAACTCGACATCTGAATCTATAAACCATAATGTTCCGTAGAACACGACATCTGAATATAAGGGGTCATTAGTGTCATGCCCCGGTCCCGTAAGGGCCGATTGCCCTGATCTCCTGCAGGAACCGACCGCTAGGCACGAATCACCGTGCCAGCGCTCCCGCGGGATGATCGTTTCCATCGGAACGTGATGCCGTGCGAGCCTAGGGTTGCGTCCGCACAAGACAACATGTTAAAGTTGTGGTTATCATCGAATCGATCGAGTACACAGCGGAGGGACAATATTGTAAACAATAAATCTATCTGAGTAAATGGGGCAAAGATCGAGACACGAGGTTATCTGAATATAATGTCATCGTTCCATACATTATGTCCCTCTATACAAAAATAGCTCAAAGCAATTGATACGGCTCAAGACATCGATTCCAAATTTTTGGGTCCTGGGGATGAGGCACAGCTATCGCTTTCTCGGACGATCCAGCACCTGCGAACAAGCAAACTGTTGGTGGTCAGCACTTTGGAGAAAGTACTGGTGAGTCTAAAATCAAGAACATAAGCAACACTCCCTGAAACCCACACTAAGTAAGCATGTGGCAAAATATTATATTACTAGTGATCTTGCTACTTTTACCTAAGTTTATTTCATGCAGCTCAGGATTAGAGTCAATTTACTTCTTTCGAAAATATAGCTTTAGAAACAGTTTTGCATATTCAAACAATAAGCATACAACGGGGACAGTGTTCTATCGTACAATGCGCAGCATGTATCGTGAACCATATTCTAACTCTTAGGAACAAAAGTTATCTCTAGCGGACTGTTCATCTCGAATCAAAATAAGTGCATCAAGTGGACTATCATTCTTTTCAAGCAAACAAGATGACATATATATATGATTTCGGTCCCCGAGAAACTCAGGATCAGTAGCGGTAATCCAGCTAACTAATGACTCTTTTATCTGATGCTATTAGCAGCTGTTGTAACGCCCCGCTCCAAACGGTTACTTAAGAAACACTGCGCTGCTTCGACTCGGTTGAGAATCGAGTCTCGGGAAAACCTTACCGCCAGATCAACACGGACGAAGTGCAATGAACCGTTCAAATCGATCGAACAATTTCTATTGAAATAAGTCCAAGAGTTTTCGTTGGTTGCTTTGCTTTTTGGTTTTATGTTGCTTTGTGTTTTGAGTTTCTTTCGATGACTTGGTTTTCATGATTTTGTCTTCTCGCTTGCGCTTTCTTTTCGAATCGTAAGGGAAAGAGATCGAAGTATGCTAATCAAGTATTGTTGTATTTTCAGGACGCATAACCAAAGAGTGAACGTCGCTTAAGGCTTCCCCATCCTCTCGTTCGATTCATTCGGTGAGTGGCTTAGGCCCTTCGATGAATCTTTCAGTTCACATGCCTAAATGAAAAGAATCTCTAGTTCACTAAATGTTGCCTCACTAAAAAGATAAGCTAAGAAATGAACTGCATGCTATAAATAGAGTTCTGCTTTACTTCAGTTAAATGTTGCCCCTTACTTACTTGTTACATCACTATATCGTGCATTGAACATTCATGGTTAGTGTTTGTGTCAAGTGTAAAAAGAAGAAGAGAAGATGGGTCTAGTAGTTCGGCCTAACGTCCGGTCCTACGGGATCTTGGGGGGTGTGGCTATTAGATTGTTATATGCTTGCTAAAGTTGTGCATCCTAAGAGTCGGTTTATAAATGTTTGCTTGCCATGCATGGGTCTCGGACAACTTGTGCACAAGGTATAATAGTCTCTCGATCGGTTTCTGGGGCACTGGAAACCGATCGGTCCGGAAGGGATTTGTGGGGACACCCTAACGTCCGGTCTTACGGGATCTTGGAGGGTATTATTGTCCAATAATGGGAAAACTCATGGACCGTCATATAGATAGGGCGCATGCTAGGTTTACCTTCTTGTATACCTATCATTTGTGACACCAGAAGATTAATACATAAGTTTATGCATATATACATATTGTGCCTAACTTGTGTGTCTGCTGCAGGGATAACCGCTCGGCTGTGGGTAAGAATTATCATATGCATATGCTACATCGTCTATATTTTCTTACATGAATTGTTAAAAAGGAAACTAGACAACGAGAAAGATCACCTAATAATGCTAGCTTCATATGCTTACTTAGTGTGGATTTCTAAGGTGAGTTTGGCCACGGTCTCTCACCAGTACAGGTGGTAGTACTGACCCACGTTTGTGGACATATATTCAGGTGCTGGAAGCGAGAGTTTGTCAAGCTTTCTGAATCTGAATCAGAGTGTGCGCACCCTTCCTTAGGACTGTGTTCGTGCTGCTTCCTCCGCTGCGTACCTCTCCAGTGGGCTACTTCCTCTTCTGCTAGATATTTTGCTATTTTGGTCCTACTACAAGGACATTATGTAATGGGCGTTGTGGCTAATTTTGGGAATGTAAAAAGAGTTGTAAGCCTTCTAAGGCATATTTTGTAACTCATCCAAGCAAGCTCTTGTAATCAAATCTTCAAGTATTCAATAAAAGAAAGTATTTTGTGTGCTATCAAATGTGTTCAACTTTGGTTCTCTGCATTTACTCTGTGGCTATATATATATTTTTTTCGTCTCTTTTGTGTCTTGTGCAGGTACGTTGCCTGGTGCAAGCGCAACTTAGGCTTGCACGGAATCGCGCCCAAGCGAGGACGAATGGTTCTGTAGGGACCAAGCGAGGACGATCGGCCCTACGGGATCGGGGCACGACAGGTGGTATCAGAGCATGGCTTTACGTCCTTGGCCTCTTCAAATATCGTTTTCGAAAATGATATAAGTTTTCAAACGGTTTCAAAAGTCCCGAATTTTGAAAATATATTTCAAATCTATAAGAAGTAAATCAAGAGTATGAAAGGTCCCTAAGAGTATGAAAACCCAATGTCCCATGCAATGAGTCCATAATACGTTATGAGACTAATGAAAGCTACTCTCTTTTGTAGCAAAGATGACAAAAACAGGTGCTGGTAACCCTGAGACATCGCGCGCAACGAGCGTGAGCGATGATCAAATCGATAGGCTGATTGCAATGTTTCAGAATCAGAATGATCGTCACGCTGCTCAACAAGAACGAGTTGAGGCTCAGCAGCAACGAGCAGATGCTAGAGCCTTAGCGCAACAGTAGCAGATTGAGTCCCTGGCTCAGATTATGACATCACTTGTAGCACAGAGTGGTGCATCGGGAACCGCTGCAACACCAATTACTGCCCCAACCATGCCTCATGGAGCAGGAGTAGCAGAGACTAACGAGCCTCCTCGTGCGGCCGAAAAGTCTACCTTTAAAGGTGTTGAGTTTCTGAAGTTGAACCCTCCGGAGTTCGAAGGAAGGACCATGCCGGATAGGGTGATGGACTGGATCACAAAGATGGAGAGCTTGTTTAGCTTTGCTTCTGTACCTGCGAACAAGAGGGTGGCGTGTGCAGATATGCAGCTGCGGTTACGTGCACACGACTGGTGGAAAGTGAAGAAAGCAGATCTAGCCACCAAGCATCATGATGGTAGGATCACCTGGGGAATGTTCAAGGAAGCATTCCTTGCACATTATCGTTCGCCAGCTGTCAGGCAGAGAAAGGAAGACGAGTTTACCGAACTTAAGCAAGGGAACATGTCCGTCGAAGACTATGAGTCAGAATTTTCCAAACTTGCTAAGTTTGCTAGCTCGATGATTCCTGATGAGGGAGCCCGCACACATCGGTTCATAAAAGGCTTAAACGATAATCTAAGAAAAGATGTTATGAATCGGGAGTGCAAGACCTACATACAAGCCTTTGAGGCAGCAGTACAGAATGAGCACTTCACTCCACAAAGTGCTCCGGAGAAGGCACCCGCTCCTCGAAACCCTCCTGCTAAACGATACCATAATGGTGAGAAAAAGTCTGATACGGAGAAACAGGTCGATGCGGGTGAGAACCGCGGGAAAGTGTGCAGCTACTGTGGCCGTTCTGGTCACATAAAAGAGACTTGTTATGCCTTCAATAGGCTGTGTTTTAAGTGTGGACAAGCTGGCCATGAATCTCGAAATTGCCCGAAGAGGAGAGCCTCCGAGAACCCAGGGATGGCACATCGGGTCCTGCTCTTGATCCAACTGATCAGATACGAAGGTCGAGAGTTTATCAGTTGAATTTAGAGCGTGATGAGAGTGGACACGATGTTGGTGAGTCTGATTCCTTTGATCTCTTGATGCCTTGTTTATCGCCTCCTTGATTTCTTAAGTTTCGAGGACAAAACTTTTCCTCAGTAGGGTAGTATGTAATGCCCCGCTCCAAACGGTTACTTAAGAAATACTATGCTGCTTTGACTCGGTTGAGAATCGAGTCTCAGGGAAACCTTACCGCCAGATCAACACGGACGAAGTGCAATAAACCGTTCGAATTGATCGAACGACTTCTATTGAAATAAGTCCAAGAGTTTTTGTTGGTTGCTTTGCTTTTTGGTTTTGTGTTGCTTTGTGTTTTGAGTTGCTTTCGATGACTTGGTTTTCATGATTTTGCCTTCTCGCTTGCGCTTTCTTTTCGAATCATAAGGGAAAGAGATCGAAGTATGCTAATCAAGTATTGTTGTATTTTCAGGACGTATAACTAAAGAGTGAACGTCGCTTAAGGCTTCCCCATCCTCTCGTTCGATTCATTCGGTGAGTGGCTTAGGCCCTTCGATGAATCTTTCAGTTCATTTGCCTAAATGAAAAGAATCTCTAGTTCACTAAATGTTGCCTCACTAAAAAGATAAGCTAAGAAATGAACTGCATGCTATCAATAGAGTTCTGCTTTACTTCAGTTAAATGTTGCCCCTTACTTACTTGTTGCATCACTATATCGTGCATTGAACATTCATGGTTAGTGTTTGTGTCAAGTGTAAAAAGAAGAAGAGAAGATGGGTCTAGTAGTTCGCCCTAACGTCCGGTCCTACGGGATCTTGGGGGGTGTGGCTATTAGATTGTTATATGCTTGCTAAAGTTGTGCATCCTAAGAGTCGGTTTATAAATGTTTGCTTGCCATGCATGGGTCTCGGACAACTTGTGCACAAGGTATAATAGTCTCTCGATCGGTTTCTGGGGCACTGGAAACCGATCGGTCCGGAAGGGATTTGTGGGGACACCCTGACGTCCGGTCCTACGGGATCTTGGAGGGTGTTGTTGTCCAATAATGGGGAAACTCATGGACCGTCATATAGATAGGGCACATGCTAGGTTTACCTTCTTGCATACCTATCATTTGTGACACCAGAAGATTGATACATAAGTTTATGCATATATACATATTGTGCCTAACTTGTGTGTCTGCTGCAGGGATAACCGCTCGGTTGTGGGTAAGAATTATCATATGCATATGCTACATCGTCTATGTTTTCTTACATAAATTGTTAAAAAGGAAACTAGACAACGAGAAAGATCACCTAATAATGCTAGCTTCATATGCTTACTTAGTGTGGATTTCTAAGGTGAGTTTGGCCACGGTCGCTCACCAGTACAGGTGGTAGTACTGACCCACGTTTGTGGGCATATATTCAGGTGCTGGAAGCGAGAGTTTGGCAAGCTTCCTGAATCTGAATCAGAGTGTGCGCACCCTTCCTTAGGACTGTGTTCGTGCTGCTTCCTCCGCTGCGTACCTCTCCAGTGGGCTACTTCCTCTTCTGCTAGATGTTTTGCTATTTTGGTCCTACTACAAGGACATTATGTAATGGGCGTTGTGGCTAATTTTGGGAATGTAAAAAGAGTTGTAAGCCTTCTAAGGCATATTTTGTAACTCAGCCAAGCAAGCTCTTGTAATCAAATCTTCAAGTATTCAATGAAAGAAAGTATTTTGTGTGCTATCAAATGTGTTCAACTTTGGTTCTCTGCATTTACTCTGTGGCTATATATATATATTTTTGTCTCTCTTGTGTCTTGTGCAGGTACGTTGCCTGGTGCAAGCGCAACTTAGGCTTACACGGCATCGCGCCCAAGCGAGGACGAATGGTTCCGTAGGGACCAAGCGAGGACGATCGGCCCTACGGGATCGGGGCGCGACAGTCTTGCCAAAAGGTTATCCCTGCAACAGACATTCAAGTTGGCAATAATTTGCATAAACATATATGTATAAGGTTCTTTTTTTCCTGTCCGTCTCTGCATCAAACAGTTAGGTATGCAAGAAGGCTAGCCTATCATGCGCCCTAACTATATGATGGTCCATGGGTAGGCACATGATTAGTAGTAGTGACTCAAGGTTCAGCTCTTCACTAGCACGCGCATGTGTCGGCAGCTGTGACTCAAGGTTCAGTTCTTCACCAACACACACGAGTACTAGCAGCTGTGACATCATGGGTTCCGCACAACACTAATAGACACATCACCCCACTAGACCCCGTAGAGCCGTATCCTCAGGGTGAAACAAAAATCTCTTCCGGACCGAGCAATTTTCAGTGCCTCAGGAACCGTTCGAGAGACAAGACCTTGTACACAAGTTATCCAAGACGAATGCAATGACATGAATCATCTATAATGCAAGCAAACAAATGATCAAGTAAAACATATATGATCAAGCAAAACATATCTTGTCAAGCAAAGCACATTTTTCACATATCTAATAACACATCATACTAGATCACAAGGACCGTACCTCAGGGTGCACTATTAGTCTCTTCTTATACGAATCAAAGACTTATAGCAGTTCGATATAGCAAAACAGGCAAGCGAAACATATAATAGCAAGCACGATATCGATTTCATAGCAACTAGCATGCAATATCTATCTCTTTCTTAGCATATAACAAAGGGACTTGTTCAAGCAATTCCTTTACTTATCTTTTTAGCATGGCAAGGATTCGATCGATAGTAGTGTCCGTGTATCTAAGCATGCAACGTTTCTTATACTTCTTGACTTAGCATGGCAAGGTTCTATCTCTTTTTTGACAAGCATACAAGTTCTCTAGTTAAGCAAGCAGGTTCGTTTCAATGACAAGCTATACGAGTTCACTTATTAAGCATACAGAGTCAGGTTCTATCCTACATTAAGTCTTCCATAAATAATCCAGTTGCAGTCTCTGTAGAAGAAATGGGTCAGGAAACAAATACTATGATGGCAGACCCATGTACCCAGCTTGGTTGCTCGCATAAAATGGGTCTGTCTCACATCAAGGCTTTCACTAATGATCCGGTTGTAATTTCTATAGAAGAACTAGGCGAGGGAGCAAATATTCCACTTTAACATTCATGCGCAAGGGTTGATCGAGCACATGAAATGGGTGTGAAAGTGAAGCTTTTATCGTCTGATTTGCGCAACATGATTAGTCACAAGCATAAAACGAGAGAAGCAACCCTTGCATATGATATGTCCCCTCATGGACATACTTGTGCCAGCATCATCATCAACTGTTACTGCACTAAAATATCCATCCCTTTAACCAGACATTCGTTGTTTTAGCGATTGCAACACGCGACATCAACCCGACGATATCCCCCGAAATGACTGCACTACGAGAAGGAATTGCCCGTTGCTTCATGTTGCTCAACATGGATGTCTTCTCCTATGAAGAAGATCTCGAAAAAAAGCTCACCTAACCTGAGGGTGTCGGTCAGTGCATCACGAGGCCGCATGCAGGGTAGCAAACATATACCTACCGTGGGGTATTTCAAGGCACGCGCTCGAAAGTAAGAATTGGGGGTAGCCATACCTTCCCGAAATGAGGCTACAATCGGAGCTGGGGGAAGAAATCTCCTGGTGTTCTATGCCAACCCATCCTTCCAAGAGGAAAGTCAATCTCTGCGAATGGATGACATCTTAACAGGGGGTAGCCATACCTTCCAGAATAAGCCCGCAATTGAGACTCAATCCTTTAAATTCCGAAGAAGACGTAACCACGCCCGCTTTCCCTGAGGACAGCAAGACTCAGATATCTGAGATGGAAAGTGAGGCGTCCACCCTCCCGTGCACCTCATCCCACGTAATACCAATATATATGGCAGAAGAGAAGCATGGCATGGGGTCCAGTAACCAACAACGCCTTGAGGCACTCGAAGCCATGATGCAGACTCTGAGAACCTCCATGCAGACTCTGACTCACACAATATTGGAACTCAAAGAAAACTTAGCCCCGACACAGCCACGAACCCGGGTTGAATAAACCTGGATCAGGGGACTAATGATGAATCTTGCGTGCTTGACCCGGCTCCTCATGTCGCAAGCATCCAGACCATACCTCGATCATTTGCAACTCTTATGCCAGACGATATCCAGGAAACTCTTTGGGACTTGCTTGCCCATATTGATGCTCGAGATAATCAAGACAGACTCCAGAAGCTCGGTATCCGGTAACCCTATCCTCCCGAATAGGATAATATGATTTACCCTCCCAAATATAAGCTACTATCTCTGACTCCATTTGACGGGAAGATATCACTCCGTCAATACATGGGATACTTCCATTCCACAAAGCGCCTTTTACCTCGGGATGACGCCTTATTCACCAACTTGTTCGTCAGAGGACTATCCAATGTCGCTTTTGAGTGGTTCTGTAGTCTTCCAAATAAATGTATTTCGTCCTTTGAGGACCTGAAGTCCCTCTTCCATATCCATTTCTATGAAGAAGGGATGGACATGACTATGTCCTCCCTGATGGACATTGCCCAAGGAGATAGAGAACCGGTACAAGAATACATCGAACGTTTCCAACATGCAAAATTGAAGTTGCCTCCCAGCATCACTGAATCTACGTTGATGGACACGTGTCGTAAGAACCTCCTACCATCAGTAAGACTCTGTACGACATCTGACCCATTCAGTGACTGGACGACATTTATCATAAGTGTCTCCGCTGCAGAAAAGAGTGCGAAGGACATCCACCTATTGGAATTCTAAGCTCCCAGCATTGAAGATAAGGGAAAGCGTCCTTTTACCACCAACAATAGTTGTAACAGTAAAGGAAAGTAATCTATGACGGTCAATGTGTCCAAAAATCTGACCCCTTCCACCATAGGGATGATAGAGCCATCGAAGCCTAAGAATATTTATTTCTTTGACGATGATAATTGTAGAAGCTTGTAAAATATGCTGCAGAGTTATACGCAGTATTTCAGTGCTGGGTGGCGTAAGACGTGACTTCAGAACCATCGGCGTACAAATAGAGCTTTATCGCTAGTACAGCATAAAATATAAGCTCCAGGATAATCCGCGTAATACAGTATTTCTAGGCTGCTTCAGCGTAAAAGGGTTGGTACATCGCCACTTTGGCGTAAAACCTACTCACTTTTAATGTGGTAGAAAGTTGTACGGGGAACGCTTCATATTCCTCGAATGAATCTGTCAGATCATGCAGTGAACATGACTCCTGACAACGAGTACTGCACAGCTATCCAGACGACGGTTGCAATGATGGTGCGGCACACAGACCCAAACCGTCGTTTAGTGACATTTCCCTGATACAAAGCACTTTTACGCATATAAGGGAATACGCTGCCTAGTTTTATACAGGCAGATGTGAGCTTTTACGCTCAACAGAAGACAAAACAAACTATCACGTCAAAAGCTGCTCTTCGTACAGAGCTCGAGGCACGTCTCTGCATTTAATGCACAGAATGGGGGCAGATCTCTGCATTTAATGCACGAGATTTGGTTATATCTTCAAAGACTGGGCAAGCCATAATTACGGCTAATACGTCCACATCATCACCTCTGCATATTACGCCATCAGGCTATTTTTAGTTATAGGAGCACGCTGTACGCTATCTCCTTGAAATACGCCACCGGGCTATTTTCAGCTATAAGGAGTAGGCCGTATGCTATCTCCTCGGAATATGTCAACTCAGGCTATATTTGCATTTGTGCGTGATAAGGCTATTTGGTCCAGAATACGCTCAAGGCCTCAGTCAAGGAAGGAGGATCGGCTATCTTTTACGCTAGCTACCTATCCATGCAGCATCAGGCTTCTACGCCTACAAGGCTTCTACGCCTATTTGGCTTCTATGCCGACTCGACAACCACTTGGCTTCTATGCCAACCTGACAACTATTTAGCTTCTACGCCATGGTGACAGTTATTGGCTTCTACGCCAACCTTTTCTACGCAAGGGGCAGTTACCTACGTGACTTGCATGCCATGATCCTCGCAGCGGTTATACGCGTTACCTCATCATGGGACACGCGTCACACGCAGATTCAGAAGATCATCTATAGGTGGGTGGCAGTTATTATAACTGCTGCGTAAAAAGTGCCATACTCTCCACTGTCCGGCTTCTACGCCGACTGGACGGTTACTGTCACTAAAATCCTATAAATAGAGACCTCTGTCCACAGAGGTCCAGGGTCAGAACAAGGTCAAAAATTTGGAGAATAGAAGTCAAAGGGTCGAAGCACAGACAAAGAGCAGTGATTGACAATTTTGGCATCGAGCATCCACTCCTTCTTGTAATCCTTGAAGCTTCTTCGTCTTCTACAGCACTTCTTCATCATCGTGTGGTCCAAGGGACAAAGTGATCGACTGCAGATCAGACTCCTATAGCAATATTTACCCAGATTAAATTTTGTACTTAACATCCTCGCATAGGATTAATAGTACTTCTTGTTTGTAAACCTAAGAAAGGGTTTTGTATAAACCTAGTTTTATTTCTTCCATTTATTATCAAACACAAGATGGCTACTCTGCTGGGGACGTCTTTCTCATCTGACGAGAAAGCAATTGTTCAACACGATACAGTAGGATCAATGAAGAAGACCTTGGTCATCCAGTTCAACCAATCCGCCCACGAAGATATGCTTCGAGCAGGGGGTAGCTCTCACTCTCTCTCTGTCCAAGACAACAGAAAACTGCGTAAGGTATGGATGCCCTGGACATCCCCTACAATTCCTGCCGACTCTCTGATCTGGCCGACCAACGAGGTTGTAGCTTCGCTCCCTCTGCGCCTTGCGCGTAAAACTCAGTCTCCTGTCGCTGACAGGGCAGACAAAACTTTTGGCAATGCCTTAGCGCCAATCCAGAAGTTCACTTAGCGCCTTGCGCGTAAAACTCAGTCTCCTATCACTGACAGGGCAGACAAAACTTCTGGCAATACCTTAGTGCCAATCCAGAAGTCCACATCGCGTATTGCGCGTAAAAACTCGTCTCCCATCGCTGATGGGACAGACGTAGTTTTTGACAAGGCCTCAGCGCCAAGTCAAAAAATTCAAATACGTTCCGTGCATAAAAATATCTCTCTCACTCAAAAGGAGGCAGAGATTCCCAATAATCTCCGCAAATGAAAACAAGTGGCGGATTTCTCGAATTCTCGGATTGTACGCCAGCAAAAGCAGAATCTGCCCGCTCTTCAGATTACGCAGAACGCTGACAGCCGATTGAGGACTTCCTCAGTTTTACGCCAACCTGAGCAGAGTTCCAAATTACGCCAGGAGAAGCCCCTCGGCGTAAAGAAGACCCAGTCTGTGGATAGATATGCTCCTCGAGGATCATGTGTTACTCATATGGCTGAACTGCTGTATATAGGTGGTAGAGAAAGGGTTGGGGTACCCAACATCCGTATTCCAACTAATATAAAAGGGAGGAACAAACCTTCTTCCTCCTAATCTTCCGTTAATACTCCTGACTTGCGTAAAATTCTGATCCAGAAACGCAAAGACAGGAGTCATAAACAGGCTTCAGTTCCCCTAACTGTCAAACGGGGAAAGATTATGTGGGAAGATGCATCAACATCTAACGTTATTATGACATATGGACCACATAAAAATGATGTCTTTATTGTTCCCCAAACTCGCGACAACCATCATCCAATAGTCATCGGTCGCATGCGGAGCAGTCCGATTGTACAAGAAGAATCTCGCGAATCTGATGCTGGGAAAATGCAAATCCACAGATATAGCCCACAAGCTTTAAAGATTATACAAAGCATGGGTTATGATTTGAAGTTGAAACAAGGCCTCAACTATGGAAAAGGCAGACGAACACCGTTGTATAGTAATCTTTAATGTCAACAAACTCGTTTTGGGTTGGGGTATACTGCATCTCTTGCAAATTCCAAACCTTCAGAGTCTGATCCTGTAATATCAGAGGCAGGTCCTTCTAAATCAACTTCAGTGGACAAATGCCACGACATGTCTGGGGGTATCCTACCTCGACAAAATAGGGCACCATACAAAGCTGGGGGTAGAATTCCTTCTAAGTTCGAAGATGATGCAACGATGGCGATCTTCCCGGAAGATCGTAAAACTCAGGCATCGGGAGCCCGAAGGCCGAAAGGGACTTTCTCCTTCAATGAAGATGACATTATTGAAATCTTCAATATGTTGATGAAGGAACACAAACTTCGGCTACCCAATATCAGATACCCTTAGAGGGCTGGCAAAGTCGATGACCCAGATTATTGTCTCTTCCATAGGTACATTCATCACCCTACAAGGGCCTGCTATGTACTAAAAAGGAGAATTCAGGAGTTGATCAATGCCAAGGTCATCACTCTGCATCTGTAAACAAGGGAACGATCACTGCAAATTTTACTTTAACGTGATAATTTGCTCCCTCAAGAAAATACCGGATAATGAATCCCTAAATTTTCCCCAGTGGATTCTTCAGGTCTATCTCCACTCAAGAAAATCACTCCACAGTGAATTTTTCGGACAAGAGTTCACGTCCATATTACCTCTGAACTATTGTCCAAATATTTCATTATCTCCCCAGCTGAGTTTGTCATGTTCATATTACCTCTGAACAAACCATCCTGGTCTGGCTATCGATTATCATGTCCATATTACCTCTGATATCGATTGTCATCTCAACTTAACACCCGTACTTAACTCTAAGTACGCCAGTGGTGTTGAGTCCACAAAAACTGCCATGTCCATATTACCTCTGAGCAGATATGTACCTCCATCCCCAATGGAGTCACAATCCAAAAGTTTGTCATGTTCATATTACCTCTGAACAAACTTTTTGAGTTTTCGGCTATCGATTATCATGTCCATATTACCCCTGATATTGATTGTCATTTCAACTTAACACCCGTACTTAATTCTAAGTACGCCAGTGGTGTTAAGTCCATAAAAACTGCCAAGTCCATATTACCTCTGACAGGGCTTGTCCTAAAAACTTATTACTTGCACTCTCATGTGCAAAAAGTAATAGGTCCAAAAAAATTCCCCTGTGGAATGCCCGCAATGAAAAAATGAAATATTCATGTCCATATCACCTCTGAACTATCCTCATTTTCCCAGCGAAGAAAGAGTCAGTCTCTATTCATCCCTACAGAGTCGTATTTTATTGCGTTTATATTACCTCTGTCAGGATTTGTCTTAAACCTATTATTTGCACTCTCGTGCACAACAAATGATAGGTCCACTAAAAATCCCCCAGTGGGATGTCCTCAACAAAATACGATATCGTACTACATATTACCTCTAGTACAATATCCGAAATTCGTACAAACAATCATAAAAGAAATGGGAGGGCCCTTATATGATTGCAAACGATGCTTACAGATTAGCCAAGCCTAATGGAAATTTGGCAATGGCTACTATCAACTGCAAAATCCCGAAGAAATATTATACTTTGATCTCCTTCGTTTAACGGACTATGACGAAGATCTTATTCTGAAGATACCATGCACAAAGGTTAGCTAGATCATATTCTATCAGGTTCATGTGACCTCCGAATAGATATCCTTAACTAATTTGTAAGCCTATCATGTTAATGATACCTCTGATAGTGTTTAGTATACAAATTTAGTTGGATTATATTCTTTCAAGTTCATATTAACTCTGAATAGATTTATATTCAGCAAAACCTTAACGAAAGAATATCATGTTAATGATACCTCTGAAATCACTTTCACCCTAGCCTATCACATTCTAAAATGATGGGTCCATAAAGTCAGAAAATGTGTATCTCCGAGAAATTCCAGGAGAAACAAGAAAGGTACATCATTTGGGAGGAGCAGTCAAATCATGGATCTGCTGCGCCAGTGCGACTATTCTCTCATCCCTGGAGCTTAAAACGTCGGCGCGAACCCGCTCCAACCTTGTCGCCTTATTGTTCAAAGCAGATAGCTCGGACCGAGCATGTACAAAACCTGCGTGGATGACACCCACATGCGTCAGGTTCTGCTGAGCTGTCTCTATTCGATCCTTCAACACGTCGCGAGCTGTTGATAAAGAGAGAGCCTTCTCCTTGGCCTTAGCGAGGTCATCTTCCAATTTGCGGACCCTCGCTGTCTCTTTGTAAACCCCCACAATTTATTTTGTAGATAGTTAGAGTGGGCTAAGAAAATTTTATAGAAAATATTGAGGTTTAGAGTAGAGTATGATTATCTGGTATTTAAATCCCATTTATTAAAACCCTTGGCGCACCCTATCTTTGTCTAATTATTCGGAGCCCATTTTCAGCCCATAAATTCCGTACAAATATTGTACACTCGACTCAACTCGCCAAATTAGGCACTGAACTTTTCTGACTGTTAAAATCAACTTTCGTGTGCTCTAAATTAATTGCGCAACATTCCAAAAATCGTAACCCGTATTTTAATTTCGTGTCGGACACCTGTGTCGTTACCCTCGATTTTGGGGTACCAACTTAACCCGTTAAGCTGGACCAACTAAAGGGTCCAAGACCAACTCTAAGCCCCCACCATTTTTGGCCTTTGCGCCGTTTCCAGATTTTGACCCCGCGGGCCCCAATTAAATTAAATTCGCGGGACGCGTCATCGTTAATTAAATCAGGATTTACCATCTCTGTAAATTCTATTTTAATATTTAATTAACCCCAATGCCCTTCAAATTAGACCCGCACCTAACGCGCAACACCCTCTCACCATGACAATTTTAAATATATTTTTCTCCGTAATTTTTTACGTCATTTCATGTGTCCATGCAAATTCCCGAATTTACGGGAGCTTATTTGCAATTATTGAATTGTTGGCAACATCTCATTGGTCATGATTATTTGAAAGGGTCCCAAAATGGGGTCCCAATCCCAATTCCCTCATTTCCTCATGAAGAAACCCCACACCCTATCCATATTAAATCACAACCACCCATTCTACCTAGGAGGATCCCAACCACTCATTCAAACCCACACACCCCCTTATAAAGCAACATTTCCCCCACCCTCAACACACACCACCGGCCCTAATCCCAAGAGAAACCACTCTCTCTCCTCCTCCATTTATTTTTCATGCAAAGAAACTCCATTCTCTTTTCCTCCTCCATTTCTTTCTTCTTCTTCAACTTTCTTCTTCTTCTGTGTGGAGGAGCAGTCCGGCCCAGCGGCTCCGGCCAGTGCACAGTGACTCCGGCCCGGCGGCTCCGGCCTGTGCACGGCACTCCGGCCTGCTCCACTCGACTTCGGTCGGCTGTACACTCCGGCCTGCTCCACATCGCTGACCGCGCCGAATCCAGCCACCCCGATCCGGCGCTGCCACTACCTCCTCTCCGGCGGGCCCGAGCACCACCGTGCGAGTCCACCGACCGGTGCCGCATCGGGAAGCATCACCGTCTTCGCGCGGGAAGTCGTCCAAGTTGGGAAAGAAGAGCAGCTGCTGCCATATTGCAAGGTGGACCAGGATTTGAGAGTCCTCGTCCAGCTGAGGCTAGTGGATGGCTAAAGAAAGCTTGTGAAGAGTACCGTGTTATTTTGCTAGACCAGCGGGGAACAGGTTTATCAACCCCTTTAACATCTTTATCTCTTTCTCAAATAAAATCTTCTGTGAAGTTGGTCGACTACTTCAACATTTTCGAGCAGATAACATAGTGAAAGATGCTGAATTTATTCGCTTACATCTTGTACCAGATGCTAGACCTTAGACAGTTTTAGGGCAGAGCTACGGTGGGTTCTGTGCTGTTACGTATTTAAGTTTTGCTCCAGAAGGTCTGAAGTCTGTCCTCTTGACTGGAGGGCTTCCGCCTGTCACGACCCGCACCCGGAAATTGGGCATGAGTCGTGGGTACGTCCAGCCTACGCCGCAGCATCGGCGGTAGAACGCTGTCTAGGTCACAACATGGTATATCCTGTCAATAGTCTCAACTCCGTACGGAGGACAATGATAACTCAAACACAGTTCTATAATATACTCAATCACAACTATAAACATAATGGCACGATGAGAATTTAAAAGAGTTCTATTTAAACCAATCACAAGAAGTTCAACTCAAAACCTGGGTCCAAATGACCTCACAAAGTCACACATAAAATAAATACATCTCAGTCTCAGTCTCAGTCTAAAACAATAATGCAGAAAAATAATCTAAGCATGGGCAGGCAAGTTCTCCTCTAGGATAGGCACCTCCTCTGGGATTTCTGGGGTAAAATCCTCCTCTATTCCTGGACCGTAATGAGTAGGGCAAAAGTCCTCCAGGTCCTCTGAAAATGTTGTTATCCAGTCAGGATTGGAGCGAAGCACAAGCACTAACAGCAGTTTCATTAAATTGACAAAATCTATAAACAGTGTAAGAGATACAAGATGGAAATAAAAACTGAACATGTGAAGTACTGGAGAAAATGAAATAGACAAAAGAGCATCTAGCAATGAGCAATAAATAGTGAATGCTAGAACAGGTAAATCTGAATAAAGATAAAAATATCTAGCTAAGTGTTTGAATTATTAGTTTATCATGTGATCGGCTTGGGACTGGATCAGGCTGGTTATATATGATTAGCTATGATTCTTTTAGGTCAGGCTAACCGCATGGTTAGCTATGGTGCATATAATGGTCAGGCTAATCATATATAACAGCTATGGAGCATATAAGTGGTCAGGCCGCACCCGACGTGAGAAGTGGGGTGAGCTATGGTGCATATAAATGTTTGGATATGATCACATAATCTACTAATAGTTCCCCATCCCCCAGCTAGCACAATGGATTCCAACCACGACTCCTCGTGATGGGGATCTAGGGTGCTAACCCGTGTATCCATAGTGTCGGAATCAAGTATGAAATACACTACAATTTATAGAAATAATCAACCATGAAAACTGTCAGAGAATGTACTCGCCTGTGGTCCTGAGCAAAATGTGAGGATCGAGGTCCAAAATGGAATCACAATGACCTATTTATGGAAATTCAATGTTAATTAATGAATTAAAAGAATAACATGCTTAACAAATTTAAAAATAATGTTTCTAGGTCAAACAAGGTCCATATTACCCTTAAAGTTGACTTTTGTGGTCAAACTAATCCATACTAGACAAAACTAGGTTATACCTAGGTTTCTAAGTCCATACTAGTAAGTTCAAGCTTATATCACCCATATATAACCTATTACCTAAATATCTTGACCTATGGTGAATATCTCACCCTGTACTACAATATCTTAGTCCGTATCTTAGTATTGGTCAATACCTAGATTCTAGATCTCCTTAGATATTAAGGATACTAAGTATCATACAATATGTATAGCTAGGTATACATATAATCAATAACTTAACTGCTAGTATCACATTACCTATACACTCTAGTTCTAATCTGCACTCACAGGAACATCTACCCACACACATTGACTGATGCACACTCAAATACCTACACACCCCTATTACCCCAATGTACTCACTGACACTGAAACACTAAGACACTGCTACACATACCCCTATCTAACTGATACACATAAGTATACTACACACACACAGGTTTAGGGGTACTCACACAACACAGACCTACCCACACTGTTCTGCACACAGACACATTAATATAGGACCTGGAAAAATAACACTGGCACTCTATACCTACACACACATACTGAATATACCCACACTGATGTTCCCCTTTCTGCAATACTGATACATTGCACAGAATCTACTGCACTGCACACACAGGAAAAACTGGGAACACAGACTCTCAAGTCACCCTGCACACACACCTGTACACCTCATAAACTGACACACATAGACCCATGTATCTCACTGAACCTCTACACACTGGCTACTCACACAGATCCACACACACATATCAGAATTCTCATAAAAACCTGGGAATTATCTCTCCTTCACACCTACTGTTACACCCAGAATTAGCTAGGTTCACACAGACAAGTCAAAGACAATCAGTGGGCACTCACAATGAAAGGACTAGTAATGTTGTACATAGATCCATTGACCTTGCTCTAGAAAGTAATAAATTACTTCCTCAATGTGCCCAGATACAATTTAGATAATAAGGAAAGACATGACAACTCTTGCTCCTAAAATCATAAAAGTAAAGCAATTGGTTCAAGTTAGATATGAAGAAATATATATATAGCATTTGCCATCAAAATAGTGATTGTTAAAGTGCTTTATAGTCTCACACAGACAATTAACCTCTATGCACAGAATACCCAGCCACACTATGCCCAACTGTACACAGTTCTGAAAATACCTCACACACTACATGCACAGTCACATACACACACAACACAGAAATTTCCTAACACAATACACACACACAGGAAAAACACAGTCTTACTGAACACAGAAATTTAATACCTCACTATACTGATACTCTAAAACATACTCTAACTCACAGATACTGCTTCACAGTACCAGTTAATGAGAACTGATACACCACAACTCCACACTGCTATATACGATAATTCACTGATACTAGTGTCCCCCCCTCCTTACAGCTGATGCCTCACAGTGAATAGGGAAGGCTAATCACTCAGGTAAACACTCTACTGAACATAGACACTGAACTTCACATTCACGCACACACATGTGCACACAGACACAAGTTAGTCTGGACACACACAATTCTGTACACACTGACACCAATCACTCTGCTAATCTTATTAACCATCCCTCACACACTGAACCTGGATACCTTGCCCTCATGCAACTCCCCACTGCTGGACTGCACGAGTACGGGTCTGGGGTTGAACTGCTGACCTCCATCCCATACACACATACCCAAAACTCACAGTACACAGATCACCCGACTGTGTACAAGAGTCTCAACACAGTTTTCCCCCAAATGCTCATACCCGATTGTACAGAACTCACTTCTAAACATATGAAAACCAACAAATAACTAGAACACAGGCAATGGTAATATATATATATAGTCTATAAACCAAGATATGCATACATCCACTACCTTAGATGGATGAACCCTAAATGAACATTCCATCGAACACATGCAGTGCAAGAAACCAATATACATACAACCCATGAATTCCTAATCCAAAAACCCTACAAATTCGGGTTCAACTTACACAGAGGAGATGAAATCAGTCCACATACCAAAATCTAGGGTTAGGGTTCTTAATAATTGGGGAAAACCCCATGTGGGTCACCAAAACCTAATCCAAAGCCCTAGAATCGAATTACACACAGATTTGGGGGTTCCTAATGGCCATTATCATCTGTATACAGAATTTAAATGAGTAGAACTAGGGTTTTACCTGCAGGGGAAGGTTTCTTCAACGAGGCTCTTCTTCTCCAAGGCTCCCTGACCCACGTTCTTTGCTTCTCTTGCTTTGGAGGAGGAGAAAATGGAAGCTAGGGTTAGGGTTTCGAATTTTTGGATGGGAGATGGTTTTTCTCTAGTGGAGGCTAGGGTTTCTCCTGTTTACATGAATGATGGCTTTGTGAGAGGCTTCTATTTATATTAAACCTAGTTTTAGGGTGTCCATGCCTAGTCTTTTTAGGTTAAACCCCCTTCCTCTCATGTAGAACCTAATAGACTCAGGTTAAGTCATTCTAGGGTTTTGAGGGTTCACCCTAATTTTGTATTCTAGGGTTTTTGCTAGAATAGGGTTTTCTAATGGATTCTAGGGTTATGACCTAAGCTAAACATTCTAGTAATAATATAATTAGTTACAAAACTCAGCAATTAAATTTAAATTCATAATTATTTAAAACAGCTAAATTACAGAAATACCCTTACATGGAAAAGTGGTAGTGACAAGTCTACCCTCCTAAAAGAAATTTCGTCCTCGAAATTGGACTGAACTACAACAAGAGTGAAATCAGAAAAGGAATATACCTCAAGTCTAGAAGAGATACGGGTATTGCTCGCGCATCTCGTCCTCTCTCTCCCAGGTCGACTCCCCTGGAGAGTGATGTCTCCATGCAACACGAACCAAAGGAATAGTTTGGTTCCGCAACACCTTCTCTCTGCGGTCCAAGATCTCTACTGGCTGCTCAGGGTAGCTGAGCGTTGGACCAACCTCAATCTCCGAGTGATCAAGTACGTGACTAGGGTCTGCCACGTACCGTCTCAGCTGCGACACGTGAAACACATTATGCACTCCCTCCAATGCAGGCGGCAAGTCCAGTCTATATGCCACTGCACCTACCCTCGTCAGAATACCGAAGGGTCCGATGTAGCGTGGGCTAAGCTTCCCGCCTCTGCCAAAACGAATCGTTCCACGCGTCGGAGAAATCCGTAGGAATACTAGATCGCCAACCTAAAACAAAACAGTCTCAACACACAGTCTAAACAAACAAACAAACACAACCAGAAAACAACAATCTATACCTGAAACTCAAGGGGTCTACGGTGGCTGTCGGCCCAATGCCGCTGTCTGTCCTGCGCCACTCGCAGTCTGTCTCTGATGAGTTTCACCTTTTCTGCTGCATCCACGACCATTTCTGGTCCTAGCAAGGCTCTCTCTCCAACGTCGTCCCACGATAGCGGTGTACGACACCTCCGTCCATAAAGAGCCTCAAACGGTGACATCTCGATGCTGGCCTGGTAGCTGTTGTTGTAAGCAAACTCTACCAGGTGCAGATGATCCTCCCAAGAACCTCCGAGATCTAACACACAAGTGCGTAGCATATCCTCGAGAGTCTGAATAGTCCTCTCAGACTGCCCGTCTGTCTGGGGGTGATATGCGGTACTGAACTTGAGCTGGGTGCCCAAGCTAGCCTGCAGACTCCTCCAGAAGTGGGAAGTGAAACGACTATCCCGATCTGAGACGATGCTCACAGGAACTCCATGAATCCTAACAATCTGTCGTACGTACATCTCTGCTAGCTTCTCTGTCGACGTGCCCACCTTGAAAGGTAAGAAATGGGCTGATTTGGTCAACCTGTCCACGATGACCCAAATCGCGTCCTTCCCTCCTGGAGAACGTGGAAGCCCTGAAACGAAATCCATGGTCACGTGCTCCCATTTCCATTCTGGAATCGGTAAAGGTTGAAGCAACCCACCTGGCCTCTGCCGGTCTGCCTTTACCTGCTGGCACACTAGACACCGAGATACGAAGCGTGCTACCTCGCGCTTCATTCCGTACCACCATACGTGCTCCCTCAAGTCTCGATACATCTTGTTGGCACCGGGATGCATCGAGTACTGAGAGCGGTGTGCCTCCTGCAAAACTTCCTCGCGCAGTTCCCCACTAGGCACACATATCCTTGTGCCGTGCCGTAAGGAACCATCATCTGCGATAGTGAAGTCATCCGACAATCCCATCTGAACCTGTGCTCTGATACTCCTCAGGGTCTCATCATCGTACTGCGCAGCCCTGATCCTGTCCATCAGCTCTGACTGTATCTGTAATCCCCACATCTGAATCTCAGCATCGGGAACTAACACCTCAATCTCCAAGCTTTCCAGGTCAGCCAATAAATGTCTATCTGTCGTCAAGTACATAGCCATCGGATACCCGCTCAAGGCATCGGCGACTACGTTGGCCTTCCCTGGATGGTACTGCAATGAGATGTCAAAGTCCTTCATCAACTCTAACCACCTCCTCTGTCTCATGTTCAGCTCCTTTTGTGTGAATACGTACTTCAAGCTCTTATGGTCTGTGAAGATCTCCACACGCTCTCCGTACAGGTAATGTTTCCACAGCTTTAGAGCGAAGATAACTGCTGCCAACTCTAAGTCGTGGGTGGGATAATTCTTTTCATGAGGGCGCAACTGCCTGGAAGCATAGGCAATTACTTTCCCGTGCTGCTGAAGAACACATCCCAGACCCTTCCCTGAAGCATCACTGTAGATGGTAAAACCACCTGTCCCTGATGGCAACGTCAAAATTGGAGCTGTCGTCAACATCTTCTTCAGCTCATCAAATGCAGCCTGGCACTCCTCTGTCCAAACAAAATCCACGTCCTTCCTAGTCAGTCTGGTCATCGGCGCTGCAATCTTGGAGAAGTCTTGTACAAACCTCCTGTAGTATCCTGCTAGCCCGAGAAAACTCCTGATCTCAGCTACCAAACTGGGGGTAGCCCACGACTCTACTGCCTCGATCTTCTGTGGATTAACCGAGATTCCGTCACCCGATACCACATGCCCAAGAAATTCAACCTTGTCAAGGAAGAATTCACACTTAGAGAGTTTCCCGTACAGCTTCTCCCTCCTGAGAGTCTCTAAGACCAATCTCAGGTGCTCTTCGTACTCCTCCGGGGTCTTGGAATACACAAGAATATCGTCGATGAACACCACCACGAACTTGTCAAGGTACTGGTGGAACACCTTGTTCATCAAGTTCATGAATACTGCCGGTGCATTGGTTAAACCAAATGGCATCACCATGAACTCAAACTGGCCGTATCTGGTCCGAAAAGCTGTCTTCGGCGTGTCTTCTTTCTTCACCTTCACCTGGTGATAACCTGACCTTAAATCAATCTTTGAAAACACCCTCGCCCCGCTCAACTGGTCGAAAAGATTATCTATCCTCGGCAGCGGGTACTTGTTCTTGATGGTGATATTGTTCAAAGCTCTATAATCAATGCACATGCGCACCGTGCCGTCCTTCTTCGGTACGAACAGTACCGGAGCTCCCCATGGTGATGAACTGGATTTGATGAAGCCTTTGTCCTGCAGCTCCTCAACTTGCTTCTTCAGTTCTGCCAGCTCGCTGTTGTTGACTCTATAAACATGTTGTGAAATGGGCTCCGCTCCTGGAACCAAGTCTATAGAGAATTCAACATCCCTGTCTGGCGGCAAGCCTGGCAACTCTTCTGGAAATACATCCAGGAACTCCGCTATCAGAGGATGTGGCAACTCCTCTTCTTCTGTCCTGGCTCCGCAAAATGTGCTCCCTCTCTGTTCCGCTGTTCCTCTGACGACCTCGAACTCCGGCTCTCCTGGTGGTCTAAACAATACTCTGCCTCTATAACAATCTATAGTAGCATGATGCCTACTCAACCAGTCCATTCCGAGTACAATATCGTACCCCGGAAGTGGCATGACGAGTAAGCTCACGCTCAAGTCTCGGCCTCCTACTGATACTCTCCGGTCCTTGCAGTGATCACGGACTAGGATAATACCTCCACCAGTCATGATCTTGCAAGTCCTAGCTAGTGGTTCTGTGTCTAAATGATGTCGAAGTGCATATGATACAGACACAAAACTATGGGAAGCGCCAGAGTCGAATAAGGTAAATGCAGGAATACAATCGAGAAGAACCGAACCTGTGATCAAGTCTCCTGCTGGCTCGATCTCCTCGACTGCCATGGCGTATGCTCGCCCCTGGGGTGCACCTCTCTGCTGCTGATGCTGGGCGAATTTCTGATTTTGCGGTGGAAGTGGTCCCCTTTGTTGTTGGCCTCCTGGTACGGTAGGTACCCTGCCTGGTCCTCTCTGGGCGGCTGCTCCACCCTGACCTGGACGAGTCCGAATGGTAGGGCAATCCCTCAGCTGATGTGTCGTCGATCCGCAGGACAAACATGAGCCCAATCTATGCCTGCAGATATCTCTAGTATGTCCCATCTTCCCGCAGTACGCACACTGGATGGCGGGCTGAGTCTGCCTTTGCTGCTGTTGCTGAACCTGCCCTCGAGCTGGTGCCTGATGCTGCTGCTGAAAGTGCCTCTGCTGCTGCTGAAAGTGTGGACGCTTGCCTGTTCCCGCACTACTGTTTGCCCCTCTGGTAACATCGCGTCCCCTCTTGGGTCTGAGGTCCAAGTCATCCTCGGCTACTTGTGCATCCATCAATATGCCCTCATAGGTAGCTGTGCGACGTCCCGACGTGCGAGACTTGATCTCTCTTGTCAGCCCCTTTCTGAATTTCTGGGCCCTGTCCCCCGGATCTCTAATCATCGACGGCGCGAAGCGGCTCAGACGGCTAAACTCCGCGGCATACTCATCGACGGACGAGCTCCCCTGGGCTAAGTCATGGAACTGACTCTCCAAAGCTGCCAGGGCGACATCAGGAAAGAACTTTTCTTTGAAGAGCTCCTTGAAAGCTTCCCAAGTGAGTCCCCCGCGCAAGAGTCTCGGCTCCGTGCGAAACCACGTCAAGGCAATGTCGAACATCTGGCTGCCAGCGGCCTCGATCTGGAGCGCCTCTGGAATCTGCGCCAAACGCAAATTCCTCTCGATGTCCTCTAGCCAATCATCGGCGTAGAGTATCCCTTCTGTCCCCTTGAACTCCCGAGGCATCATCCTCTTGAAGTCCACAATGGTGCCCGGCCTCTGTTGTTGCTGACCAGGTTATTGCTGCTGCTGAGTGACTCTCTCCACAGCCTGGAGAGCCACTTGGTGAGCATTCTCCATGTTCACCCTCATCATCTCCGTCTGGGCCTGATGTGCCTCAGCCTGCACTCTCTGGGCCTCTGCCGACGTCCTCTGGGCATCGACCATGCCCTGTATCAAGGCGAACATCTGTGCCCCATCGACGGGCACACCTCCTGGATGCTGAGCTGGTGGTGGTGGAGGTGGTGGTGCCGTCGTAGCTGTGGGGACCCTCTGCACTGGTGGTGGAGAACCCCCGAATGCTGCAGACACTCCCACCTGTCCTGGAGATGTAGGAGGTGCTGCTGATGTCTGTCCGGCAGCGCGAGAGGTGGCAGACCTCTCTAAATCTGCTGCTCCGAGTCTCTGGGACCTTCTTGGCGGCATCCTGGAGACAGATCGAAAGATTCAATTAAGGCAATAGATATGATATCAAGGAAGGACAGAAAAATTTCTAAAGGAATTAATCATTAAGAATAGTATCATAAGAATCAGAATTCCCTAACTGTGATTGAGCATATCCTTGGCCTAATTCCTATTTCCTAAAACAGTCTAAGACTATGACTCGACCTGCATGGGCCACCACTAAAACGTGTCACGACCCGCACCCGGAAATTGGGCATGAGTCGTGGGTACGTCCAGCCTACGCCGCAGCATCGGCGGTAGAACGCTGTCTAGGTCACAACATGGTATATCCTGTCAATAGTCTCAACTCCGTACGGAGGACAATGATAACTCAAACACAGTTCTATAATATACTCAATCACAACTATAAACATAATGGCACGATGAGAATTTAAAAGAGTTCTATTTAAACCAATCACAAGAAGTTCAACTCAAAACCTGGGTCCAAATGACCTCACAAAGTCACACATAAAATAAATACATCTCAGTCTCAGTCTCAGTCTAAAACAATAATGCAAAAAAATAATCTAAGCATGGGCAGGCAAGTTCTCCTCTAGGATAGGCACCTCCTCTGGGATTTCTGGGGTGAAATCCTCCTCTATTCCTGGACCGTAATGAGTAGGACAAAAGTCCTCCAGGTCCTCTGAAAATGTTGTTATCCAGTCAGGATTGGAGCGAAGCACAAGCACTAACAGCAGTTTCATTAAATTGACAAAATCTATAAACAGTGTAAGAGATACAAGATGGAAATAAAAACTGAACATGTGAAGTACTGGAGAAAATGAAATAGACAAAAGAGCATCTAGCAATGAGCAATAAATAGTGAATGCTAGAACAGGTAAATCTGAATAAAGATAAAAACATCTAGCTAAGTGTTTGAATTATTAGTTTATCATGTGATCGGCTTGGGACTGGATCAGGCTGGTTATATATGATTAGCTATGATTCTTTTAGGTCAGGCTAACCGCATGGTTAGCTATGGTGCATATAATGGTCAGGCTAATCATATATAACAGCTATGGAGCATATAAGTGGTCAGGCCGCACCCGACGTGAGAAGTGGGGTGAGCTATGGTGCATATAAATGTTTGGATATGATCACATAATCTACTAATAGTTCCCCATCCCCCAGCTAGCACAATGGATTCCAACCACGACTCCTCGTGATGGGGATCTAGGGTGCTAACCCGTGTATCCATAGTGTCGGAATCAAGTATGAAATACACTACAATTTATAGAAATAATCAACCATGAAAACTGTCAGAGAATGTACTCGCCTGTGGTCCTGAGCAAAATGTGAGGATCGAGGTCCAAAATGGAATCACAATGACCTATTTATGGAAATTCAATGTTAATTAATGAATTAAAAGAATAACATGCTTAACAAATTTAAAAACGATGTTTCTAGGTCAAACAAGGTCCATATTACCCTTAAAGTTGACTTTTGTGGTCAAACTAATCCATACTAGACAAAACTAGGTTATACCTAGGTTTCTAAGTCCATACTAGTAAGTTCAAGCTTATATCACCCATATATAACCTATTACCTAAATATCTTGACCTATGGTGAATATCTCACCCTGTACTACAATATCTTAGTCCGTATCTTAGTATTGGTCAATACCTAGATTCTAGATCTCCTTAGATATTAAGGATACTAAGTATCATACAATATGTATAGCTAGGTATACATATAATCAATAACTTAACTGCTAGTATCACATTACCTATACACTCTAGTTCTAATCTGCACTCACAGGAACATCTACCCACACACATTGACTGATGCACACTCAAATACCTACACACCCCTATTACCCCAATGTACTCACTGACACTGAAACACTAAGACACTGCTACACATACCCCTATCTAACTGATACACATAAGTATACTACACACACACACAGGTTTAGGGGTACTCACACAACACAGACCTACCCACACTGTTCTGCACACAGACACATTAATATAGGACCTGGAAAAATAACACTGGCACTCTATACCTACACACACATACTGAATATACCCACACTGATGTTCCCCTTTCTGCAATACTGATACATTGCACAGAATCTACTGCACTGCACACACAGGAAAAACTGGGAACACAGACTCTCAAGTCACCCTGCACACACACCTGTACACCTCATAAACTGACACACATAGACCCATGTATCTCACTGAACCTCTACACACTGGCTACTCACACAGATCCACACACACATATCAGAATTCTCATAAAAACCTGGGAATTATCTCTCCTTCACACCTACTGTTACACCCAGAATTAGCTAGGTTCACACAGACAAGTCAAAGACAATCAGTGGGCACTCACAATGAAAGGACTAGTAATGTTGTACATAGATCCATTGACCTTGCTCTAGAAAGTAATAAATTACTTCCTCAATGTGCCCAGATACAATTTAGATAATAAGGAAAGACATGACAACTCTTGCTCCTAAAATCATAAAAGTAAAGCAATTGGTTCAAGTTAGATATGAAGAAATATATATATAGCATTTGCCATCAAAATAGTGATTGTTAAAGTGCTTTATAGTCTCACACAGACAATTAACCTCTATGCACAGAATACCCAGCCACACTATGCCCAACTGTACACAGTTCTGAAAATACCTCACACACTACATGCACAGTCACATACACACACAACACAGAAATTTCCTAACACAATACACACACACAGGAAAAACACAGTCTTACTGAACACAGAAATTTAATACCTCACTATACTGATACTCTAAAACATACTCTAACTCACAGATACTGCTTCACAGTACCAGTTAATGAGAACTGATACACCACAACTCCACACTGCTATATACGATAATTCACTGATACTAGTGTCCCCCCCTCCTTACAGCTGATGCCTCACAGTGAATAGGGAAGGCTAATCACTCAGGTAAACACTCTACTGAACATAGACACTGAACTTCACATTCACGCACACACATGTGCACACAGACACAAGTTAGTCTGGACACACACAATTCTGTACACACTGACACCAATCACTCTGCTAATCTTATTAACCATCCCTCACACACTGAACCTGGATACCTTGCCCTCATGCAACTCCCCACTGCTGGACTGCACGAGTACGGGTCTGGGGTTGAACTGCTGACCTCCATCCCATACACACATACCCAAAACTCACAGTACACAGATCACCCGACTGTGTACAAGAGTCTCAACACAGTTTTCCCCCAAATGCTCATACCCGATTGTACAGAACTCACTTCTAAACATATGAAAACCAACAAATAACTAGAACACAGGCAATGGTAATATATATATATAGTCTATAAACCAAGATATGCATACATCCACTACCTTAGATGGATGAACCCTAAATGAACATTCCATCGAACACATGCAGTGCAAGAAACCAATATACATACAACCCATGAATTCCTAATCCAAAAACCCTACAAATTCGGGTTCAACTTACACAGAGGAGATGAAATCAGTCCACATACCAAAATCTAGGGTTAGGGTTCTTAATAATTGGGAAAAACCCCATGTGGGTCACCAAAACCTAATCCAAAGCCCTAGAATCGAATTACACACAGATTTGGGGGTTCCTAATGGCCATTATCATCTGTATACAGAATTTAAATGAGTAGAACTAGGGTTTTACCTGCAGGGGAAGGTTTCTTCAACGAGGCTCTTCTTCTCCAAGGCTCCCTGACCCACGTTCTTTGCTTCTCTTGCTTTGGAGGAGGAGAAAATGGAAGCTAGGGTTAGGGTTTCGAATTTTTGGATGGGAGATGGTTTTTCTCTAGTGGAGGCTAGGGTTTCTCCTGTTTACATGAATGATGGCTTTGTGAGAGGCTTCTATTTATATTAAACCTAGTTTTAGGGTGTCCATGCCTAGTCTTTTTAGGTTAAACCCCCTTCCTCTCATGTAGAACCTAATAGACTCAGGTTAAGTCATTCTAGGGTTTTGAGGGTTCACCCTAATTTTGTATTCTAGGGTTTTTGCTAGAATAGGGTTTTCTAATGGATTCTAGGGTTATGACCTAAGCTAAACATTCTAGTAATAATATAATTAGTTACAAAACTCAGCAATTAAATTTAAATTCATAATTATTTAAAACAGCTAAATTACAGAAATACCCTTACATGGAAAAGTGGTAGTGACACCGCCACTTGGAAAGGGTTGTACTACAAATACTGTTTATAGGGCCTGCTTTGAACAAGTCATACATCAAAATGAGAAGTACTATAAAAGGTTTCCTCAGGACATCAAAGTTGTTTGTGAAATTGTCAATCACTTGGCTGAAGTTGAAGGTGGCGGGGTATCCCTTCCATCTGGGGGCATATTGACACCAAAGGGTTTGCAAATTCTTGGACTTGCTGGTTTAGGGTCTGGAGGTGGTTTTGAACGTTTACACTATATGCTTGAAAGGGTTTGGGATCCCATAATGGTTTAAGGATCACAGAAAAGAATTAGCTACTACTTCTTGAAGGCTTTTGAGAGCTGGCTAGACTTTGATTCGAATCCTCTCTATGCTCTGATGCATGAATCTATATATTGTCAGGGTGCCTCGTCACAATGGTCAGCTAACACGATAAGGGGTGAATATGATAGCTTGTTTGATCCGGTCGAAGCTGCAAAGGAAAATCGCCCTGTATATTTCACTGGAGAGGTACTACGGGATCTGAGGACTTGGACGTGGTACCGGATCCCCGTCATCAGCAGCCACACGCAGGCAAGTGTACCTTGCCACCCTGTATTTCAGTTTACAGATATTTATTGTTTCATATGTACATTGTGCACATAGTTATGTTGACGTTCGGTACTTCGCGTCCGGTTCACAACCGGGTGAAGACGCACGTCTTAGCATTCTAGGAAGATTGTTGGATGATTCAGAGTATCTCGATATACGTACCTGAGTACATTGACACCCCAGGACACACTTATACACTGTGATCGTGCCAGATTCCTGTATCCTGATACTGACATCATGACCAGAGACTGGGAAGACCTTAGGGTCGCGTCTGTTGAGTTATTCCTTGTGTCGAGACTGTAGTTAGAGGTTCAGGTTCAACGCACAATCGTTGACCGCTTGGGGAGGGGAAGACAGTTACTAGACGCTTGGGCTACTCTGCACGCGCTTATATATATGTAGTATTTTCTAGTGATACCTGTATTTAGTGTAACTGTTTCACCCGTGTGACTCTTTGCCCGGAGCTGCGGTACGTGCCGTGTGTTTCCGTATCCGGAGCTACGGTTTTATATTAGAAAGCCCACGCGTCGAACGTTGTCTTTAAACTGTGTCACACTAGTTGGTTGTGATAGAGTACCCTGTCGTGCACTTGTACTTTCTGTTTACTTGGCATGTTATATTTCTGTACCTTGTTACGTCCCTCTGAGGACCTGGTTCCCTGCCAGTTTTACAGCATAGGCGATTACGGAGCGCTTGGAGATACTGAAGGAGTGGCATATCTTGCGAGCATGGTACCAGGTACTAACATTATATCTACCGGCATTATGGTTATTTACATTGATTATTCACCTGCTGTTGTAGCCTAGTTTTGTAGACTCATACTTTTTCTCGAGTCTATTCGAGTTAGTGTGTTATTGGGCGGCCGACCTTATCACATTTAACTCTTTCTTGTATACTGTTGTACATTGTGGATTGAGACATAGAGGTTTACATTTATCAAAAATTCTAGATAGTGCCCTTTATATTACAGCTTATACGTATTCGAGTCAGACCAGAGTCTGGTCGAATGCGTAGCTAGCGTGTCACGTATTCCTGGTCCTACGTATTTTGGGACTGGGGCATGACATGTTTTTGTGGTGACCCATGCAGGTCCGATTTAAATCGTCTTGGTCACCTGACTGTGCCAAGCGAGCCTGCAAATTAGGAATAAATGTTATGATTGTTGAGTAGGATCTCAATCCATAATCGATTTTAAAACTCTTTGTATGTGATTATCGCCCTTGGATTTCCACTTTGCATTCGTTCAATCTTCGTCAATGTCGTTATCCTTGTTTCTCGTCCCCTATTGTTCGGGGAGGCAAATGTTTGTGACTGATGATTCCCTCCAGAAGAAGATTGAAGATCAGACGGCAGAAGACAGAATTCGTATACCTTTCTCGGAGAAGATTGATACCTTATCAGGATAGATTGATGGGGTCTTTGGATTCTAGAACTAGTGTAGAAGGTTGGCAAGAGAGTTGGACCCAGTAGTACCCTACCCGTGCTTGAGGTAGCAGTGATCTTGGAAGTACTAAGAGCCAGAAGGACTGTTGATCATGACCTAGAATAATTTATAGGAATCCAAAGCCTGATGATGGAAACTAGTGGTTGTATACGATAACAATACCAGGAACGAGGATTATGAGCTAAAGGAGATGAAGATTTTAGGATCTCACTTGGGAGATAATAATCGGATTTCAGGAAATTCCAGTATGTGCTTGAGTGATATCATTATTGTACTAAGTGACTTGGAGAGATAAATAACGAAAAGAAGAAATTCGAGGAATAGAATTTTAGGGAAAACTTTGAGGAGAGAATTATACATTAGGCGAGGAATTTTTTTTGAGGATTGATGTTGGAAACAGAACGGGAGAAATTATTGTGAGGTTTAGTCTAGGCTATGACCTTATCCTAGACATGGATTGATTGAGCCAATATCACTCGACGCGAGATTGTCGAAGTGATTACATTATTTATGACAACCAGATTACCCTGAGTTTGAGATACTTCAGGGAGCCCGGGAGCATGGTGCCCCTCTACCTTAGAGACACACATTGCAAAAGGTGAACCAGTGTACCCCGTATTATATCAGGGCTTGAGGAAGTGTTTCTAGAGAATTTTTCGGGCCTGCCACATGACAGAAAGAGTTGTTACAGAGTTGACTCCAAGAGCCGAGACAGTTATTTTCCCGTACGTCTTCAAAGTAGCACCGATAGAGTTGGTTGAGTTGAAGGTCCATCGTGGAGGATCTCTTAGACAAGGGTTTAGATCGGGCTAGTATTTTCCATGGGGAGCAACCATCTTATTGTACCAAAGAAGGACGGGACGATACGTTGCATAACGATTACAGGGCATTAAATGCCGTAGCAATAAAGAACAAGTACCCTTGCTACACATCGATGATTTATTGAATCAGCTAAGTGACGCATATGTATTTTGAAGATCGGTCTCAGATCAAGTTATCACCAGATCAAGATACGGAGAGAAGACATTCCGAAGACGGCGCTTCGGACGAAGTATGCGCTCTATGAGTTTTTAGGCATGACTGTTTCGACTGACCAACGCGCCAGCAGTATTTATGAGCTTAAGGAACAAGGTTTTCCACCAGTACTTGGATAAGTTCGTGGTGGTGTTCATCGACGTCTTGAATTATTTCGAGAACCAGGAGAAGCACGAGAGACATCTCAAGATTGTGTTGGAGATGCTGAGAAATGAGAGGCTGAAAGCCAAACTCAGCAAATATGAGTTATGTTATGATAGAATAGATAGTCTACACAACAGGACAGCTGAGAGTTCTTGAGAAGAACTATCAGACCCACGATCTAGGGCTAGCTGCAGTGATATTGCACTAAAGCGATGGCGACACTACCTTTATGAAGAGCATGTTGAGATTTATACAAAACACAGAAAGTCTGAAGAATGCCTACGCGCAGAAGGAGCTCAACAAGAGACAAAGGCATTGGCTAGAATTTATGACATATTATAATATCGAGTTACAGTACCACCCTGGCGAGGGATGTCTTAAGCTAAGCCCATTGGCCTATTTTTATGACTCATCGCCAGTGGTTAGAGGATTTTTTAGGAAATCAGGATTGAGAATGTATCGCTAGGCATGGACGGACAGATGGCCAGACTCGAGGATTCAGTCCACATTATTTGAGAAGATCAATGCAGCCTTGCCTACAAATACGGGATTTAGACGACAGCGAGACAGGACGGAGGCTGACATACAAACAGGATTCAGGATTCAGGAAGACGGAATATTGAGGCATGGAGATTGCCTATACGTTCCAAGGGACGAGCTACACCAAGAGTTGATGACTGAGGCGCATAGCTCGACTTATTTAATTCATTCCGGGGGTACGAAGATATACCAAGACTTGAAGCAACAATTATGGTGACATGGGATGAAGAGAGAGATTGCAAGATTTGAGGCGAGATGCTTGGTATGTCAACGAGTCAAGGACTGAATACCTGAGAATTGCAGGACTATTGCAGCTGCTTCCCATTCCCGAGTGGAAGTGGGAACACATTACCATGGACTTCGTCACAGGATTTTCGCGGATCCCTAGCGGGAAGGATGCAGTTTGGGTTGTCGTGGACAGACTCACCAAGTCTGCACATTTCTTGCCCTTCAGAGTTGGGCAATCCACGGAGATTTTAGCTGACATGTATTTGAGATAGATAGTACGATTACGTGGAGTACCTATCAGCATCGTATCAAATCGTGATTCCAGATTCACGTCACATTTTTGGCGAAATACGCAGAAGAGCCTAGGAACTCGTCTCAAGTTCAGCACTACGTATCATCCACAGCCTGATGGACAGTCAGAGCGCACGATACAGATATTAGAGGATATGTTGAGAGCGTGCATGATTGATTTTGGAGGATCTTGGGAGGATCATCTACACTTGGTGGAATTATCCTACAATAACAGTTACCAGGCCAGCATACAGATGGCACTTTATGAGGCACTGTACGACAGAAAATACAGGTTGCCAGTTTGTTGGAATGACGTGGGAGAGCATCGGATACTTGGTCCAGAGTTGGTGACACAGACAGTGGATAAGGTCAAGCAGATTCAGAGCCACCTGCATACAGCACAGGACAAACAGAAACACTGGGCCGATGCGCACCGCAGACCATTGGAGTTCAAGGAGGGTGACCACGTATTTTTGAGGATATCGCCCACTCGTGGTACCATCAGATTCAGAGGCAGAGGCAAACTGAGTCCGAGGTATATCGGACCTTTTAACATTCTGGAACGAGTTGGCGAAGTGGCTTACCGTCTTGCATTACCTCCATCATTAGAGGGAGTACATGACGTATTTCACGTATCGCAGCTGAGAAGATATGTCGCAGACCCTAGCCACGTGCTTGATCATTCGGAGATTACAATCGGGCCTAGTCTATCTTACGTAGAGCAGCCAGTGGAGATTCTCGATCGCAGCGAGAAGACTTTGAGAGAACAGACAATTCGATTGGTCAGAGTGGCATGGAAGCACCATTCACCAGGCGAGTCTACTTGGGAGCGCGAGGATTCTATTCGGCAGCGATTCCCGTACTTATTTGAGGAGCAAGGTACGAATTTACGTACGGCAATTTAATTATTAGTTATTTTAAATTCTGTTAGATATTATCGTGCTTTACTTTTAATTTCGGGGATGAAATTTTTCTAAGTTGGGAAGAATGTAAACCCCCACAATTTATTTTGTAGATAGTTAGAGTGGGCTAGGAAAAATTTTGTAGAAAATATTGAGGTTTAGAGTAGAGTATGATTATCTGGTATTTAAATCCCATTTATTAAAACCCTTGGCGCACCCTATCTTTGTCTAATTATTCGGAGCCCATTTTCAGCCCATAAATTCTGTACAAATATTGTACACTCGACTCTACTCGCCAAATTAGGCACTGGACTTTTCTGACTGTTAAAATCAACTTTCGTGTGCTCTAAATTAATTGCGCAACATTCCGAAAATCGTAACCCGTATTTTAATTCCGTGTCGGACACCTGTATCGTTACCCTCGATTTTGGGGTACCAACTTAACCCGTTGAGCCGGACCAACTAAAGGGTCCAAGACCAACTCTAAGCCCCCACCATTTTTGGCCTTTGCGCCGTTTCCAGATTTTGACCCCGCGGGCCCCAATTAAATTAAATTCGCGGGACGCGTCATCGTTAATTAAATCAGGATTTACCAACTCTGTAAATTCTATTTTAATATTTAATTAACCCCAATGCCCTTCAAATTAGACCCGCGCCTAACGCGCAATACCCCCTCACCATGACAATTTTAAATATATTTTTCTCCGAAATTTTTTACGTCATTTCATGTGTCCATGCAAATTCCCGAATTTACGGGAGCTTATTTGCAATTATTGAATTGTTGGCAACATCTCATTGGTCATGATTATTTAAAAGGGTCCCAAAATGGGGTCCCAATCCCAATTCCCTCATTCTCTCATGAAGAAACCCCACACCCTATCCATATTAAATCACAACCACCCATTCTACCTAGGAGGATCCCAACCACTCATTCAAACCCACACACCCCCTTATAAAGCAACATTTTCCCCACCCTCAACACACACCACCGGCCCTAATCCCAAGAGAAACCACTCTCTCTCCTCCTCTATTTATTTTTCATGCAAAGAAACTCTATTCTCTTTTCCTCCTCCATTTCTTTCTTCTTCTTCAACTTTCTTCTTCTTCTGTGTGGAGGAGCAGTCCGGCCCGGCGGCTCTGGCCTGTGCACAGTGACTCCGGCCCGACGGCTCCGGCCTGTGTACGGCACTCCGGCCTACTCCACTCGACTTCGGTCGGCTGTACACTCCGGCCTGCTCCACATCGCTGACCGCGCCGAATCCAGCCACCCCGATCCGGCGCTGCCACTACCTCCTCTCCGGCGGGCCCGAGCACCACCGTGCGAGTCCACCGATCGGTACCGCATCGGGAAGCATCACCGTCTTCGCGCGGGAAGTCGTCCAAGTTGGGAAAGAAGAGCAGCTGCTGCCATATTGCAAGGTGGACCAGGATTTGAGAGTCCTCGTCCAGCTGAGGCTAGTGGATGGCTAAAGAAAGCTTGTGAAGAGTACCGTGTTATTTTGCTAGACCAGCGGGGAACAGGTTTATTAACCCCTTTAACAGCTTCATCTCTTTCTCAAATAAAATCTTCTGTGAAGTTGGTCGACTACTTCAACATTTCCGAGCAGATAACATAGTGAAAGATGCTGAATTTATTCGCTTACATCTTGTACCAGATGCTAGACCTTAGACAGTTTTAGGGCAGAGCTACGGTGGGTTCTGTGCTGTTACGTATTTAAGTTTTGCTCCAGAAGGTCTGAAGTCTGTCCTCTTGACTGGAGGGCTTCCGCCACTTGGAAAGGGTTGTACTGCAAATACTGTTTATAGGGCCTGCTTTGAACAAGTCATACATCAAAATGAGAAGTACTATAAAAGGTTTCCTCAGGACATCAAAGTTGTTTGTGAAATTGTCAATCACTTGGCTGAAGTTGAAGGTGGCGGGGTATCCCTTCCATCTGGGGGCATATTGACACCAAAGGGTTTGCAAATTCTTGGACTTGCTGGTTTAGGGTCTGGAGGTGGTTTTGAACGTTTACACTATATGCTTGAAAGGGTTTGGGATCCCATAATGGTTCAAGGAGCACAGAAAAGAATTAGCTACTACTTCTTGAAGGCTTTTGAGAGCTGGCTAGACTTCGATTCGAATCCTCTCTATGCTCTGATGCATGAATCTATATATTGTCAGGGTGCCTCGTCACAATGGTCAGCTAACACGATAAGGGGTGAATATGATAGCTTGTTTGATCCGGTCGAAGCTGCAAAGGAAAATCGCCCTGTATATTTCACTGGAGAGGTACTACGGGATCTGAGGACTTGGACGTGGTACCGGATCCCCGTCATCAGCAGCCACACACAGGCAAGTGTACCTTGCCACCCAGTATTTTAGTTTACAGATATTTATTGTTTTATATGTACATTGTGCACATAGTTATGTTGACGTTCGGTACTTCGCGTCCGGTTCACAATCGGGTGAAGACGCACGTCTTAGCATTCTAGGAAGATTGTTGGATGATTCGGAGTATCTCGATATACGTACCTGAGTACATTGACACCCCAGGACACACTCATACACTGTGATCGTGCCAGATTCCTGTATCCTGATACTGACATCATGACCAGAGACTGGGAAGACCTTAGGGTCGCGTCTGTTGAGTTATTCCTTGTGTCGAGACTGTAGTTAGAGGTTCAGGTTCAATGCACAATCGTTGACCGCTTGGGAAGGGGAAGACAGTTACTAGACGCTTGGGCTACTCTGCACGCGCTTATATATATGTAGTATTTTCTAGTGATACCTGTATTTAGTGTAACTGTTTCACCCGTGTGACTCTTTGCCCGGAGCTGCGGTACGTGCCGTGTGTTTCCGTGTCCGGAGCTACGGTTTTATATTAGAAAGCCCACGCGTCGAACGTTGTCTTTAAACTGTGTCACACTAGTTGGTTATGATAGAGTACCCTGTCGTGCACTTGTACTTTCTGTTTACTTGGCATGTTATATTTCTGTACCTTGTTACGTCCCTCTGAGGACCTGGTTCCCTGCCAGTTTTGCAGCATAGGCGATTACGGAGCGCTTGGAGATACTGAAGGAGTGGCATATCTTGCGAGCATGGTACCAGGTACTCACATTATATCTACCGGCATTATGGTTATTTACATTGATTATTCACCTGCTGTTGTAGCCTAGTTTTGTAGACTCATACTTTTTCTCGAGTCTATTCGAGTTAGTGTGTTATTGGGCGGCCGACCTTATCACATTTAACTCTTTCTTGTATACTGTTGTACATTGTGGATTGAGACATAGAGGTTTACATTTATCAAAAATTCTAGATAGTGCCTTTTATATTACAGCTTATTCGTATTCGAGTCAGACCAGAGTCTGGTCGAATGCGTAGCTGGCGTGTCACGTATTCCTGGTCCTACGTATTTTGGGACTGGGGCGTGACACTCTTTCTCATATTCGGTCTCGCACTGAGTCAGCTGGGGAATGACATACTCTAATTTGGCACGCTCTTGATCCATCTGCTGCTGCTGTTCCTGGATAGATTTGTTCAGAGATTTCATTTGCCCAGCAAGCTCTGCAGTTAAGGAGTCATACCTAGCTTAAACGAGACCATCATTGCTGCCTCGAGATAGCTGCAAATAATCGTTAATGGGTTGTTCCAAACCATTAACTATTTGCTCCAGTGCATCAGCTCTCCCAGCATCGTTGAAATCTCTTATCGGCGCTATCGCAAACTGGGAGGACCTCCTCAGAGCCTCGAAGCCTAGATTCTTCTCCAACACCATTGATATCAGCGTTTTTAAAGTGGTATAGAAAATACTAGTATACTGCTCAATTAGCATGGCGAGATCCGAATGGACGCTAGGAGTGGCTACAATATCGGCGAATCCCCTTCCAGGAATGACTGTAGAGGGTGTCGTCACCGTCGTCGCTTCAGCCGGTGGCGCGACAAAAGTAGAGGCACCAACAACGGTCGAAGCGGCTGATGTACTCAAAAGAGGCACAGTAGTGATGACAGGCTCATCCTCCTCTCGAGATATCGGGACCATTTCGGGCGAGCCGGCACCCGAAAATGTTTCCTCTTCAAAGTCAGGCACCTCCGTGTCATAGACAGGAGCAGAAACAAAGCCAAAAGTTGCGTCGACGCTGCCCTCCCCGTAGATGTCTTTCCCTGAAAAGAAGACAAGAGAAAGTTAATATCAACATGATGTTAATTTTTCTAAAGAGAGGCATAAAGACGATATTTACCCATGGCCGATGGTATATATGTCGCGTCTACAGCCAGTACAGCTAAATCATTTCTTAATGATGCTAAGCGAGCTGTCATACCTGGAGAAGGGGGTGTGCCAACTGACACTGGCAGGTATTTTTCCTGGTCTTCATCGAGATCCACTCGAGGCTCATTGGGTGGAATCTCGCTGGGGACACTTACAGATGAAGAAGGGGCTGAACCCATTATTGGGCTGGATAAAGATATCCTTATTTGTCTCGGCCTCGAAGGCGATCTCGTACCACTACCTGAAGCGGTAGCAGCGATAGCAGCCTCAAGCAAAGATTCTTCGTCACTGCCAGCCGAAATTGTGGAGGTTCCCTCTCTAATAGGCGAAGGACCTCTAATCAAAGGATTGTCCCCAACAAGGGAAATAACAGGCTTACTCCGAGAAGCCTCATGACTGGAAGTCCTGACAGGACCACTAACAGTCTTCTTTTTCTTGCGAGGGGAAGTCTCCTTCAGAACAGGAGCCCTTCGCTTACCAGGGATAACCAGAGGCTCTGCAGGCAGAGGTATTTCACCTCTCGGTACTGTCAGCAAAAACTCATCTGGAGCGACAGAGTCTTCTTCTTCGTCAAATGAAACTGATGGGACTTCCTCTTTCCCAGCGGACTTAGAAGAGGGCATCCTAAAACTTCCACGCATATCAAAATAGCGATGGAAGGTGTTGATGGCCACGTAAAACTGGGCGTACGAGTGGAGGATGCGCAACTCCATGGAGAGTGAAGTCGCGGGCACAGTAAAAGCTGCTCCAATACAACCCATTATGAAGTACCACCATCCTCTCGCTCCATCAATAAGTCCACCCCTGGACTTGAAGCTAGTAACGATATTGCCCACGTGCAATTGGTCATACCCAACCTGCCTGGCGAACCGACTAGGCAGGTAGGGCTCCAAGAAGCATTGGTCTTCACTTTTGTACAATAAATGGGAAGGTCTAATGTAGACCAACCAATTAAAAGCTTCAGGAGAAAGAACGGTCTTCCCTTAACCTGAGTCCTGAAGCCTGCTCCCCTGTTGATTGAGATGTACAGTGGGGACGGTGCAGAAGAGCTTCCAGCTGTGAGCAAAATTTAATGCTCGCCGATAGTCTAAAACTGTGGTTACGTTCCAGGTGGAATTCTTGTAATTCAACAAGAAATTACTCCCCGAACTACTGCCAGAGCCGGGAGACATCACCCTGGGGTTATGGAGAATTAACCATTCCATCAAATACAGGAACGGTAATTCTACCCTGGGAAAGCTGTCATGCCGTGTTTCATCGGCAAGCAACCCATCAGTAATGGCCCTCAGGCCAGCTTGTATGCGGCATACCATGGCAGTGAGCAAGCCCAGTCTTGCCCCGAACACCAGAAGCACTGCAGACCATAAGGTGTTGCGGTGAATATGATCCGAAGATGCAATGCCTGGTACTACCAATCGGCACAGCCATACAGAGAGGAAGCCAGCCAGTTGAGCTTCCCTTGACAAAGGCCTGCGCCAATGCCTCAAATAACTGTAGGCTTTAGTGCCTGCAGGATATTTGTCACGCCCCAGTCCCAAAATACCGAGGGACTGGACGCGTGATAATGGCCAGCAGCATGCACCGATGGACAAACCCAATTTAATGGATCCATCGGGCATACTTAAGCTGTATTACATCAGTCAGGGTTTTACTATTCTCATCCACAGATATAAGATAGCAACATAAGCAAAAGAATTATTAAACAACAACAGTCAAAGTAAATAAAATCGGAAAACAATCCGATATTAAGTCTGTTTACACAAGTTCACAAAGACAGGAAATAAAGAGTTCAATTAAACAGAAATAAAGTTTATTTGCCAAAAGACTGAGCAGGGCGAAGCATTTGTTCAGGAAAAATCCTCAGCTATCACCTCGTCTTCAGGTTCAGGTACGGCTCCGAGTAGTGCTCCTGTTCCGTACACCTCAGGGTAGATCTCGTCTGCTATAACTGGAGAACAAAACCAGGTCCTCAGAGGGACGTAACAAGGTACAGAAGAATACGAGCCATAATACAGTGAATGAACATGCAAGTCAACCAAGATGTTAAACTCAAGAGTAGCATCAGAAATTAATAAGTCTAAGACAGTGGCATGCCGATGTTGCTATCAAACAAATCTGGGTAAATAATTAAACTAGCTAAGTGATCATGCAAGTGAGAGTTATTATTCATACTCAGGCTGAGACTACTACAGGATCAGTGACAAGAAACCATAGCAGTATTTTCTCGAAGGGCCAGTACAGGTGCCAAAGCTCTGTGTCAGAGACTAGGACACTTCCAGATAACCATATATATATATAATATAATCAGCCTTGATATGGTAATACTCTCCCCACCCAATGAAATCTCACATCACAGTTCTTAATGTTCATGTTACGCAAGATTAGAACTAATGCAGTCAGTCATTTATTAAGTTCTAAGAAAATAAACTTAAATCATGAAATCTATACAAAACCTCCTTGAATAATCAGGAAGATTCTATAACATGCTTTGTGTCAAGTGTCCTGGGTATAAAGTACTGGATAGGGCAAGTACAACAGTCAGAGAAATTTAAAGCAAGGGAATCAAAGTGAATCAATAAACTGTATTTTATGGCAAGGTACACTTGCCTGGGTTTTCGGCTCCAAATGTTGCTCTGGCTTCAGCTGGATTTCCAAGCAGTACTCCGGTTGCTGAAACAAATATCACCAATAGATCCAGAAAATCTTAATCAGCTAGGATCGCCTGTTCTTGAGTCCAATTTAGAGACAAGGGCAAAAACGACATTTCTAGGCCAAAGCGGGTCCATGTGTAGGTCGCTTTGTACCGAAAACTGGGTCAGGGTCAAAAGTCTCCAAATTAGTCCAACTTAGTGTCAACAGGTCAGGAACATCGATACGAACCCAACAGAACTTTCAGAATTGGATTCCGATGAGCCGTTCTCAAAATCGCCCGTCAGGTGGAGCCTGTGGGGCCCACGACACACGATTTTCCAACGTTCTCAGAATCGAACCAAACTTGACCCACAGGACCAGCGTATTGCTACGAGTCCAATGGCGCAAGTTTCGTCTCGATCTGACGTGAATACACTAAGTTACAGCTAAATATAGAAAAGTCAGATACGGGGTGTTGTCCGCGGATACGTACTGATTCCGGTGTGCACGCACATCCGAATCAGCTTCTGCGAAAGCCCGCACGTCCGTATCTACGATGCTCACGTGTCGGTGAAGACCGTACGTGACCAAATCGTCCCGTTTGGCGGGGCGTACTCGATTCCGGGGTAAAACAGGGTTTAGTTTTTCCTATTTTTGGATCGCGGTGTGCGATCACCACAGGACGCGATGCCCCGAGCGGTTTGTCCGGGCACCGAGAGGGTCATACAGGCTACGCGATACAATTTACGAAATCGAATTCCGAGCTACGAGCAAAAAGTTACGAATACCTGAAGTGGGTTTCAAAAACCGAATTCCTCGTGTCTCGAGTTGTGTCCGACACGAGTCCAAAACTAGGGTTTACTGTTCTGGCTGTGTCCTGTCTCCCCTGCTGTGTCCGTGTCTAGGCAGAGGCTTCTGTGTCCTGCTGTGTCGAGTCCTCAGCTCACTGGGGTGTCGCCGGGGTAGGGTGGCGCTGCGGCCGGAGCTCGCTGGCGGAGGCGGCTAGGGCGGCCTGAGAGGGCAGCGGCCGGTGCTGGTCTCGAGGTTTGGAGGTTCGAGGACGGCCGGTTGCTCTGGAAGGCACTGGAGGCGACGCGAGGGAAAGGCAGCGTCGGCGAGTGGCGGCGCAGCGAGGTCGGGGTGAGGCGTTGGCCGGCGTCGGGTGATCCTAAGGTTCAGGGGCAACCATGCCGGAGCTCAGGTTTTATAGGAGAGATGGGGAAAGGAGGCGGCGGCCGGCTAGGGGGAGGTGGAGCGGAAGAGGCGGACGGTGAGGGAAGAGGAAGAGGGAGAGGCGCGGGGTAGCCAACGGCCGGCGGCGGCGACCGTTCCGGCGGCGGGATTTCAGGCGTCGGCTCATGAGCGTTGGGGAAGATGGTTTAGCGGGTCGGGCGGATTCGGGTCTGTCAGACCCGACCCGACCCGACCCGATAGCGTGAGTGGGCTGGGCCGGAGCTAGGTTAGGTATTGGGCTGGGCCGGTTGGGGTTTTATTGGGCCGGATTTAAAAGATAATTAAATCAATAAATTAAATAATAAATAATAATAATAGTTTTAGGGTTTGTTTAAAATCAATCCGGGGTCCAATAAATTCCCGGAAAAATACCCTATGTCTAGTTTTTCATTTTACACCATAAAATATTATTTTCATAATATTTTAGTATTATTTAATAACAATTAAAAATCTGTTAATAATTAAAACATATTAATTTAAGGAGAGAAAATTTTAGAAAATTATCAAAAATTCCAAATTAAAAATTATGAAAATCAGGGGGATTACAGTATACCCCCTTAAGAGGATTGCGTCCTCGCAATCAAAGAATAACCGATCAATAGAGATGACACGGTTACCAATTTTATTTGAATCACAATACAATAAAGAAAATCAAGGTTCAGGGTTTGAACACATAGGAAAATCATTTCCCTAAGTAGAAATTATGCAATTTCCCAAATGTGGGAAATCTAGAAAATTACTGTTTTTATAAAACCAGGTTATCTTTTCAAAACTTATCAGGTTAACATTTGTAAAACAGTCTAGGTTATTTAGCAAGTTCAAAATTATTAGGTTAACCATAGGTTATCAATTATTTACAGGCTAAAGTTATCAGGTTAAAGTCTGGGGTCACGAACCAGCAGGCACGAACTATAACAATGCTAGAAACGGAACAACTACAAAGACTTACTTGCATTAGCAACTCCTTGTTTCTGCGCGTCTCCCACAGTCATCGCGAAAACTTGGCCGCGTCCTTGAGGTGGTGCTCTCTGCTGTTGCTGGGGTTGCTGGTAGGGTGCTGCTTGAAGTGCCAAGGGTGGCCTTGGTTGATGTCCTGCTGGTGCTGGTATAACTTGTTGGTTTGCCCTTGGTGCTTCTCTACGCTCAGGGCAGTCCCTCACTTCATGTTGTCTGGATCCGCAACCTAAGCACAGTCCGTGTTTACGTCTACACTCCTTCTCAACATGGCCTATCTTGCCGCAGTAATAATAAGTAGGAAGAGTCAGGGTTTTGGATGCAGATCCCTGTGGTGCTTGATGCAGATGAGGTTTCTTGGCAGCTTCTCCATTGTTTGCTCTGGCTGGTACTGATGTGGAAGGCCTCTTCAAACTGGTTTCTCTCCTGGTGACGCGCTCCATGCGTCTAGCTGCAGCAAGGACGTCCGTGTACGAAGTTGGTGCGACAGATCCAATCAGTTTCTGTAGTTCGATGTTGAGTCCATCAAAAAACTTCTCGGCCTTCTCTACTTCTGTCGGGATCAAGGTAGGAGCGAAGCGACTCAAACGAATGAACTCGACGTTGTACTCTTCCACCGTCATAGCATCCTGAGTGAGGCGATTGAACTTGTCCCTCAGTTCTGATCGAGCAATAGCAGGTATGTACATCTCCTGGAAGAGTCTGGAGAACTCTTCCCAAGTAACTCGGTCTGGTCCGAGTCGGGTCTCCTCGGACAGCCACCAGTGATGAGCATTATCCGTCAATTGCATTCTGACGGCAGTCATCCAGCGTTCTCTTGGTAGTTCAGCTGCTTCTAATTGATGCCGAATATTGGTGAGCCATTCATGCACTTCTGTTGGTCCCTCCTTGCCAGAGAAAGTACGGGGCTTTAGCTGGCGGAAGTCTGTGATAGAGCCCGTCGGTTGCCTTCTAGCTGGTAGGTTGGCCTGCTCTAGTGCATTTACTAGGCTGTTCCTCAAGTACTCAGCCTCACGACGTTGGGCTTCGGTTTAAACTTGTTGCTGAGCTTGCATCATTGCATAGAACATCTGGAACATCTGCTGTCCGTCCATTGCTTGGCCTGGTGGAAAGGCAGGCATCTGTGGAGGAAACTGGGGTGGAGGTGGAATATCATCACGCCAAAATCTAGAAGATTGCGGATCTGCTTGTCTGCTTCGGTGAGTAGAGGGATCTCCACTCAACAGCGTCACTTTATCTTCTCCGTAGGTGGTTTCAGCACCTATTGGTGTTCTTACTGGAGTTCCGTCGGTTTCTCGTGAATCCATTACTCTGCATCAACAATAAACTATAAGAGACGCACAGGAGTCAAGGCAAGATGCAATTCAAAATTTAGTTTGAATACGATACAGATATCAAGAACGTTTGCAAGCAAGTGGATGAGATCCTAAAAACTTATCCTATTCTTATTGCAGGCCTGTTCGGTCCCTAAGTTGAAACCGAACAATTTAGTCGTTGACCTGCATGGGCCACCACAAAAACCATGTCACGCCCCAGTCCCAAAATACCGAGGGACTGGACGCGTGATAATGGCCAGCAGCATGCACCGATGGACAAACCCAATTTAATGGATCCATCGGGCATACTTAAGCTGTATTACATCAGTCAGGGTTTTACTATTCTCATCCACAGATATAAGATAGCAACATAAGCAAAAGAATTATTAAACAACAACAGTCAAAGTAAATAAAATCGGAAAATAATCCGATATTAAGTCTGTTTACACAAGTTCACAAAGACAGGAAATAAAGAGTTCAATTAAACAGAAATAAAGTTTATTTGCCAAAAGGCTGAGCAGGGCGAAGCATTTGTTCAGGAAAAATCCTCAGCTATCACCTCGTCTTCAGGTTCAGGTACGGCTCCGAGTAGTACTCCTGTTCCGTACACCTCAGGGTAGATCTCGTCTGCTATAACTGGAGAATAAAACCAGGTCCTCAGAGGGACGTAACAAGGTACAGAAGAATACGAGCCATAATACAGTGAATGAACATGCAAGTCAACCAAGATGTTAAACTCAAGAGTAGCATCAGAAATTAATAAGTCTAAGACAGTGGCATGCCGATGTTGCTATCAAACAAATCTGGGTAAATAATTAAACTAGCTAAGTGATCATGCAAGTGAGAGTTATTATTCATACTCAGGCTGAGACTACTACAGGATCAGTGACAAGAAACCATAGCAGTATTTTCTCGAAGGGCCAGTACAGGTGCCAAAGCTCTGTGTCAGAGACTAGGACACTTCCAGATAACCATATATATATATATAATATAATCAGCCTTGAAATGGTAATACTCTCCCCACCCAATGAAATCTCACGTCACAGTTCTTAATGTTCATGTTGCGCAAGATTAGAACTAATGCAGTCAGTCATTTATTAAGTTCTAAGAAAATAAACTTAAATCATGAAATCTATACAAAACCTCCTTGAATAATCAGGAAGATTCTATAACATGCTTTGTGTCAAGTGTCCTGGGTATAAAGTACTGGATAGGGCAAGTACAACAGTCACAGAAATTTAAAGCAAGGGAATCAAAGTGAATCAATAAACTGCATTTTATGGCAAGGTACACTTGCCTGGGTTTTCGGCTCCAAATGTTGCTCTGGCTTCAGCTGGATTTCCAAGCAGTACTCCGGTTGCTGAAACAAACATCACCAACAGATCCAGAAAATTTTAATCAGCTAGGATCGCCTGTCCTTGAGTCCAATTTGGAGACAAGGGCAAAAACGACATTTCTAGGCCAAAGCGGGTCCATGTGTAGGTCGCTTTGTACCGAAAACCGGGTCAGGGTCAAAAGTCTCCGAATTAGTCCAACTTAGTGTCAACATATCAGGAACATCGATACGAACCCAACGGAACTTCCAGAATTGGATTCCGATGAGCCGTTCTCAAAATCGCCCGTCAGGTGGAGCCTGTGGGGCCCACGACACACGATTTTTCAACGTTCTCAGAATCGAACCAAACTTGACCCACAGGACCAGCGTATTGCTACGAGTCCAATGGCGTAAGTTTCGTCTCGATCTGACGTGAATACACTAAGTTACAGCTAAATACAGAAAAGTCGGATACGGGGTGTTGTCCGCGGATACGCACTGATTTCGGTGTGCACGCACATCCGAATCAGCTTCTGCGAAAGCCCGCACGTCCGTATCTACGATGCTCACGTGTCGGTGAAGACCGCACGTGACCAAATCGTCCCGTTTGGCGGGGCGTACTCGATTCCGGGGTAAAACAGGGTTTAGTTTTTCCTGTTTTTGGATCGCAGTGTGCGATCACCACAGGACGCGATACCCTGAGCGGTTTGTCCGGGCACCGAGAGGGTCATACAGGCTACGCGATACAATTTACGGAATCGAATTCCGAGCTACGAGCAAAAAGTTACGAATACCTGAAGTGGGTTTCAAAAACCGAATTCCTCGTGTCTCGAGTTGTGTCCGACACGAGTCCAAAACTAGGGTTTACTGTTCTGGCTGTGTCCTGTCTCCCCTGCTGTGTCCGTGCCTAGGCAGAGGCTTCTGTGTCCTGCTGTGTCGAGTCCTCAGCTCACTGGGTATCGCCGGGGTAGGGTGGCGCTGCGGCCGGAGCTCGTTGGCGGAGGCGGCTAGGGCGGCCTGAGAGGGCAGCGGCCGGTGCTGGTCTCGAGGTTTGGAGGTTCGAGGACGGCCGGTTGCTCTGGAAGGCACTGGAGGCGATGCGGGGGAAAGGCAGCATCGGCGAGTGGCGGCACAGCGAGGTCGGGGTGAGGCGTTGGCCGGCGTCGGGTGATCCTAAGGTTCAGGGGCAACCATGCCGGAGCTCAGGTTTTATAGGAGAGATGGGGAGAGGAGGCGGCGGCCGGCTAGGGGGAGGTGGAGCGGAAGAGGCGAACGGTGAGGGAAGAGGAAGAGGGAGAGGCGCGGGGTAGCCAACGGCCGGCGGCGGCGACCGTTCCGTCGGCGGGATTTCAGGCGTCGGCTCATGAGCGTTGGGGAAGATGGTTTAGCGGGTCGGGCGGATTCGGGTCTGTCAGACCCGACCCGACCCGACCCGATAGCGTGAGTGGGCTGGGCCGGAGCTAGGTTAGGTATTGGGCTGGGCCGGTTGGGGTTTTATTGGGCCGGATTTAAAAGATAATTAAATCAATAAATTAAATAATAAATAATAATAATAGTTTTAGGGTTTTTTTAAAATCAATCCGGGGTCCAATAAATTCCCGGAAAAATACCCTATGTCTAGTTTTTCATTTTACACCATAAAATATTATTTTCATAATATTTTAATATTATTTAATAATAATTAAAAATCTGTTAATAATTAAAACACATTAATTTAAGGAGAGAAAATTTCAGAAAATTATCAAAAATTCCAAATTAAAAATTATAAAAATCAGGGGGATTACAATATTTCCCTATCTCTTCGTCGAGAACTCGATCTGAAGCCCCAGCGTCTTCAATAAGGTCATCGACTACTTGAGCATTAAGCACGCTCAAAAGGCTCAAAGGCCTATCCCTACTATCCACGACTTTGTCGGGCTTAGAATCTCTAGCCTGATGGAAGAAGAGGTAGGACGCCCATTTGTTGGTATGAGCCAGATCAGAGGGCTCATTATAGAAGGTGGTGCACGCAAGGTAATGGCTCATCAACTCCTGGTACACTGCCACCACCCGAGGGTTTGTATCCCCCAGCTCCCGGTTTGTGGGAACATACTCTTCATAAGGAGTATCCCCCATTGGCAGTCTTAAAATCTCTGCCATTTCGTGAAAGGCCAATCCCAACTCCCCCAGTGGAGTGGCGAAAGTCCTAGTGAGCGAGATATATCGCTCCATCAAAGCCAAAAACAGGTTGGGGTTGAAAGGTAACCCAATATTGGTAGCACTCACAACCGCGTACAGACTGAAAATGCTCAGTCTGAAAATGCTTCAGGGCCTGCCCGGATATAATCCAAGTGAGCGAGATATATCGCTCCATCAAAGTCCAAGTGAGCGAGATATATCTCTCCAGCTCAGTCTGAAAATGCTTCAGGGCCTAGGCAGCTAAACGAGCCCATCGAAAATTTGTAGGGGTAACCCACCCATTGGTCCGAGGATTAACCTTGGGGTATACTCCTCCATGCCCCATGAAGTCATTGCAGAAAATTGATAATTGGACTGATTGAAGCAGTGAAGTGTCTTCACTCGGGACACTGCCCGGATACAATCCCCTGAACAGCATGACGGGCCGGAAGGGCCGCTTACAAATAACCCTTGGTCGGACCCTTTCTGATAAAATATCTTCCCCGGCTGGCCGTAAAGATTAGGGGTCAGAGTCCACGACATCCTCCTGGGATGCGTGGCATGGAAGAATGCCAAGATAGGATAATCCCTCAGTATCTTGGGCAGGTACATGACCATGCCCCTAACAGTAAAAATCCAGTCTTCCTTCTTGGGCTTCGTCTGGAATTGTTTATCGATTATATCCCCGAAGAGGAAAGCTGATTTTATGTATTTTGCCCCGTCTATGTACGCCAGGGACTTTCCGTTGATCATGCTCAACAGCATTTGCTCTCCTTGAGACGATATCAGGATTCCCCTTCCTTCAGGATATTGGGGTCCAGAAATAGAAAATGTCACATGGGACAAATCCTCCAGGTAATTAGAGTGCAGCATCCCAGCAGCAGAACCCATCACCTCAGCCAACGGAGATATCTGCAAGTTAACTATAAAGTGCAAGAAAAATACGTCAGTTTCTATACTAGACCTCACAATCTTGCAGATTATGCCAAAGAGCAACAGTCTGTGCTTTTATGCCAAGACTGTAAAAACTTGACTTTTTACGCTAGAATCTCATTCCAAGGCGTAAAATTCAAGATTGGCAGTATACACAAAAATCTGACAGTCTGTGTTTTACGCCAGATTGCCAAAGTTTGAGTTATTACGCCGGAGTTTTCATCCAGAGCGTAACACCCAAAATTTGTAGTATGCGCCAAATTTTGACAGTCAAAGCCCTTACGTCAGACTGCGAAAATATGGAGTTTTTGCGCTGACACATTAGAAATGTGGGCGTAAAAGACGAAACATCTCTGTGCATCATCTTCCTCGAAGAGGCGTTCAGCACAGAAGATGACCTAGCGCGTTCACGTATAACGTATGTGAAGGGTTTTCTTCGTTCTTGTCGTCCCAAAAGCTTTACCTATAACGCCCGATGCACAGCTTGATGGTGGGACACTTCGTTCAGAGCGAGGTTCGCCCTGCCCGATGGGAGTCGCTCTTGCTTGGGCAGAGGAGCGAGAAGAGGAGGCAGCCTTCTTTCCCTTAGAGGAGGAGATTGGTTTTGGTGCCATTGTTAAAAACTCAGAATGCTCAGAGAAGAAACGAAGAAGAATACTCAAAGAGACGAAGGTTTTCTTTTGCAAAAGACAGATGAAAAGTTTTTCTCTGAAGGCCTTGGAATATTTATAGAGTTCAGATGGACTCCTCGAATCCCTAACCAAATCCGATATTTAATATTAGGTTATGATTGGGGACTACGTCAGCCTATTATTCAGGGAAGGTGGACAGTCAGCGAATTCAAAAAAGTTTTCGTGCTGAGCAGATTCGTGATTTTACGCAAAGGAGCTTTTTACGCTCGGGAAGCTACAAATCTACGGTTTTACGCTCGAAGGCTATAAGTCTATGGTTTTACGCCCGGATGCTTTTATGCTCGGTAGCTTTTACGCTCGAGAGGCTACAAACCTACGACTTCACGCTCAGAAGCTACAAATCTATGATTTCATGCTCAGAAGCTTTTTTCGCTTAGAGGCGACAAATCTACGACTTCACGCTCGGAAGTTTTCTTTTCAGAGGCTATAAATCTACAGTTCTACGCCTGGATGCTTTTATGCTCAGCAGCTTTTACGCTCGAGAGGCTACAAACTTACGATTTTACGCTCATCTATACTACGGATCTATGACTTTCTGTATTAAAATACGCATGCCAGAGTATGCGTATATCTGAACAATTCTCAAGACGGCCAATTACAAGGATTCACGCAGAAGATACTCCTTTTTGGCCTCAAAATATCCCAAGTACCCAAAGTATACAGAGTTCAGCATGGAAAATGACTCTTCTTCTTGGGTCGATTGGAAGTTCATCCAAAATCCAGTCAGAATATTTTCTCTACAGTTCAAGATGGCGACTCAGTTTTGACAGCCATTTCTCACCCTATTTCAAGGGATTTTTGGGAAATCATTCTTGAAGATGATGGTCTGAACAAGAATTCTTCTTATCAGAGAAGTGACAGTTCAGAATCCTACGCGACTCCTTGTCCAAAACAGCATGACAGTTTGGATCTTCAACTTATATGCTAAGCAGCTTTCTATGCGTCTTCAGCTACGCGTAAAAGACGAGACGAGATCAGATCCTCTTTTTATCAGAGTCGGCGTAAAGTTATTCAGACTTTATCACAGCAAAATATGGCAAATCATCAGATGCGTAAAAGAAGACAATTTCATTAATCATGATTACGTATGATGGAAATCCAGCCTACAAAGGGTTTTTCATCTTCATGATTACATATGATGGAAATCCTTTTTTCTATAAAGGGTTTCTCATTTTCATTTAGGATCACGCCAAGAATCTATTCTGTCAGGTTCTCGTATTGGTGGAGATCTTTTTCGTCTTCTACAGTAGTTCATCGACTTCCACAGTCGATGAACAAGAAAATTATTAATGACGGGAGGATACACAACTGGGCCTGTATAAATTATTCAAGAGGCCATCCTCCATACGCCATGACAGATTGAGTTGAGGTGTTAGACCCAACTCAGTATTGGAAGACATGGCTAGTTTGTTTGCCCTCGTCCACGAACAACAGAAGAAAATACAGCTTGCAAGCTGTGTGGTCTAATGTGACCCTTTCTCTCTCCTAGACGAATCGCCATATAAAGTTGCTGATTATCCCGAGCAAAGGAAGCTATGATATCCTTACATGATCCATCGTTGCAGAGGATATTTGCTCGAAGATGCCTTCTTTTTTGGCTCCTTACATGCTGGAAGAGCATGATCTTCTTCTTCATCAAGTCCACCCGACGAACTCCGGCAATCATCTCTGTGTGGTAAAAGAAATATAGGAAGAACAAGTTAACTCATCAATCTTTTTATAGGCAAAAAGAACATACCGAATCCCAACAAATCTCCAAAAATCCGCCAAGAAATCAGCCTCGAGGAACGAGTCAGACTTGACCGTTTCATGCTTCATTCAAAGTTTTAAATTACGAGGAATTTGAAAACTTTGAAGGGGGTCTTGTAGAAGCATGAAAAATACGATGTAGAGTTATACGCAGTATTTCAGTGTTGGGTGGCGTAAGACGTGACTTCAGAGCCATCGGCGTACAAACAGAGCTTTATCGCTAGTACAACGTAAAATATAAGCTCCAGGACAATCCGCGTAATGTAGTATTTCCAGGCTGCTTCAGCGTAAAAGGGTTGTTATATCGCCACTTTGGCGTAAAACCTACTCACTTTTAATGCGGTGGGAAATTGTACGGGGAACGCTTCATATTCCACGAATGAATCTGTCAGATCATGCAGTGAGCATGACTCCTGACAACGAGTACTGCACAGCTATCCAGACGACGGCTGTAATGATGGTGCGGCACACAGACCCAAACCGTCGTTTAGTAATATTTTCCTGATACAAAGTGCTTTTACGCATATAAGGGAATACGCTGCCTAGTTTTATACAGGCAGATATGAGCTTTTACGCTCAGCAGAAGACAAAACAAACTGTCACGTCAAAAGTTGCTCTTCGTACAGAGCTCGAGGCATGTCTCTGCATTTAATGCGCAGAATGGGGGCAGATCTCTGCTTTTAATGCATGAGATTTGGTTATATCTCCAAAGACTGGGCAAGCCATAATTACGGCTAATACGTCCACATCATCACCTCTGCATATTACGCCATCAGGCTATTTTCAGCTATAGGAGCATGTTGTACGCTATCTCCTTGAAATATGCCACCGGGCTATTTTTAGCTATAAGGAGTAAGCCGTATGCTATCTCCTCGGAATACGCCAACTCAGGCTATATTTACATTTGTGCGTGATAAGGCTATTTGGTCCAGAATACGCTCAAGGCCCCAGTCAAGGAAGGAGGATCGGCTATCTTTGACGCTAGCTACATATCCATGCAGCATCAGGCTTCTACGCCTACAAGGCTTCTACGCCTATTTGGCTTCTATGCCGACTCGATAACCACTTGGCTTCTACGCCAACCTGACAACTATTTGGCTTCTACGCCATGGTGACAGTTATTGGCTTCTACGCCAACCTTTTCTATGCAAGGGGCAGTTACCTACGTGGCTTGCATGCCGTGATCCTCACAGCGGTTATACGTGTTACCTCATCATGGGACACGCGTCACACGCAGATTCAGAAGATCATCTATACGTGGGTGGCAGTTATTATAACCATCGCGTAAAAAGTGCCATACTCTCCACTGTCCGGATTCTACGCCGACTGGATGGTAATTGTCACTAAAACCCTATAAATAGAGACATCTGTCCACAGAGGTCCAGGGTCGAAATAAGGTCAAAATTTTGGAGAATAAAAGTCAGAGGGTCGAAGCACAGACAGAGAGCAGTGATCGACAATTTTGGCATCGAGCATCCACTCCTTCTTGCAATCCTTGAAGCTTCTTCGTCTTCTACAGCACTTCTTCATCATCGTGTGGTCCAAGGGACAAAGTGATCGACTGCAGATCAGACTCCTATAGCAATATTTACCCAGATTAAATTTTGTACTTAATATCCTCGCATAGGATTAATAGTACTTCTTGTTTGTAAACCTAAGAAAGGGTTTTGTATAAACCTAGTTTTATTTCTTCCGTTTATTATCAAACAATAATGTTATGGAGATCTTTGAAGTATTGATGATGGGTAACAAGCTCCGGCTATCTGACGTCAAATACCCCGGTGAAGTAGACAAGGTCGACAACACCAAGTATTTCACTACCATCGATACGTCCATCACTCCACACAAGATTGCTATATATTAAAAAGACACATACAATGGTTGCTCGACTCCAAAGCTCTCACTTTGGACTTTGAAGACAAGACGGTCACTGCAAATATGGTGACCCTCTAATTCGGCACCTTCCCGACAACAGAGGCCCAAGATGGTGTCGTCCCCATACCCAAGACAACAATAGAGGTCGTTAACCTCCCTCCAGCCCAAGCAGACGGGTTGGTTCCCCTCATTACTCTAAGAGGAAAAATCATGTGGGTTTACCCAGACCTTGTCCCGGACATGACATAGCCAGCAACATCTCCTATTTCTAAGTCCAAAGAAAAGAAGACTAAGTCCTGTCACACGGTCTTTCTATCAACAGATGAAGCTCTGGCAGGGGTAACCAGGTCAGGACTAGCCTACCAACGCGACGATAATGCTTTCGACGACTGTACACCTCCAACTGTTACACCTGCTGCATCTGATCCGGTTACATCCTAGTCTCTTGTAGCAGACAGGCAGAAGCAGAAGGAGATGCACTTTGACAAACCCCTGAGAAAAGACATAGCTCAAGGGTTGAAAAAGCCTTATAACTTTAACATATTGGCGCAACTAGCCAACACTCCAGCAAAGTTATCACTCTTCGAGCTCCTTCGTCTCTCCAAAGAGACCCGGGATGCTCTAAGTGAGGCGTTGGAAAACCCGACTCTTATTTGGCCCAGGTCAAGCTACTGGCCGAGTATCCCGCAGCGTGTTACCATTGTAATAGTGTGATAGAGGCTATCCCAAATATCACATTCCCTAAGCAGGACATGTTGTTAAAGAATAATAGGCACGATCGTCCCTTATATTACACAGGGTACATCGGAGCCATTAAGGTAGGCTAGATGCATATCGACCACAGATCATCCCTCAACATTATCCCATAAAGTCTGTTACAGACCTTGGGGATCCCAATGCATCGGCTGGAAGCCACCAATACCACTATCATCGGCTTCAACGCCGAAAGAAGCTACCCTTTGGGCAAAATTTGTCTAAAATATCAGATAGGCGATCTACGAACAGATGTGACCTGCTATGTCATTGATGTAGATGTGTCCTACAATGTCCTGCTAGGGCATCCGTAGATTTGTATATTTTTATAATGGTTTAGTTACACGTAACAATGCTAGACTCGTAGCTCAAGGATACAACCAAGAGGAAGATATCGACTACGATGTAACTTGTACCCCAGTTGCGCGTTTAGAATCCATTCGCATGCTATGTGCATTTGCATATTTTTATAATTTAAAATTATTTCAAATGGATGTCAAAAGTGCATTTTTAAATGGTTTCATAAAAGAATAAGTTTTTGTAGCTCAACCACTTGGATTCACGGATTTCAAAAACCCTAATCATGTTTTCAAGTTGAAGAAATCCTTATATGGACTGAAATAAGCCCCTCATGCTTGGTATGACCGCCTAAGCACTTTTCTACTTGAAAAAAGTTTTTCAAAAGGAAATGTTGACACTACACTATTTTCTAAATATTTGAATAAAAATCTTCTTTTAGTTCAAATTTATGTTGATGATATTATCTTTGGATCAACTGATGAATCTCTTTGTCGAGAATTTTCTGAGTGTATGCATAATGAGTTTGAAATGAGCATGATGGGAGAGCTGAAGTTCTTTCTTGGACTGCAAATCAAACAAACTCAAAATGGGACGTTCATCAACCAAGCCAAGTATATAAAAGACCTCTTAAAGAAGTTCGATCTGGAATCTGCCAAGCCCTTTGGTACTCTAATGGCAACTTCAACAAAGCTTGACATAGATGAACAAGGCAAATCGGTCGACATACGTAAGTATCGAGGTATGATTAGTACTTTACTTTATTTAACTGCTAGTCGTCTTCATATCATATTTAGTGTTTGCTTGTGTGCACGATTTCAAGCTAACGCTAAGGAATCACATTTGTGCGCTGTTAAGTGTATCTTTCGATACCTTAAGAGTACTCCTTCTGTTAGCTTGTGGTATCCCAAAACCACGTCCCTTGACCTAGTCGGTTATTCAGATATTGATTTTGCTGGATGCAAAGTGGATAGAAAAAGTACTAGTGGTACATGTCATTTCCTAGGCAAAGCTTTAGTCTCTTGGTTTAGCAAGAAATAAAATTCTGTCGCATTATCAACTACTGAGGCTGATTATATCGCAGAAAGACGTCGTTGTGCACAAATTTTATGGATGAAGCAAACTCTAGAAGACTACAACTTACAATATTCACATATTTCCATTTACTGTGACAACACTAGCACTATTAATTTGACTAAGAATCATGTATGTCACTCACGCACTAAGCACATTGAGATTCGACATCATTTCTTAGAGATCATCAACAAAATGGAGACATTAATTTAGAATATGTAGACACGGAAAAACAACTGGCTGATATCCTTACTAAACCTTTAGCAGAAGATAGATTCAACTACTTACATCAATAATTAGGAATTTTAAAGATCAATAATATTAATTAATCGTATCTTATTGAATTACTTCTAATATACAAAAATTGTTTTGGAGACAAGCTTACAAAGGATTTGTCTGTCACCACGGTTATGGCTAAAGCGAAATAGAACTTAAGTGTCCCTTGGTGGACCTTTGCTAGCTGGGACAGTACCCCTACAACTAATCTGAGACAATCGCAGTATGCGAAAAGTAATTTGTAAAATAATTTTAATTATATTTATTGAAATTTAAAATTAATATCTTCTGATGATAAGTAGATATCTAGATGTTATATTTTAGTCGAGATATTTTTTAGTTGATTTTTTTATGTCTATGTATCTTGGAAATGTCTTCTACATTCCAATGATTAGATTTTATTTATACATATCCAGTTATAGTACTTTGTGTATAGTAAAACTTTTTCAGTTAGCTGTACTCAAAAGTTTATCCTTTTAAGTTTTATTCTATTTACATGCATATTAACTTTCCTGTCTTGTTTAGCATTCATATTTAGCTACTTTTAAATGCTCTGTTTCTGTGAAATATATGTAATCTTTTTTTTTCTTCTTCACTTTTCTGTCTTTTTGTAAGCACATTTTGCGGGGTAGCTTTCTTCTCCTAAAAATTATGCTAAATGACAACGGGAGAGAAAAAAAATATGGTTACTACAATTGAAACAGTACAATTGATTTTCAAATCACTTCGATCAAGATGTTATATCGGTCAAGGTTTGTTATTTATCAAAATGGGGGAGATTGTTGGCCCATTGGTCATGGTCAAACCGATTTTGATAATCGATCTAAGCTGGACTCGATATAAGCTACTGCGACGTTTTTCAGATGTACTGCGACGACTGCAACATAAACTGTTCAGAGTTGCTTCCCGTCGTTATGTTTGTCTTTATTTCCTGTATGCAATATAATTTTCCATTTTATTGAGTCTATGAGTATACTGTACACCGCATCATACTGACAATTAAGCTACCCTAAATTGTTTTCAAAATAGTCTATCTTGAAATAGCTAAGTTGGACCTAAAACCCACTCCAGTTTCTGTTCTGGTCCTGAACTAAGGGAACATAACTCGGACTGAGTTCGTCCCGAGTTTGGCCTTAGTGGATATTTTGTTCAGAAACTTGGTCTCCCTGCAGTTTCGGATACAACGACTATTTTCTGATATTTTGCAGACGAACTCTGGCCGAGTTCTGTTCGAACTCTCCTTTGAGTAATCTCTATAAATAGAGAAGAGATTTCACATTTCTAAACATCAATCAAATCACATCATCAATCAAGTCACTTTCAATCATCTCTTCTCTTCTGGTATACGAGTTCTAAAAAGCTTTCATTTTCACATCCCAAGCCAGTTACAATTCTCTAGTCTCAGTTGTCAGTACGGTACGGTTTATAAGTTCAGAGAGTTGTAATCAGAAGCTTGTTCAGAAGTTCTCTACTCCATACTTAAAGTCATCGAGTTCTTCGGATCAAAGTTCGTATCTGTAAGAAGTCGTCAAGCCTTCGGATCATAGTTTGTATTCCATTCGTATAGTGGATTCCAACTGGGAGCTAGAGTCCTCCCGCCTGGATTAGTCCTTACATTGAGGGATACCAGGATACATCATTGTGTTTGTGTTTGCCTTCTCACTCTTTACTTTACTTTGGCTTATACCGTGATAGCTGTGACATACCTGCAACACAATTGCTAGACTGTTATTACAGCTGTGACACTTACTTATATCTATAACACCTATATAGCAGTCATGATACTTGTATAACTTGCTAGAATTTTTTTTAATTGCTAAATTTTGCTGCATACTCTATTCACCCCCCTCTAGAATATATTCAATTATATTTCGATCATACAATCCCATCAATGTATTGTGAACTTTATTACTTTATTATAACTCCTTTAAGGCTTTATCCTTCAGGTTGAAAGTTTGATAAGGCATGGAAGTTTGATAAGGCATAAATATGAGTGGTTTTATTTTTTATTTTATTTTGGTCTTATTTCTTATCCTGACACTTAAACCTAAGTATCCTTTCTGCACAATTCTTTATCTTGCTTATACAACTCTAACCAAACAATATGAATTACCTTACATTAGTATATATAGTGTTCACTCAGGGTAACCTGTGTAATATTTTCTACTAGTTGTAGTACATTGTATTTCAATATCCTCAGTTGGAAGTTTGATAAGGCATAAATATGAGTGGTTTTATTTTTTATTTTATTTTGGTCTTATTTCTTATCCTGACACTTAAACCTAAGTATCCTTTCTGCATAATTCTTTATCTTGCTTATACAATTATAACCAAACAATATGGATTACCTTACATTAGTATATAGTGTTCACTCAGGGTACCCTATGTAACATTTTCTACTAGTTGTAGCACATTGTATTTCAATATTCTTAAAAAATTTATCTTATGCTTGGAACACCATTACAACAATTACTTGTTTGACATTTAGACTAGTTATAATTAGAAAAGTCGATCACCATAACCAATTCTTAAATCCTGCCTTATGTTTTAGCTTGATTCTAAGTTTTTAGACCTTCAATTAACAATGATGTATGTTCTCTACTACACCATAGTTTTCTTTCCAAGAAAAAAAAATGGTTAGACGGACTTTCTAATCACTATGTTGTTTTCTGAGGTTAGCATCCTTTTGCAGATCTTCTATATGGTTAATATCATGTGTTCACGTGATTGTTGTTTATTAAGATATGATAGATTTTTTTCAGGCATGTCCAGGTATGATCGCGGAGACTTTGATAAGAGGACTCCCCATAATCCTCAATGACTTCATTTCTGGACAGGGTTACAGGTTATGACTGAAACTGTGTTATTTAATATTTTGTGTTCTTATACCATGAGAATTAAAACCCAAGTGTTATTCATTGTGATTGCATATAGCTACTCATGAATTTTAAGTTTTTTTAGCTACTCATGAACTTTTATGCATATTAGTAGCTTTTTTTTATTGTATAGCGGTTCAATATAATTATGGATTTCCAACCATTTCTTTCACTGATGTTCTTTTCTTGTTTTTAATTTTGTAGATAATCCAGGAGATGCAAACTTTAAGTGCATTTTCTTTCTCCCAAGGATTTGGTTTTCATCCAATTGATGTCCAATTTGTTTTTCTTTATTTAAGTGTGTACTTGTTGTGTTTGTATTTGATGTCGATTGGGTTCAATGGTTTACTTGATTCTTTGTTCGGTCCAGAATATTGTATATGCAGTGTGCAGGATATATAAAGCATAATAACTATCAATGGATTTGATTCAATGTAATTATTTTCTCTTTATTGGATATTTGACTTGGAGAACTAATAAATTTTCTGGTATTAAGAATGTTATATATGAATTTTAGTTGTATGTCTTATAGGCGGAACATGAAAAACAATAATTTTATACCAATTAGGATGGTGGTTATTAGTTTTTGGGACAGTTCTGTAGTTGTCCCAAAACATTATAAGACAGTTGGCACCAAATTATTAGACGGTTTAATCTATCACAAATATTCATTTTTGGGGACGGTTTAATAATACGTGATTAAAATATAAAAATTTATAAGCTTTTAGGATGGTTAGTTTAGTTGTCCCCAAAACCCAATTGGGGCGGTTTTTATCGTCCTAAATTTTTTTGCCACACCACCCTTATAGCACTGATTCAATTCGTCCCAAAATCTGTCCCAACTAATATTTTGGGACGATTTACACTTTTTAACACGGATTTCAGTCTTCCCAAAAGGCTACTTTTTGTAGTATCCCTATTAATCACCATGCGTCAGTCGGAAGTATTTCCAAGGTGCAATCAAAATTGTCATAAACTAGGATATTACACGTGTCACGAGCATTATGGGCATCAGCAACCCCATATCTCGATTGGCCATGTGGCAGCCTATTGCAACATGCGTCGCTATACGGTAGTATGAGATGCGCGCGTGCATGCATATATAATGCCTTCTCAAGGCTAAAAATATTGGGTGTTTCCCATATAAAAAAAGGGAGAAGGAGAGAGAAGAAGACAGAAGCGCAGCGAGGGACACCAATTGAGTCGTATACTCAAGCTTCCCGAAGCCACATCACCCTCCTTGGTTTCGGATCGTCAACGGAGTAAAGAAGCCATTGTAGTGCTTGATCTCCACCGTCACACTTGCCCATATTCTTAATTTTATTGTACTTAGACTCTACGTATTAGAGATTCTTTTGTACTATTTTTCTTTTTCCAATCAATACAAAGTTCGTTCAACTTTCTCCCGAGTGTTATTTTGGCGATGTCGACAGAAGAGACAGGCTCTGGTCGCATAGGAGGCTCAGGGCAGAGGCATCGAAACTTCGAAAGGTCAGACGGCTCATAGGGAGTAAGCCATGGGAAGCTTGGGTTCACAGGAAAGAAGGAGACGAGGGTTCGTCGGGTTCACATTTCGATGGAGAGGGGACTAAGGAGGTCGGCGGTAAAGCTTGTAAAGGTTGGAGATAAAGGAATTGCATGGAAGGATTTGGTTGCTATACGCGTGTCACACACAGTCCCAATATACGTAGGACCGACACATGATGTCACGACCCGCGTCTGCGATATCGAGTACGAGTATGTGGTCAAGTCCAACCTATGTCGTAGTATTGATGGTATTCAGCTGTCTATACCTTATCAATCATCAAGTCATAACACTATAAACGATACACAAACCCAGACTCACGCACCCACAATCACCACAATCCACTAGTATGATCTTTTGTACATAATACATGTCTATCTCATCCGGAGACTGATTCGATAAATTATATATATATATATATATATATATATAATCACCAAATAAATATATTAATGAATAGTACATTAATAATCTCTACTAAATCTCCATGTAGCTCCATCGATCCCAAGTGTCAACTCCCTGTTATCTGTATCAACTGTCCAGTCAGGACGGAGCAAAGTACATATACACAATACTAGAAGTAAAATATGAAATGACATAAACAAGAAATAATAAAGAACAAGCACAGTGAATCAACATGCACAAGACAATCATACCTAACATATGATTTGAACACCTTTGTCGTGGTGGATAACTAGAAATGATCTGGCACCCCGCACGTAACCTGCGATCGCTACTCAACATGGTTTGATGATAGGGTCATCCACACACGACTCTGGTATTCCCCTTCCGACACCAATAACGATCATAATACAATAATAATGGATACGGCATGAAATGCAGTAAACATGGTACAATAATACGTCAAGAGAAATATCGTGTGTCCTATTGTGTCACAAATCATGTAATAAAGACGAATAAAGAATAGCATGATGAACAATGTACATGAACTTGCAATAAAAAAAATTATGAATTAAAGAATAAATTTGCGATGAAAAAGCAATATAATTGAAATATATAAACTTGTAATAAATTTATTCTTCTTCTATACTATCTAATCATCTCACACAATAATGTATAAACATGTCAATAATATCTCAACTACATACGGAGGACAAGATGATGATGATGATATGAAAATCAATACCCAATCATAATAAAATCTATAAAGAGGATATATGGAACGATATAATAAAACAGAAGTCTAACTAACCATAAAGTCTAAACATCAACAACATCCAATAACATCAACAATATCCAAGTCTCAAATATAAGCCAAAAACAAATCCGGTACCAAAAATGCTAATGAAAACTAACTAGGATAACTAGTAATTCCGGTTAGACCTTCCGGCAATCATTCTTAAGTATCAGGGCCCATGGTTGCTATCCCCCTTGTAGTCCATAGTACGTGGGAGACCAATCCTTTGAGTTGTCGTCTGAAAATATATCCAGTCAGAATGGAGTAAAGTATAACCCAATAGCAGTTCCAATTAATTGACAATGACTATAAAATAATAAATAGATGATACTATATACGATGAGAAAATAATAAACTGATGCAATATCAATAGTAAAGGGAGACAGACAATGTAAGCAATAGGGTATGGCCAGTGCATATATGAAATAAAAGAGAAGGAACTATAATATCAGGTGCAAGGCAATGTAATCTATGAACTGAATATGAAACTATAACATACAATGTGTTTTAAAATACTAAATAGATATGTGATCGGCTTGGGAGATTCAATAATTTATACTAAGGATAAGCTAGCTCAACCATAAGTGAAGTGTACGATTAGCTAATAGCCGATTATTTATACTACTTTTTAATAGTTCTTGATCACATATCTAACTAGTACTTTCTCCGCCCTGACTGATATGATGGATCCAACCATGACACGGTACTAGCCAATGTATCCAATGTTAACCAATATTATCCAGTACAAAATGATGAAAAATATTTGATATCATTGTGATGAGTCATGGTAACATCTCATGACTGAAGATACAATATCAAATACCAATCCATGTACCACCGTGTCAAGAATCAGATATAACATTTCTATATACTTGAAATATAGTAATTATCAAATAATAAAAACTACCAGAGATTGTACTCGCCTTTGGTCCTGAGTAAATGATGCAAATCGGTGTCCGAACTGGTGCCCCACTGACATATATATAAAATTCTATGTCATTTGGTGTATTGGAGTAATAAACATGTTTAAATGAGCTAAAATATGGTTTCTAGGTCAAGACTAGGTCATATTAGTCAAATTAGGTCGATACCTTGATTTTAGGTTCAAACTAACTTCTAACTGGGTTAATAAGGCTAAACTAGTTGATATTAGGCTATACCTAGGTTTCTAGGTCCATACCTTGAAGGTAGTAACTATACTAGCTAATACTACTAAGTTATATATATATATATATATATATATATATATATATATATATATATATATATATATATATATATATATATATATATATATATATATATATATATATATATATATACTAGTATTATCTAGTGTCTAATGTTACCTTAGACTATACATTATTTCCTACCCATTAACTTGGTATCTATAACATTACTTTAGTATATACTAATACCTACTATATATATAATACCTTAGTTTATTCTAATATACCTCACTGTTACCTTAATTATTTCCTCATTACCTTAGTATCAAATTTACTACCTTGGTAACTAATATCCATTACCTTGGCCACTCAAGAACCTTAACCCTGAGTATCACATGGATACCCCTCCAACTAGTTCTAATACTATAGTACTAACTAACTTGACGCTCATATCTTACTACCTTACCTTCGCTCTACCCACTCACCTACTAAGTCATACTCTACACTAGGATACTCCTAACACCAACATCAACACACACAAGCACCCTCATACCCTTAGCATCAATATTAGAACCCATGCCATACCTTACTTATGACCAGGGCTTATTAATACCTTAGCTCAAATACCTTACATAAAACTAATACCTAGTCAATATGTAGCCCATATCGTGATATCTATCTGTATCACGATACTCGTATCATAGTATCTTAATATCTTGGTCCATAACCACTTATCTAGACCAATATCTAAACACATCACTAATACCTATACCCACAACTAACTCCACACCATCCCTAACACCAATACCAACATCACACTACACTAACAGTTACTTGGACACTTGCACCCAAACTAACCTACTGTGGTTGACCTCAAGCACATCTGCACTATAATGCAAGCACTGCATAACCTGAACCCTGCACAGAGGACTGAGACTGCACACAAACTGCAGCTCCCAAAGTTACCTGTAATCTTTCCACTCTCTTGGCCTGTACAAGAGTGCAGGTATACACTGCACTGACCCGATCCCCTCTTCCATTGTTGTTGCTCCCCCAAGCCATGTTCCTGTTGTAACTTCAACTCCTTGTAGTTGCATCTCCAACCTGAGGCCTTACCTCCTGCACATTCAACTTCCACATCACCATAATAATACAACTACTAACAACATCAAATATACCAATAATAGTAGCAACCTCTGCTGCAACCATCAAAACCACTCCCCTCCTCTCCTTCACTTCTGCTTCTATACTGATACACTCTTTCCTCTAGTACACAATCATGACACTAGCTACCCTCATCACTACTGATTTTAACCCAGTACAGTTCACAACTCCCTCCCCCCTTACATTGTCACTCCAACACAAACTAAACACTCTCCATCTCACTTACACACACACTTGCAATTATGCAACACCTACAGTTCAGTCTTCCTCTCTCACAGTCATCACTCATACATTAACCACACACCCATATCTAATATCTATTATACACACACACACACACACACACACACACACACACACACTTGAGCACACAACTAGACACAACTCCCTAATTCTCCTACCCACTGATACCACTATATGGAACCAAGCCCAGGTCTATTGCTCTATGACAGTGCACAAGAGTGCACTGCCTGCTCTCTTGGTCTGCCCAAGAATTACACTGATGCTAACCTCTCTTTAACCTCCCCAACTGTAAGCACACCTATATTGAAACACAATCATATATGTACATGTGCCTACGAGCACACACACAAAATGCAGCAACTACATCACAGTCATCTAACCAGATCTACATCCAGGGTCTTACCTACACCCTCACTTTCTATTACCCAGGCAACAACAATCACAACATCAATAACTACTATATCACCATTAACACACAACATCAAATAGTAAACACACACACATACACACACACACACATAATTTATATATAATACTAATACTTAATGAGCAATATAGCAAACATCTAGTATGCACCACACTTTGACAACATAGTATGCACCATACTTTGACAACACCAATACACATACACACCAAAACTATCATGAAACACTCTCCAATCATCATGATACCAACCCTTATCCCAATTTGATACCAAATACAATAAAGAACACCACACAAATACTTGGTGGTCTAAACTCATAATTCTCCCAATTTTGAGGCACAAATCAACATTTCACAAGAAGGAAATCATAGATATAGAAAAATGATGGCTCCTAACACCTAGATCTAGACAAGCAGAGTCAATTTTACCTATGACAGGGTTTATATAGGTCCAATGTGTGTTCTTAACCATAAATAGATTAAAAAATAGAGAATTACCTAGGTTTTGAGGGACCTCCTTGAAGAACTCTGAATTCGGACACAATCCTCAATACTTGGACTCCTCTTCAAGCTTCCTCTAGCAATGACAAGCTCCTTAGCCTCATTGGAAAGTAAAAATGAGAGGGATAAGATTTGGAATGGATTGATTATGGTTTTCTTCCAATTTAGGAATAAATTAATTTGGAAACAAATGGAGGTTATTAATGAATAAAGAGGCTAATATAGCCTCCTAATAGGGTTAGGGTTAGGGTTAGGAATAGATAATAAAACTTAAAAGTCCCTCTCTATTTTTCATGAATGAAATCTAATTTAACTAAAGGAAAGAATCTCTACAACAACAAAAATATTTCTTTCATGACACTAAACTTAATTAATTCTAATTATAAAGTCATGACTAACAATAATGAGCAGTAACTAACACTTGTAAATTTTAATTGGCTAGCTACTAACTATCATTAATAAAATTCTAGACAATCACTAATATAAAATAATATATAAAAAAATTTAACATCATGCAAAATTACCAAAATACCACTATGGTAGAAAGTGGTAGTTATAGAGCACTAATGGACGTTCTGACGGGGTTCATGGCGACTCACCAACGACAGAGTGACGTTCTCACTCAGTCAGTTCAGACAGCTATAGAGAGAGGTGGTCCTCGGATCTATAATTCTGCCAACAGCTCCAGGCGTCTCCATCCCCGGTACTTCTATGGTACTGAGGATGCGATTGCGTATGACGTATAACTCCAGGTTACTGAGGCCATACTCGAGGCAGCAAGAGTATCGACTAGAGAGTGTGTGGTAGTGGTTAGGCTGCAGCCGTTAGATTTGTCCCGCGACTGGTAGGCAGCTTAGAAGGTTATACTGACAACGTTGATCCTATGGGTGAATTTCAGTGAGAGATTTCAGACTAGGTACTAAGACACGGTGTCGCGTTATGACTTACAACAGAGGTTTAACAACCTCAAGCATATGGCGAGGACCGTCGACGGCTACACGACAGAGTTATGCAGGCACAGTCGGTTTGCTCCCACCTTGGTGGGGACCGAGTTAGACTGGGTGAGGAGGTTCTATCAGGGAATTCATCTGGTGATCATACTGGAAGTATAGCAGCATGAGTTCCAGACTTCTGACGTTGTGATAAGAGCAGCAATGAGGCACGAGTACACCTCCCAGAGGATAGTCGACAAAGTTGGGGGACAGAGAAGGTCTCTTATTCAGAGGGGATCTTCTACCCAGTCTTCAGCACCAGCTCCGACAGTTCGAGCTTTGTCGATCGGATCACTGAGGAGTACGACTTTGGTTCAATAGTCTTTTCAAACTCGACCTCAGTAGCAGAGGCAGTCATCTTCAGTCAGGTGTTCCAACCGTGGGAGTAGACGAGGATGGCAGTAGACGAGGAGGTGTAGTTTCCTAGAGTTGTTTGCGAGTTTCTGGATGTATTTTCCGAGGAGCTTCTAGGATGCCGCCAGTTCGAAACATAAGAGCTCTACATAGATTTAATTCTAGGGGCGAAGCCAGTTTCAGAGCGTGTCTACAGGATGTCACTATCAGAGTTAGAGATCCTGTACCAGATGATAGAGGAGTTGAGGACCAAGGGATTCATTCATGCTAGTGGATCACCTTGGGGATCCTCGTTACTTCTTGTTAAAAAGAAGGATAGTTCATCGCGTTTGTGTATCTATTATCGCACCTTAAATGCGGTGATCATTAAGAACAGGTTTTTCTTGCCCATGATATATAACTTGTTTGATAAGCTCAGCGGGGCAGATATATTTTTTAAGATCGATTTGCAGTCTGGGTATTATCATATCAGAGTCAGATAGAATCATATCAGAGTCAGAGAGTATGATATACCCAAGACGACGTTCAGATCTAGATATGGCCATTGGGATTTTTTTGGTATGCCATTTGGAGTGACTAATGCGCCAGCGATATTGATGTATATCATGAATTTCATCTTCATGCCTCACTTAGACCAGTTTTTGATAGTGTTTATTGATGATATCCTGGTCTATAGTCGAACTGAGGCAGAGTATGAGCAGCATCTTCGTAAAGTACTTTAGAATCTTCGGGAGCATCAACTATATGCGAGGTTCAGCAAGTACGATTTCTGGCAAGATCGTATCTCATTCTTGGATCACATCATTTTTGATTGAGGTGTAGAGGTGGATCCCAAGAAGGTGGAGGCTATCAAGAGTTGGCCAGTACCTAGTACAGTCTCGGAGGTTCACAGTTTTCTGTGTAACTCTCTCTTTTAAATAAAGGGATTTTTGGTAGATATTTTATCCTGGTGCAATAGTGTTATTAATTAGTTAATAGCAATTCTGACTAGTTAAATACTATAAATATTTTTTTAATAAATCCAACAGCCCAACCCTTTCGGCCCACATACCCGCTGCAAGTGTCCAAGCCCTTGAGGCGGGCGGGTCGGACCTGAAGCCGTTCAGCCACCCAACCCGATCCAAACCAACATTTTAATATAACAGTTTGAGGGGGAACCCTGTTCCCATCTTCTTCCCCATTTTGATTTGACCTAGCAGCAATCGATCACTACCGATAACCGCCCCGACATTCTCGACGATTACGGAGCAGCCTCGAAGCTTCAGGATGCATCGCCACCTCCTTACTGTAGTGCCACGTTAACAATCCGTGGCTACGTTGATCTCCATCGTTCCTCGTAGACCGACTCGCCTCCGTTCATTATCGCTGTCCACCGATAATGGCCTAATTGCCATGTCACCGACTTTCTTTCCTATAAATAGGACCCCAAACCCATTCATTCCTTATCCCTACCGCCATTAGCGAAGCTCTGCTAAATTTTCTCCTCACTTCTTACATCCCTTCTTCCACAATCTTCATTTCCTGTCATTTTGAGGCGAGCTTCGAAGCTCAATAGCCATGGCGGGAGGAAGCCAATTTCGAGCACGGTGAAGTCGACCATGGCACTGGGAAGGATTCTATGCTGATCGTCGAACTGAGACAGAAAGCAACGTAACTACTACAGCCGCGCTCATCGCTCCGATCGATGTGACACCCTCATCAAAGCTACGGCCAGTCCCGGTAAGCTCAATTTTGATCGATAATTCGAGCATCGTTACTGATCGATAGTGAGTTCTCATTCCTCTCCAATCTCGTTCTTCTGATTATTCTATGGGGATTAAATTGGTTCGATCAAATGATCGGTGGTTACTTTCGTAGTTTTCTTGATCATTCTTAATTGAGTTTTGGTTTTCACTATTTGATCAACTTCGATTAGAAAATCCAAATCGAACTATAATTCCCTTGAACCTTGATTGCACACCATTTACTTGTAGAAGTGTCTCTAAAGGAGCCAAATCAGATCTGAATGACGACGGTGTCCGTATCCGACGAAGGTAACACCCTGCCATTCCCGAATTTGTTTCATGACAAAGTACTATTAAAATGAGAGGGGTAATTTTCATATAGGATGATATACGCAAATTGAGTTCTTGTCTGTGTCGTACATGGTTGTGTCCATGATGATACAAGGTTTTGTCAAGTTTAGGGATAAGATGCTTTAAGTCGAGTTCACATATGAACTACATTCAATTCTTCATAAGTTTAAGGTCAGGGGAGATAACTTTTAGGCGAGATTCATTAGAAATTTGAATTAGTATAGTAAGGGATCAGTATTGAGTGGACCCTGGGCCAAGTTGGCTTGATTGGAGGGTTCTTGAACCAGGTCAGATGAGGATCAGGCTTAGTTGACTACTACTGGGCTGAATCCGTAAAGCCGGGCTGGGCCAATGGATCAAATCCAGTATACTAGGTTAATCTAATTGATGTATGAGGTCTGAAACGATCGGGGCTAAAGAAAAATGGGCTAGGCCAACAACTCAGGCTGGACACCTAAAAAATTAAGTAATTAGAAGTACTTAGTTTGATTAAACAAATTAAGGGGTAACTAGTGTTAAATTAATTGGAGAAGTCTTATTTGGAACTACAATATAACATACCTAAATTATTTTCTAGGAGCATTTTTCCACACCATCATCCGTTCCAAGGCTAGAGGCAAGTAAACTTTCCCTCTCCACTTGCATTATTTTATTTTACATATTGATTTCATATTCTTATTGTCATTGATTGTCTTGATTGAGTCAGGAGGGTGACATGAGTCATAGCATGTGGTTCCATTAGCTGGACGACGATTGACTGCTAGAACTTTATGTGCCTTATGTCCGAATTGATTGACTGCTAAAATTAATTAGTGCCTTATTATATAATTGACTAATATCACTAATTAATATCTTATTCATAATTGATTGACTGCTAGCACTTTCAGTGCCTTATACTAATTAGCCTTTACATGCTATGGTTAGTGTCTATTTCCATGATTCTCACTTAGTGTAGTGCATATAGATTTATTACAATGTTCACTTATTTTTTATTATCACCTATTATTTATATATTGCATGATTTTGTGACTGGTGTTGGGATATGTGTTACTTTGCTCCATCCTGATTGGATAACCATGGCAGGTGAGGATGATGATGAGATGTACCCTACCTATTACGGTCCCTCTGAGGATGTAGTAGTAGATGCTGAGATGGACTTGGGGACTCCCTCTGATACTTAGGCCATTATATAGTAGTTTATTTATGGATTTGTACGTGTTGTGATACTATCGTATTATTGTGGATTTTAGTTGCCTTTATCATTTATCGGGTTTGTCCCCGGCTATTCACTGTAAAAGGACATGTAATAATAAAATAACAAAACTCTGGTGATTGTTAGTATAAGGGAACGTTAGTAATGCTGTGATGAGAAAGAATTGATAAATGTAATTTGATGAAACTAAGGTTTAGAACAACTTACTATCGCTATGTCCACAGCGTAGGCTGGACATGTCTGACTCATTTTCGATTATTCGGGAGCGGGACGTGACATATTTTTAGTGGTGGCCCATACAGGTCTAGCTTAATAGCACTTAGGACTTAGAAGTGCTTTTGAGGGACTTGTTAGACTTGAAAATCTCATCACAGTATAGAAACGATTATGGGGTAGTTATTACTTTATATGCTTCTATTTTGTCTTAACTTTCTGCATCTCCTTTGATTTTGATCTTCTTTCCTCTATTCCAGAGAATAAAAAAAGGAAGGAGCGAGACGCGGGGCCCTACTTCAGGTCATCGGCTTTCGGAGGAGCATACTCTGCCCACCCAGACGATAGAGAGATGACTGAGGCTTCTCCCTCACTTCCACCAGGCGACATTCCCACAGTTCCACCTACCGGACCCTTGCCCCTTGATGGCGCCCAGCTATTTTAGCTGATCCAAGGCTTAGTAGATTCCCAAAAAGATCAGATCCAAAGGCTAGTAGAGTCCTAGCGTGACCAGATTCGTGTCTTACTAGAGACTCAGCGAGATCAGACTGATGTCATGAGAGAGAGCATGTAAAATGCTCATCTGGTCACTTTGGCCGCCATGGACAAGATGGAAGCCCAGGTGACCTAGCACCGTCTACCCAGCCTAAGTTTGGGACCATTATGTATTTTAGGAGACTTAACCCCAGAGAGTTTGAAGGCATAGAGGGAATCATCTACACAGATGAGTGGTTAGAAGACATTGAGCGACTTCTATGCGTCGCTAGGCTCCCGGATGACTTGAAGATCGAAGCCGCAGGACTGTAGTTCCGTGATTTAGCTAGAACTTGGTTCCGAAGTGAGCCTAAGATAGTCGTTCCAGGATTGACTTGGGAGAGGTTCCGAGAGTTGTTCAAGCAGAAATTCTATCCTGCTATGGCTAAGGAAATTCTAGATATGCAATTCCAGAATTTGGAACATGGCAACCACACGGTAGATGAGTATGCCCAGAATTTGGCCATCTGATTCATTTTACTAAGTATATGGTTCATGACCCGAGGGACCGAGCAAGAAGATTCCGGCAGGGACTTGCCACCGAGATCGGTGTTCCTGTCATGGCTAGTGGCGCTGAGATCTATGCACATATATTGACCATCGGTCAGGGAGTTGAAGCCAAATTGGGCCCTCGCTAGAAGAGAGATCGTGATACTTATGGAGGCACCAGAAGCTACTCGGGATTTGCAAAGAAGCCCAATACTCCGGCGAGGAATTTGCTATAGTAGCAACAGCCTCCATCTCGTCCATCAGTCAGAGACCCCGCACCTCTACCTCAGCAGCCGAGACAGACTCAGATTATCCCAACTTGTGGGCATTGCCAGAGGAAGGGCCATACTTGCCAGATTTGTATGAAGAGGCTTAGACAGTGCCTTGTATGTGGAGCCACTGATCATCAGGCAAGGGACTAACCCTCATCCTTTGCTTGTTCAGCAGGAGGATCGGCTCCAGTTCAGGCATGACCACTTAGACCACTGCAGAAGGGTCCACCCTTGCCCACTCAGCATCAGAGGTTTGCCATGCACCAGCAGCATCGTGCAGCACCACAGGGACGAGCCCTTGCTATGGTCGTTGACAAGCCAGAGGCTGCAGCAGATGTTATTGTCACGCCCCAGTCCCAAAATATCGAGGGACTAGACACGTGGCAATGGCCAGCAGCACACACCAATGGGCAAACCCAATTTAATGGACCCATCAGGGTGTACTTAAGCTGTAATACAACAATAAGGTCTAAATAACAGGTCACAATCTAATCTCATCCATAGAAGATAAATATGATCAATAACAATAAAATAAAATATAACCAACATCAAGTCTCCATAAAGTAAATCGGGGAACAACCCGACAATAAGTCTGATACAATGGTTCAACAGACCAGAAATGAAAGAGTCTAATAATAACAAATACTGAGTATAGATGGAACAAATACTCAAGAGAAATTATCGGCGATAACCTCGTCCTCAGGGATTGGTTCAGCTCCGGTGTCTACTCCTGCTCCTGCTCCTGTTCCATATACCCCAGAATATAACTCATCTGCTAAACCTGGGGACATAATCCGGATCTAGGTCCTCAGGGGACATAGCAAGGTACAAGATAACTCAAGCCAAAATAAATGCAATGCAATAATTATTAAAACAATAGGGTAAACTATATAACCAGCTAAGTGAATGAAAGATGAGAGCATCACTAAAACTCAGGCTGAGACCACTACAAGCTCGGTATCGGGGAGCCGGTAGTAGTAATATCACATAATGGGTCAACCTCGGGTTTAGAGTCTTGAGCACCGCATTAATAAGGGTTTATATATAATCAGCCTGTAGCCTGTGTGTCTCTCCCTACCCAATGTAATCACATGTCTCATGTCCACGACATTTCATGTCCATGTCACGCAAGATCATATCTAATGCAGCAAGTCATAATGATATCTAAGCATGTATAAAGTATATATCATGAAACCTGTAACCTATACAGAATCACCATGAATATCTCAGGAAGATTCTGTCTCATGAATAGTGTCAGGTGTCCTGAGGTATGATGTACTTGATAAGGCAAGCACGAGAATAAATAGGATTTTAATATCCATCTCTAGGTGACACACAACCCCGCGTACGGTGTTGACACCCGAATATTATTCGGACGTTAAGTAATATCACACGGTTCTAGGTTGAACAGATATAACATATAAATAATCAAGGAAATAACATGTAGCAATTACTACAAGATTGGCAAGGTACACTTGCCTGGGTTGGATTTCCAATTGCTGCTTTGGTATCAGTAGAATCTGCAGGTACTCCTCCGGTTGCTGAAATAAATATTACCATTAGGTTCAGAAGATATCAAATAGCTAGAATTGCCTGTCCATGAGTCCAATTTGGACACAGGGGCAAAAGTGACAGTTTCTGGTCAAAGCGAGATCCACATGTGGCCCACTTTGCACCGAAAAATATGTCAGAGATAATGTTCTCCAGATTCGCCAAACATAGTGTCTACAAATCCAAAATAATGATACGAACCCAACGGAATTTCCAGAACTGGATTCCGATGAGCCGATCACAAATTCGCTCATCAAGTGGAGCCGTAGGGCCCACGATACAGGATTTTGTCAACGTTCTCAGAATCGACCAAACTTGGGTCATAGGACCAGCGTATTGCTATGAGTCCGATGGCGTAAGTTTTGTTTCGATACGAAGTACGTACACAAAGTTACAACGAGTTCCAGAACATGGCCGATATGGGACGTTGTCGACGGATACGCGTTGATTTCGGTGTGCACGCACATCCAAATCAACTTCAGTAAAATCCTACACGTCCGTATTAACGACAGGCACCTTTCGATAAATTTCGCACACGACCAAGTCATCCCGTTTAGCGGGGCGAACCCAGTTTCGAGAAAAATAGGGTATTTAAATAACCAATATTTTGGTCATTTTCACCCTCAAATTAAATACAAATAACAGATCAATAAATTACACAAAAATAGGGTTTTAAAACTAGGTCATAAGGTCTAAATATTTGTTCAGATGGATTTTAAAAATATTTCACAGGTTGGTCACAAAACGGTCACGAACTGGGGAGTTTGGGATAAATTCTGAATTTTCAGAATTGGGGGTTTATTTTCCTGATTTTGCGTCGCGGTTTGCGACCGACACAGGACGCGATACGTTGAACCAATGGTACGGGTATTGAGAGGGTCATGCAGGATACGCGTAAGATTTGACAGAACGAAAAATGGATTAACGTACAGGAAACTACACACGCGAGAAGGCGGGTACCTCACTGAGGTTCGTGCACGGAGAGGGTCGCGGCGTGGCACGACGGCGGGGCACGGCGGCTAGGGCTGCTGGTCGTCGGCGGCGGGGTTTTGCGGCCCCATACTCGTCGGCGTGGCAAAGTCGTCAGGGTCCTGGGCGAAGGCGTCGCCGGGGCTGGGCTAGCGGAGGGACGGCGGTGGCAGCTAGTCGGCCTGCGGGGTTCGTCGAGGTGCCGGAGAGGCGGTGGAGGCTGGGGTCACGGCTGGAGGAGGCAGGGGAGCTCGGCGCTGATAGAGGCGGAGCTGGAGGGGAGACGCGATGGTGAGTGGTGGTAGCAGAGGAGTGGACGAGCTGGGTCGAGGTGGCAGCGGAGGTGGGTGATGGCGGTGGAGGAGAAGGGTTGCGGGAGGGGGCTTTATAGGGTGGTGGTGGCAGTCCGTTAGGGAGGTGGAGAGGCGTGGGGAGTGGGGGAGCCGGCCGATGGGGATCTGAACAGAGGAGGCGGCGCGAGGGCGTAACCGCCGGCAGGTTGCGACGGTCGGAGTCGCGGGCCGAGGCGGTTGGGATTTCTTTAATTACTGAAGAAAGATGGGTTCGGGTTTCGGGTTTCGGACCGGATTCAGACCCGACCCGACCCGCTAGGTGTTTGGGTCCGGTTTAGGATTTTGGCAGGTTTGGGTTGGTTCGGTTCATTAAACCGGTTGGTTCATGTTGGTTTATTTTGGTTTATTTTGATTTAATTAAAACATTAATTATTAGGTCTTTAAAAATAGTTCTAGGGTCCAATAAATTTCAAAAAAATTATCCTATGTCTAATATTTTATTTTATACCCAAAAATATTATTTTTATAATATTTTAATATTTAATAAAAATATTTAAAATATTAATACCAGAATACCTTAATTTTAATTAGTTAAAAATTCTAAAAAAATTCTGAAAAGTTGTTTTTAAAATCCTGAAAAATCTGGAGGTTTACAATCTATCCCTCTTAAGAGGATTGTATCCTCGCAATCAAAGAAATAACCGGTCAAAAGATATGACACAGTTGCAAGCATTGTTCGAAGCACGACACAATCAAAGAATCATGATCAAGGAGAATCAAAGGTTGAGGGTTAAGCAAAACACATAGGGAATGAATAAAATATTTTCCTAAACAATTAGGTACTTCAAGAGTGAAGGAAATCTGGTTTGAGAAAACTACAGCTTAAAAAAAACTAGGTTATCAATTTATTAACAAGTTCAAAATTACTAGGTTTATAGCTAAGGTCATGAACTAACAGCACGTGCTAAAGCAATGCTAGGAATAACTTAAATCTTACGCGCATTTGCTACTCCACGAGTCTGCGCATCTTCCATGGTCATCGCAAAAGTTTGTCCGCGTTCTTGTGGCGGTGCCCTCTGCTGTTGCTGAGCTAGCCGGAAGAGTGCTGCTTGTGGTGCCAAGGGTGGCCTCGGCTGATATCCTCCCGGAGCTGGTAGTATGACTCCTTCAATTTTCGTTTGTGTTGCTCCTAATGCTGGATAGACTGGCCTTGGTAGAGCTTGTTAGTTTTCCATTGGTGCTCCTTCTCGACGCTCAAGGCATTCCTTCACTAAATGCTGACTGGATCCGCAAGCTAAACATAATCCTATTTTGCGTCTGCACTCGTTCTTAATATGTCCTCGCTTGCCACAATATTGACAGATAGGCAGTATTTGCGGAGATGCTCTGGGTGGCTGGTGCATGTGATTTCTTTTTGCAGCTTCTTTCTGTGGTGCTCTGGCTGGTGCTGATGTGGCTGGTTGATGAATCATCAATGCTTTCTCTCGACGTTCAGGGCAATACCTTACCGAATGCTTTTTTGGATCCGCAAGCTAGACATAATTCCAATCTGAGTCAACATTCTTTAGCGAGATGGCCTACCTTGCCACAGTAGTGACAAGTAGGAAGGACTAGTGCTATTGGTGTAGATGCTCTTTGTGGTGGATTCATCTGTAGTCGCTTTGCAGCTCTTTCCTGTTGTTCTTGGTCTAGTGCTAATGCATGCGGCCGCTTCTGGCTGGACTCTATCCTGGTGATGCACTCCATGGGCCGTGCTACAACAAGAACGTCTGTGTCTAAAGTAGTTACAACAGATCTGACTAACTTCCGTAGCTCAGAGCTAAGTCTGTCAATGAACTCCTCCGTTTGGCTTTGCTGGGCTCCTTCATGAACCTTCTGATGGGCTTGCATCATCGCGTAGAATATTTGAAGCATCTGTTGCCCGTCCATAGCTTGCCCTTATGGGAATACGGGCATTGGTGGAGTGAACTACGACAGTGGTGGGATGTCATCTTGTCGGGACCTTGAGGTAAGCTGTTTGGCTTGACTGCTTCGGTGAGTGGAGGGATCTCCACTTAATGGCACCACTTCATCTTCTCCGTAGGTGGCTACAACACCTTGTGGTGATCTTGCAGGAGTATCCTCCCTTACTGGTGGATCCATTACTCTGCATCCAAAATAAACTATAAGAGGCGTACAGAGGAATCAAGGCAGGATGCAAGTCAAAATTTTTAATTCAAATCCGATATAGAGATCAAGAATGATTCAATCAAGTGGATGAGATCCTATAACTTATCCTATTCTTTAGTGCAGACTTGCTCGGTCCCTAAGTTGAAACCAAAGCAATTTAGTCGTTGACCTACATGGGCCACCATAAAAACTATGTCACGCCCCAGTCCCAAAATATCGAGGGACTAGACACATGTCAATGGCCAGCAGCACACACCAATGGGCAAACCTAATTTAATGGACCCATCAGGGTATAATTAAGCTATAATACAACAATAAGATCTAAATAACAGGTCATAATCTAATCTCATCCATAGAAGATAAATATGATCAATAACATCAAAATAAAATATAACCAACATCAAGTCTTCATAAAGTAAATCGGGGAATAACCCGATAATAAGTCTGATACAATGGTTCAACAGACCAGAAATGAAAGAGTCTAATAATAACAGATACTGAGTATAGATGGAACAAATACTTAAGAGAAATCATCGACGATAACCTCGTCCTCAGGGATCGTTTCAGCTCCAGTGTCTGCTCCTGCTCCTGCTCCATATACCTCAGAATAGAACTCATCTGCTAAACCTGGGGACATAATCCAGATCCAGGTCCTCAGGGGACATAGCAAGGTACAAGATAACTCAAGCCAAAATAAATACAGTGCAATAATTAATGAAATAATAGGGTAAACTATATAACCAGCTAAGTGAAATGCAAGATGAGAGCATCACAAAACTCAGGCTGAGACAACTACAAGCTCGGTGTCGGGGAGCCGGTAGCGGTAATATCACGTAATGGGTCAAGCTCGGGTTTAGAGTCTTGAGCACCGCATTAATAAGGGTTTATATATAATCAGCCTGTAGCCTGTGTGTCTCTCCCCACCCAATATAATCACACGTCTCATGTCCACGACGTCTCATGTCCATGTCACGCAAGATCATATCTAATGCAGCAAATCATAATGATATCTAAGCATGTATAAAGTATATGTCATGAAACCTGTAACCTATACAGAATTACCATGAATATCTCAGAAAGATTCTGTCTCATGAATACTGTCAGGTGTCCTGAGGTATGACGTACTTGATAAGGCAAGCACGAGAATGTATAGGGTTTCGATATCCATCTCTAGGTGACGTTACACAACTCCGCGTACGGTGTTGACACCCGAATATTATTCGGACGTTAAGTAATGTCATACGGTCCTAGGTTGAACTGATACAACATATAAATAATCAAAGAAATAACATGTAGCAATTACTGCAAGATTGGCAATGTACACTTGCCTGGGGTTGGATTTCCAATTGCTGCTTTGGTATTAGCAGAATCTGCAGGTACTCCTCCGGTTGCTGAAATAAACATTGTCATTAGGTTCAGAAGATATCAAATAGCTAGAATTGCCTGTTCATGAGTCTAATTTGGACACAGGGGCAAAAGTGACAGTTTCTGGTCAAAGCGGGGTCCACATATAGCCCGCTTCGTACCAAAAAATATGTCAGAGACAATGTTCTCCAAATTTGCCAAACTTAGTGTCTACAAGTCCAGAACGATGATACGAACCCAAGGAAATGTCCAGAACTAGATTCCGATGAGCCGATCACAAAATCGCTCGTCAAGTGGAGCCGTGGGGCCCACGATACGGGATTTTGTAAATGTTCTCAGAATCGAACCAAACTTGGGTCACAGGACCATCGTATTGCTATGAGTTCGATGACGCAAGTTTCGTTTTGAAATGATATGCGTACACAAAGTTACAACAAGTTCCAGAACATGGCCGATACAGGACGTTGTCGACGGATACACATTGATTCCGGTGTGCACGTACATCCAAATCAACTTCAGCGAAATCCTATACGTCCATATTAACGGCGTGCACCATTTAGTAAAATCCGCACACGACCAAGTTATCCCGTTTAGCGGGGCGAACCCAGTTCCGGGAAAAATAGGGTATTTAAATAACCAATATTTTGGTCATTTTTACCCTCAAATTAAATATAAATTACAGCTCAATAAATTACACAAAAATAGGGTTTTAAAACTAGGTCATAAGGTCTAAATATTTGTACAGATGGATTTTGAAAATATTTCACAGGTTGGTCACAAAACGGTCGCAAACTGAGGAGTTCGGGACGAATTCTGAATTTTCAAAATTGGGGGTTTATTTCCCTGATTTTGCGTCACGGTTTGCGACCGACACAGGATGCGACATGCCGAACCAATGGCACACATATCGAGAGGGTCACGCAGGGTACTCGTAGGATTTGACAGAAAGGAAAACGGATTAATGTACAAGAAATTACACACGCGAGAAAGCGGGTAACTCACTGAGGTTCGTGCACGGAGAGGGTCGCGACGTGATGGTGGCTAGGGCTGCTGGTCGTCAGCGGCGGGGTTTTGCAGCCCCGTACTCATCGGTGTGGAGAAGTCGTCGGGGTCCTGGGCGAAGGCGTCGCCTGGGCTGGGCTAGCGGAGGGACGACGGTGGCAGTTCGTCGTCCTGCGGGGTTCATCGAGGTGCCGGAGAGGCGGTGGAGGCTGGGGTCACGGCTGGAGGAGGTAGGGGAGCTCGTCGCTGACGGAGGCAGAGCTGGAGGAGAGACGCGATGGTGAGTGGTGGTGGCAGAGGAGTGGCCGAGCTGGGTCGAGGTGGCAACGAAGGTGGTGATGGCGGTGGAGGAGAAGGGTTGCGGGAGGGGGTTTTATAGGGTGGTAGTGGCGGTCCGTTAGGGAGGTGGAGAGGCACGGGGAGCAGGGGAGCCGGCCGGTGGGGATCTGAACAAAGGAGGCGGCACGGGGGGCGTAATCGCCGGTGGGTCGTGGCGGTCGGAGTCGCGGGTCGAGGCGGTTGGAATTTCTTCTGTTACTGAAGAAAGATGGGTTCGGATTTTGGGTCGGGTTCAGACCCGACCCGACCCGCTAGGGGTTTAGGTCCGGTTTAGGATTTGGGCCGGTTTGGGTTGGTTCGGTTCATTAAACCGGTTGGTTCAGGTTGGTTTATTTTGGTTTGTTTTGGTTTAATTAAAATATTAATTTTTAGGTCTTTAAAAATAGTTTCGGGGTCCAATAAATTCCATAAAAATTATCATATGTCTAATATTTTATTTTACACCCAAATATATTATTTTTATAATATTTTAATATTTAATAAAAACATTTAAAATTATTTAATACTAGAATACCTTGATTTTAATTAGTTAAAAATTCCAGAAAAATTCTAAAAATTTGTTTTTAAAATTCTGAAAAATCTGGAGGTTTACAGTTATCACAGGTTCACTCCTACATTACTCATTTCCCGCTCTTACTTTATTTCATTGTGGTGCATCGCATAGCTTCATATCGGTTGAGTTCATGCATAAACACGACCTAGCACCTGCCTTCACTAGAAGGAATTATAGAGTTATGACTGAAGGTAGAGTAGTGCCCATCAACGACACTTGTGATTGACCTATTACTATAGCAGATAGAGAATTTAGGGTCAAGCTTCTCGTAATGCCACTCCTGGGATTTGATATAGTCCTTAGGATGGATTAGTTGAGTAAGCATAATACAGTTATTGACTGCCATCGAGGGAGTGTCATCATCAGCCCGCCAGGAGAGCCCCAGTTCAAAGTTAAGAGAGAAGACAAGACAAAGGTTGAGAAAGTGAACTATGGAGCAGTGTTAGAAGAGAAAGAATTATCGTACCCTATCATCGCAGAGTTCTTGGATGTCTTTTCAAATGAGGTACCTGGCCTCCCACCCGATCGAGACGTAGAGTTTTCTATTGACTTAGTTCCGAGAGCAGCCCTGGTATCCCAGAATTTATATAGAATAAACCCAAAGGAATTAAAGAAAATGAAGGAACAAATTGATGAGTTAGTGGACGAAGGTTTCATCTGATCCAGCGCTTCACCCTGGGGAGTGCCAGTCCTCTTTGTACCTAAGAAGGACAAGACGGTCAGGATGTGCATAGACTACCGGGCCTTGAACAATATCACAATCAAGAATAAATATCCTTTGCCCCGGATAAATAAACTTTTTGACAAGTTAAGTAGAGCAAAAATATTTTTCAAGATAGACTTAAGGTCTGGATATCACCAAGTGAAGGTTAAGGAGCAGAACATTCCGAAGTCAGCCTTCAATACCAGATATAGACAGTACGAGTTCCTGTTGATGCCTTTCGGACTCACCAATGCCCTGGCAATCTTCATGAACCTCATGAACAAGGTCTTTCATCAATAATTGGAAAAATTTATAATTGTTTTTATTGATGACATCTTAATATACTCCAAGACCCCGGAAGAACATGAAGAGAATTTGAAGATAGTACTAGAGATCTTGAGGTAGGAGAAGTTGTACGGGAAGCTCTCCAAGTGTGAATTCTTCTTGGACAAAGTAGAATTCCTTCGACACGTAGTTATAGGAGCTGGCATCGCAATAGATCCGAAGAAGATCGCAGCGATAGAGTCATTGATAACTCCAAGTTCGGTAGCAGAAGTCAGGAGTTTCTTGGGACTAGCAGGATACTATCAAAAATTTGTCCAAGACTTTGCCAAAATAGCAGAGCCAATGACTAAGCTTACTAGGAAAGATGAAGAATTTGTGTGGACTGAAGAATGCCAAGCCGCTTTTGATGAGTTAAAGAGAAGACTGACCATGGCACCTATCTTAGCTCTGCCTATAAACCCCCTCACCTAAAAATAGGTATTTTGTGTGTATTTTATATATATTGTATTTAATTTAGATTATTTTAAATCAAATAAAGCTCAATCGATTTTATTAGGACATTACACCGTAGCTTGGACATTAATGATATATGATATCCCTAAAATCTTCATCGCCCTTCGTAGAAAGTATCCTACACAGGAGACAGTACCGGTAGGATCTTTCCGTGGTACAAAATTTGATCATTTAGCATTATCATGGCACTAGAGTAACAACCGTAGTCCTTACTTTTAATACTTAGATATTTATGTATATATGATTAATTTATGGTCATTTTCAGTCCCAAATTCCTACAATTAGCATCTCATAATTCTCATAATATTTTAGACAATTTTTCTTTCGTGAGATTTGCATATTATTATTTGCCATTATCATTATCCCTTTAGAATTCCAATTAAATCTTCATTATTATTACTATTGGATAAGATTGACCAATTAGTTACTAATAACCTAATTATGAAACACCAAATCCTAATCCTACCCATGACCTAAACTCCCCTAATTTTATTTTGTATTTTAAGTATTTTTATTTATTCAAATATTGAATTACCTTAGAGTATTATTTTAGTTAATTAGGAAATAAATTTCTTGATTTATTTAATTACAAAAATACTTATTTGAAATTATTTCTCCAAAACTATTTTTACTACTATTTATCTCTTGTTTAATATTATAAATACTTTTAGAATTTATTTCATGTGCATATATAAATATTTGAATTTTATACAAACATCTTTATATAAAAGTATATATATAAATATATTTTTAATCAGAAAATAAATTCTTTGCATTATTTACTTATATAAATAAAGTGTTGCAACATTTCTATAATTATTCACATTTTATATGTTTGAATGCATCTTCCTATAAATTTCAACTTTTAGGTTTTATTGATTTTTATATACATGCATATACATTTCTACTATCTATTTGTCCTATTAATTATTAATTATTAATTATTAATTATTTTTACTAAAATAATATTATATATTATCTTGCAAATTTTATATATGGAATGTCTATTTATAATTTTGTGCACAATAAATTTTTCCTAATTTTTATATATATTTTAGATTTTTATATAATTACTTTTATATATATATATATATATATATATATATATATATATATATATACACTAATAACTAATCCAAAACTTAATTTGGTTTTAAAGAAACCTATCCCATATTTCCCCTCATTTACTCCCAAGCAAATCCTAAACACTATTCCTATTCCTAACTAAACCCACAGACCCGTAGACCCCCCCTACGGACTCGCGGTCGCCCTTTTCTCTTCATCTATAAAAACACCACCTATCTATCCGAAGCCTAAATCTTAACCTTACGACTCTCCTCTTCCCTCCCTGGCGACCCCTGAGGGTCGCCGCTGCAAGACCGGCCGGTCGACGAGCAGCCGCAGCAGCAGCAGCCGCGGTTACAGAGGCAGCAACAACAACCCCACGACCCCCAACTTTGTGGTAAGTTATCTCTCTCATCGTCGCATCATTTTAAGAACAATTTATCCGTATACACTCACAACCTGACACCCTAGGAATCCCTTCAAGTGGAACGAATTTTGGAGCCCCGGATTGATCGAAAAATCGACCGAAAGTTGGCCGAAAAATCGTTCGAAACAGTTCAGAAATTTAATCCAATTCCCATGTTTATGTCCAATTTTTCATAAAATTCGTTTAATATTTTCAAAATCTAATTGAAAGGACTTCTTTAAAATATAACCAAGATTTTTACTCTTCTTTTAGTTTTTATTAGTTTGCTTTGTTGGTTAAATTATTCAGATTTCAAAACGACCAAAAATCGGTTTTCAAAACCTTAAAATCTTGCGATACGAAGTGTGCCCCGCCAAATAGGACCACCACGCTGTATACCAGTTACACCAAAAGGGGCATATGGTATATTCTGACGTGTGCGCTTTCGCGAAAGTTGATTCGGACGTGTGTGCGCGTCGAAATCAACCCGTATCCGTAAAAAGTTCCCATATCGTGACTTTTTTAAATAACCACCCTCCTTTGTGTATGCTCGTCGAAATGCGACAAAACATGCACCATTAGATTCGTGGTATCACGCTAGTCCTGTGACCCAAGTTTCACGTGATTCCGAGACAGTTGACCGAACCGCCTATTCGCAGGCCCAACAGGTTGATTTGACGAGCGATTTTGTGATCGGCTCACCGGAATCCAAAATTGGATATGCTATTGAGTTCGTATCATCATTTAGGATTTTTTGACCTATAATTTATTTAATTTAGAGACCTTTACTTCTAGCACATGTTTCGGTACAAAATGGCCCACATGTGGACCCCGCTTTGACCCAAAATTATTATTTTGCCCATGTGTTCAAATTGGAAAAAATGGTAGAGTTTTCTGACTATCTCACTAATTCTGGAGATGTTGGTGATATTTATTTCAGTATCCGGAGACGTTCATTCGGAGGCAGTGGTTCTTGACCCCTTATGCTTGACGTCTAGACGTTTACATTACACAGATTGCTTGTCAGACAAGTATACCTTGCCACGATAACTGTTTATTTATATTCACTGTTGTATATTTCATTTCTGTTACTTAGTTTTTATTTATTTATATTATGCATATTGACTTAGAGTTAAGAGACTACCCTATAAGTTGAGGCATTATTATGTTTCATTTGGCCGTGACACATTTCTTACACGAGTTATGAGTTTCATATACTTCACGGACTTACATATTGACTGATCATTAGTATGTATGGGACGTGCGATAAGAAATAACTGCTAAGAGACGTGTTAGAAGACTTAGTAGTTATTAATAGTCCAGGAATATAGACTATCGTGGTATAGTAGTCCAACCCTTGTCCTTGTTTGGTTGTAGGATTGGGCTATTGTGCTGCGATAGGCTCTGAACCAAAGTTATGACGCCGATACTTGCACTTCGTCTCAACGTAGTAGCTGAAACGTGTTATGGATGCAACATAAATAGAGCATGAGGTGGGGAGAACGACAAATAAGGCATTTGGGCTCCTTTACACTTTCCCTTTTGTAACTCGTACGCTCCACCGGAGATACGTGGTCAGATGACCCTTATATTATTTTCAGGCGGCCTCTGACGTCCGAGAGACGTTATATTTTTTTGGGCCCCTGATTCTCCGAGAGAGTCACGCCAATCCCAATTTTAGCAAGATAGCCCACGTGTTGGAAAATTGTTCTCAAAAGTGCATTCACATAGACGGTTAGGCGACCCTTTGGATGTTTATTTTTAGTACTTTATTGTCATGATTATATGTATCTTGTTACGTCCCTCTGAGGACCTGGTCCCTTTTCAGGTGTAGACAATCTCGACGATTTGCAGGAGCAAGGACCCAGACTTCCTACTTCTCTATCTTTCGAGGAGGTCTTCCATTCGAGCCTCTCTGATCATTAGATGATGTACTTATTATATTTCCTTTCCTATTCTAGTTTGTTAGAGGATTTGTCTTCACCCAACTATTAGTTCTTCTCGACTAGTTCATATTTGGTTCATTGGCATATTTGATCATTTATTTCTTTATAATTTCTGTGGATGAGATTTAGTTATGCCCTGTGACTTGTGATAATTATATAGCACTTGTGAATTATTATTCATAATACAACGTACGTATGTGTTATGATTTTCATATATTAGAGTTTTCATATACATACGGCTGGCATGCTTACGTATTCCTAGTCCTACGTATTTTAGGACTGGGACGTGACACTGCCTTAAGGATCAGGAGGGTTTGTTATATACAGTGATGCATTTGGGAAAGGATTGGGATGTGTGCTAGAATAAAACAAGAGAGTGATAGCTTATGATTCTAGAAAACTAAGGCCTCATGAAAAAAATTATCCTACTCATGACCAGGAGCTTGCAGCGTTTATCTTTGCCTTAAAACTTTAGAAGAACTACTTGTATGGAGAAATGGTAAAAATTTTCACAGACCATAAAAGCTTAAAATATGTCTTCACCTAGAAGGAATTGAATATGCGGCAGAGAAGATGGTTAGAACTTATGAAGGACTTCGACATCATACTTCAATATCATCCAGGGAAGGCAAATGTAGTAGCATATGCACTTAGCCGGTAACCGATAGCTATGTTTCTCACTATGGATCAATATCTTTTAGAAGACTTGGAAAAGTTGGGGCTAGAAGTTGTTATTCCATAATGGAAGTGGGAATACATTACCATGGACTTTGTCTTGGGTCTACCACGATCACTTGGAGAAAAAGACACAATATGGGTAATTGTGGACCGATTAACCAAGTTCGTACACTTCATACCTTTCAAAGTAGGGCTGTCAACCGAGAAGTTAGTAGAGTTATACATGAGGAAAATTATGAGATCCATGGAGTTCCAGTTAGCATTATTTCAGACCGAGATAGTCGGTTCACCTCACATTTTTTGAGAAGTCTACAAGGAAGCTTGGGCAGTCAGTTGAAGTTTAGCATGGCTTACCACCCGCAGACATATGGACAGTCTGAGAGGACCATCAAGACTTTGGAAGATATGCTAAGGACTTGTTCCTTAGACTTTGGAGGATCATGGGAAGATTATTTGCACATGGTAGAGTTTGTTTATAACAATAGCTACCAGGATAGCATTGGTATAACCCCGTTTGAGGCCTTATATGGTAGGCAATGTCATACTCCATTGTCATAGAACGATATAGGAGAGAGGAAACTACTTGGACCTGAGATGGTGATAAATGCAGCAGACAAAGTCAGGTTGATCAGAGACAGACTTAGAGTTGCCCAGGACAGACAAAAGCATTGGACGGACAATAGTTGAAGACCCCTGGAGTTCGCAGCTGGAGACTTTGTATTCTTGAGGATTTCTCCTACCCGGGGCACTATTAGATTTGGAAGAGGAGGAAAACTCAGCCCAGTATATTGGACCATTTGCGATTTTGGACAAGGTAGGCGAAGTTGCTTATAGACTTACATTACTGTCTAATCTTGAGGGAGTACACAATGTGTTTCATGTCTTCTAGCTTCGATGATACATAGCAGACCCTGGACATGTACTGGATCATTCAGAGTTAGAGGTGGGACTTAGCCAAACATTTTCAGAGCAACTAGTGGAAATTTTAAACCGTCGAGAGAAGCAGCTGCGCAGTCCGACCATACCTTTGTTTTGAGTGGCATGGAGACATCACTCTCCAGGAGAGTCTACTGGGAGAGAGAGGAAGAAATAAGGGAGAAGTACCCCTACTTATTCCAGGAATGATATATCTTTTCTTCATTTTTCCACTCCTGAAATTTCGAGGACAAAATTTTTTAGGGGAGAGATTTGTAACTCCCTCTTTTAAATAAATGGATTTTTGGTAGATATTTTTCCTGGTGCAATAGTGTTATTAATTAGATAATAACAATTCTGACTAGTTACATACTATAAATATTTTTTTAATAAATCCAACAGCCCAACCCTTTCGGCCCACATGCCAGCTGTAAGTGGCCAAGCCCTTGAGTCGGACCGGTCGGACCCGAAGCCACTCAGCCACCCGACCCGATCCAAACCAACGTTTTAATATAACAGTTTGAGGGGGAACCCTGTCCCATCTTCATCCCCATTTCGATTTGACCGAGTAGCAACCAATCACTACCGATAACCGCCCCAACGTTCTCGACGATTCCGGAGCAGCCTTGAAGCTTCGGGATGAATCACCACCGCCTTACTATAGTGCCACGTCAATGATCCGTTGCTACGCTGATCTCCACCATTCCTCGCCAACCGACTCACCTCCGTTCATCACCGCCGTCCACCGATAACGGCCTAATTGCCTCACCACCGACTTTCTTTCCTATAAATAGGACCCCGAACCCATTCATTCCTCATCCCTGCCACTATTAGCGAAGCTCTGCTAAATTTTCTCTTCACTTCTTACATCCCTTCTTCCACAGTCTTTATTCCCCGTCATTTCGAGGCGAGCTCGAAGCTCATTAGCCATGGTGGGAGGAAGCCAATTTTGAGCATGGTAAAGTCGACCATGGCTCTGGGAAGGATTTTATGCTGATTGTCGAACTGAGGCAGATAGCGACGTGAACACCGCAGCCGCGTTATCGCTCCGATCGAAGTAACACCCTCATTAGAGCTACGGCCGGTCCCAACGAGCTCGATTTCGATCGACATTTCGAGCATCGTTACTGATCGATAGTGAGTTCTCATTCCTCTCTGATCTTGTTCTTCTTATTATTCTGTGGGGATTAAGTTGGTTCGATCAAATGATCGGTAGTTACTTTCGTAGTTTTCTTGATAGTTTTTTATTGAGTTTTGGTTTTCACTGTTTGATCAACTTCGATTAGAAAATCCAAATCGAACTCTAATTTTGTTCATCCTTGGTTGTACACCATGTGCTTGTAGAAGTGTCTCTGAGGGAGCTGAATTAGATCTGAACGACGACGGTGTCCGTATCCGACGAAGGTAACACCCTGACACTCCTGAATTTATTTCGTGACAAAGTACTATTAAGAAGAGAGGGGTAATTTCCATATAGGGTGATGTATGCAAATTGAGTTAGTGTCTGTGCAATACATGGTTATGTCCATGATTATACAAGGTTGTGTCATGTTTGGGGATAAGATGCTTTAAGTCGAGTTCACATATGAATTATAGTCAATTCTTCATAAGTTTAAGGTCAGGGGAGATAACTTTTGGGCGAGATTCATTAGAAATTTGAATTAGTATATTAAGTGATCAGTATTGAGTGGACCCTGGGCCAAGTTGGCTTGATTGGAGGGTTCTTGAACCATGTCAGATGAGGATCAGTCTTAGTTGATTACTACTGGGCTGAATCCGTAAAGCCGGGTTGGGCAATGGATCAAATCCAGTAGACTAGGTTAATCCAATTGTTGCATGAGGTCTGAACTGATCGGGGCTAAAGAAAAATGTGCCAGGCCAACAACTTTGGCTGGACACCTAAAGAATTCAGATTCAGAATAAATTAGAAATTAACAATTAGAAGTACTTAGTTGGATTAAACAAATTAAGGGGTAACTAGTGTTAAATTAATTGGAGATGTCTTATTTGGAACTAGAATCTAACATACCTAAATTATTTTCTAGGAAAAATTTTCCACACCATTATCCGTTCGAAGGCTAGAGGCAAGTAAACTTTCCCTCTCTACTTGCAGTATTTTATTTTACATATTGATTGCATATTCTTATTGTTATTGATTGTCATGATTGAGTCGGGAGGGTGACATGAGTCATAGCATGTGGTTTCATTAGCCGGACGATGATTGACTGCTAGCACTTTATATGCCTTATGTCCAAATTGATTGACTGCTAACATTAATTAGTGCCTTATTATATAATTGACTGATAGCACTAATTAATGTCTTATTCATAATAGATTGACTGCTAGCAATTTTAGTGCCTTATACCGATTAGCCCCTACATGCTATGGTTTGTGTCTATCTGTATGATTCTTACTTAGTGTAGTGCATATGGATTTATTAAATTTTTCACTTACTTATTTTTTGTTATCACCTATTATTTATATATTGCATGAAATTATGACTGGTTTTGGGATATGTGTTACTTTGTTCCATCCTGATTGGATAACCGTGGCAGGTGATTATGATGATGAGATGCACCCTACCTATTACGGTCCCTCTGAGGACGTAGTAGTAGATGCTGAGCAGGACTTGGGGACTCCCTCTGAGACTTAGGTCATTCTATAGTAGTTCATTTGTAGATTTGTACGTATTATTGATGATTTTAGTTGCCTTTATCATTTACAGCTATTTATTGTAAAATGACATGTAATAATAAAATAATGAAAACTGTGATGATTGCTAGTATAAGGGAACGTTAGTAATACTGCGATGAGAAAGAATTAATAAATGTAAATTAATGATACTAAGGTTTAGAACAGCCCACTATCACTGTGTCCACAGCGTAGGCTGGACGTGTCTGACTCGTATATGATTATTCGGGAGCGGGACGTGGCATTCTGGGATTAGCATACCACTATAGACAATTTATGGCAGACTTTGCTAGAATTTTTGTACCTTTGACACCGCTGACGTGTAAGGACATACGATTCGAGTGGTCAGATGCTCGTCAAGTTTCTTTCGAGAAGCTCAAGCGAAGTTTGATTTTGGCACCTATTCTGACACTTACCGTTGGACCAAGTGGGTTCACGGTTTACTGTAATGCATCAGGCATTGAGCTAGGATGTGTCCTTATTATACAGCATTGTAGGGTTATTGCTTATGCATCTCGACAGTTTCGAGACCATAAGAAGAATTATTCGACCCATGATTTGGAGTTAGCCACAGTTGTGTTTGCACTCAAGCTCTGGAGGCATTACCTATATGGCGAGCGGGTGGAGATCTTCATAGATCACAAGAGCTTGAGGTATGTGTTTACGCAGAAGGACCTCAATATGCGGCTGAGGAGATGGCTGGAGTTACTGACAGATTACAATATTGATCTTAGTATCATCCAGGGAAGGCCAAAGTCATGGCAGACACTTTGAGCAGGAGAACATGAGCCTACTTTTTGTAGGAGCCGCATCCCATCCTAGAGGATCTTCAGAAGATAGGCATCGAGGTGGTGTTACCCGGTGATATGGGCTTGATGGCAGGATTGCAGGTGTAGTCTACCATAGTAGAGAGGATTTGGGCAGCATAGTTAGGTGATGCCAGGCTTCAATGAATAAGAACAGAGTGTAAGGTAGGATGCTCAGAATAGTTGAGCATTCACGAGGATGGGAATCTCAGGTTCGGGAGTCGACTTTGTGTGCCGAATAGAGATATCCGGTACGAGATTATGTCAGAGGTCCACATTTTTCAATACTCGATCCATCCAGGTGGGACGAAGATGTACCGTGATATTTGTCAGCACTTTTGGTGGAATGGGATGAAGAGGGAGATAGCACGGTTTGTCTCTCGATATTTAGTCTGTCAGCAGGTTAAGGCTGAGCATCAGAGACAGGCTGGATAACTTCAGCCTTTACTGATTTCAGAGTAGAGATGGGATCACATTACTATGGACTTTGTGACCATTCTTCCTAGATTCATTGCTGGTAGATATGTTATTTGAGTGATAGTAGATCAACTCACGAAGGTTGCCTACTTCCTACCTTTTCGGGTTGGTCAGTCCACTGAGTAGCTAGCAGAGATGTATATGAGACAGATTGTCAAACTGCATGGAGTGTCAGTTATCATAATCTCAGACATGGATTCTAAATTCACTTCATATTTCTGGCAGAGCCTTCAATAGAGTTTAGGCACCTGTCTGCGATTCAGTTTGGCATACCATCCGCAGACAGGATGGTCAGTCAGAGTATACGATCCAGACCTTTGAGGATATGATAGGGTCATGTATTCTAGGCTTTGGTGGTTCCTGGGAGTATCACTTGCACTTAGTGGAGTTCTCCTACAACAACAGCTTTCAGGCGAGCATTTGGATGGCATCCCTCGAGGCATTGTATGGCAAAAGATTTAGATCACCTTTAGCCTGGGATAATTTTAGCGAGAGGAAGATGCTTAGTCTCGAGATAATAGCTCAGTCAGTTGAGATTATCAGGCATATCAGAGAGCATCTTAGAGTAGCTCAGGATCGTCAGCGTCATTGGGCAGATTAGCATCGACAACATCTTGAGTTCTCTGTCGGCGACCACATATTCTTAAGATTTTTTCTACCCGTAGAGTTATCAGATTCGGAGTACGGGAAAATCTTAGTCCTAGATTTATCGGTCAGTTCGATATTCTTGAGCGCGTGGGAGATGTCTCCTATAGATTAGCTCTTCTTCCGTCATTTCGCGAGGTACATGATGTATTTCATGTATCTCAGTTGTGTATGTATGTTCCGGATCCGATCCTTTTCCTAGATCATTCAGAGTTAGTCGTTGGTACCGACCTATCGTATTAGGAGAGGCCCGTATCTATTTTGGATCGGAGGGAGAAGGTTCTCAAGAACCGGACTATCCGACTAGTTCGAGTTTCTTGGGGTCATCACTCACCGAGTGAGTCGACATGGGAGTCCGATGACGATATCCGTGCTCATTACCCATATTTGTTCGACTCATGAGGTATACTTATTTAGTGTCCTCCGTAGCTTATCCTATATTGTGGGTTAGTTGTTTGAAGTAGTTAATTGTTTTTATATTCCATGTCTCCTTTACTTGTTTGGATTTTATAGTTATATGAGTTTCCTTATTAGTTCTTGATAGTATATTTTTCTGTATTGTATTGATTAGATTTAGAGCCTTATTAAAATTTCGAGGACGAAATTTTTCTAAGGAGGGGAGAGTTGTGAGACTCGTCTCACTGTATCTGTATTGGTTTACAGATTCATATTGCTGTTTTTGTTGGATCTCGTAGAATCTCTGAGTTTTTCTCAAAACTAAAACTTTACTACCTGACCGGCATACCGGCGGTACTCTCCGGCATACCGGCGGCATACCATTCGGCAAATATTTGTTTTGCTATTGAGATATTTTGTGATATTTTTGAGATATTTTTGTGAGATATTTTTGTGAATAATATTCGATACTTTCTATTATCCATTGGTTTCTTGGTTTTATTTTGAGTGTAAGAGATTGATTTAATTTCGTGACTTGGATCGCTGACGAGGCAGATCGGACGGTCACGATTAAATCACCTCTTATATATATATATATATATATATATATATATATATATATATATATATATATATATATATATATATATGAATTGATTTTCTCGCAGATCGGACGGTCACGATTAAATCACCTCTTATATATATATATATATATATATATATATATATATGAATTGATTTTCTCTCTTTTCTTTCTTTCTCCACTCCTTCATTTTTTTTCCATTTTCCACGGGAGCTAGGAGCTTGGTCTTGAGGCCTAAGAGTGTGGTTTCTGAACCCCTCTTGGTGGTGGAGTTGAATGTTAAGGCTGGAAATTTGACTTGAGGCAAGTATATCTTGCCAAAATCTTGAACGACTTTACTGCAGTTTTCAATTTTCTTGGTGGTTTGTGCTTAGAATTACATGCTAGTAGTTTTGTTAAATATGTTTCTCTAGTGATTTTCCATCATGAGCTAGTTTTAGAATTTGGTTTTGAGCATGTTTCGACTTTTTCAATAGAAACTCTGATATTTACTGGTTAGGTAACTCGGTATCGGAAACGATAACCGGAGTAATTTCCATTAGACTTGAAATCTTGCTAGAACAGTTTCTATTAAGTTTCGGAACGTAATTTTAGTTCTGAAATACCCGTCTTGATTTGACTTCCCTAGAATTGCCTATGGGAACCGGCATACCAACGGTATACTAGTGTATACCTATGGTATACCGATTTGGTCCGACTTGAAATACTAGAACCTGCTGTGACTTGGACCGGCATACCATCGATATACTGTATAGTATACCAACGGTATACCGATTTGTTGAAATCTAAAACTTGCTATATTTTTGCTATCTCTAGACCGATATACCGACGATATACTGGAGTATATCGACGGTATACCGATTGCCCTGACTCGTTCTTCCTATCTTCCTAAATTTGCCTTGGACGACATACCTACGGTATACTATAGTATACCGACGGTATACCGGTCATGTACTCTTTTGCATGCGTTTTATTTTTTATTGTACATTTTACTATTTTTCGATTGGCGCTTGTGTGTAATTGCATGTATATGTTTTCTTCTTTTCTCGTCTCCACTTGTATATTGTGTTTACCCAACCAGTCCCGACTTCATGTATAGTTTGGGACACCTATCCATTATATACTTGTCTTGTACATTCTTGATAGTGACCCATCTTGGTGCACTCTTGTGCATTGCTTGTACCAGTCTTGGCTTAACATGATGTATAGTTTTGGGGCTACTTATCCATTATACACCTGCTGTGTATAGCTTTGGGGACATCTACCCATTATACATCTGTCTCGTACTAGTACCGATATAGTTTGGGCCTTCTACCCATTATACACACGTCTCGTATATTACCTGTTGTGGCTTGTTATAGCCCGCGCTCGTCATGACTATAACCGTTTGGTTGTATTTCCGTATAGTCTTGTGCTTGTGCTTACCAAAATATTGTCTTGTCTAGTTTATCCCTGCGGTAAGCATCATGTCTAAGATGGATTCTACGGAATGCCACACCCAGAATCTTGAAATAAACTACTAAGGTTAATAACTAGCTTAAATGATTAGAGTATTGGGGGAGGATCTCCTGGTTGCATGCAGTCTCGTGCCCCGATAATATTTTACTGATAGATGAACTTGTAGCATGCTGTCGAGTAGTGCACATTTCCAGCTCATCTCGTGTGGGGTAATACTGAATTGACTTACTCAGGTTCACCTTTGTGTGATTTGGATTTAGGTGCACATCTCTCATGGGGTGGTGTATCCATTAGTATTTACTTTACTGTCGTCCAACGTTTGGGTAGCTTGGACAGTTTACAGGGCATGCAATCGTATAAAAATACTAAATTGCATTTGTTAGTAATTAGGTCTTGTGATAACCCTAGTTACCTAATGTATCAAGCTATACTTCTTGTTTGGCCGTGATTGTTGGATGGAGTCCATTTATTGTCTTGTCTTGTCTTATTTTGTCTTGTTTGCCTGACGGTGACCTGTCGTGGTGCACTCATGTCTATTGTCTTGTATATTATTTTACTTATATGTACTATTCATGTCACGACCCGCACCCGGAAATTCGGGCACGAGTGCGTGGGTACGTCCAGCCTACGTCGCAGAGTCGGCGGTAGTACGCTGTCTAGGTCAATTCCAGATTTACTAAACTAGCTCATTCACAAATAACATAGGCAAGATAATAATGAGAATTGAAACTTAAGATTGCAACTGAAATAAATGTGACAACAGATTCAAATGTTTAATACAGAATTCAGAATTGAAATCGGGGACAAACCCGATTAATAAGATAAGAATATAAATGAAAGATAGCTACTACTAGCTACTCTGCAGCAGGGGTCTCCTGGGTGGGTTCTGGCTCCTCATAGGTATCATCAGTCCCCTCATAGGGTCCATAATAAGTAGGGACAAGATCCTCATCATCGCCTAAATCAACAGATCCAGTCAGGAAAGGAGCAAAGTACATAGTGCACAACAAGGTTAAACTAAATATTTATGATAATTAAATATGAATATCATGTTGGGAACGACATACAAGAACATCAATATCTCAGAGTTAATGCTGTAAACAGGAATATGAGAAAACAGAAATAAATAAGACAGGAAGTGAACTATAACAGTCAGCAAGAAATATAACATGACCAGAAACTATCTGTGTGAACTTGTGTTTGTTTTTAGAATACATAGTTGGCATGTAGGGGTTTATAAGGCTAATCCGGCCGTCATAAACGGCTATTAAACAGGGAAAATCGAGATCCGGCTGAAGTACAGTCGTATACCAACAGCTATTAAACATGACAAGGGGAAGGGTAAACTACATGCTTTCTAGGTATTCTTCCATCCGACATGAAAAACAAGACAGGAACTCCAATATTCAAGACATGAAATCCAGCATTTCTAACACTAGGTGTAATCATCAAGGGTACATGTAAGGCAGGGAATTAATTATCACAATATATAAAGATTAACTTGAAGTGCAGGTACTTGCCTGTTGTTTGGATCTGATTAATATTGGCTCTCGGGAGAAAATTTCAAAGGTGAGTCCAAAAGCTGAAATAGACATTACCATCACGCTCAGAAGATGTCAAATGGCTAAAAACGCTTGTCCTTGGGTCCAATTTGGAGACAAGGGCAAAAACGGCAGTTTTGGGCCAAAACGGGATCCGCCAGTGGGCCCGCTTTGCACCGAAAAATGTGTCCGGGTCAAAGGTCTCTAAATTCACCAAACTTAGTGTCAACAGGTCAGGAACGCTGATACGAACCCAACGGAACTTCCAGATTTGGATTCTGATGAGCCGAACACAAAATCGTCCGTCGAGCGGGGTTTGTGGGGCCCACGACACGCGATTTCGTCAACGTTCTCAGAATCGAACCAAACTTGACCCACAGGACCAGCGTATCGCTACGAGTCCGATGGCGCAAGTTTCGTCTCGATCTGACGAGTGTACAAGAAGTTAGGGCGAATTGTCAAAAAGTCGGATACGGGACGATGTCCGCGGATACGCGTTGATTTCGGTGTGCACGCACATCCGAATCAGCTTGCACGAAATCTCACACATCCGTATCGATGACGCGCACGTATCTGTGAAGACCGCACGCGACCAAGTCGTCCCGTTTGGCGGGGCGCACTCAGTTCCGGGGTGAAACAGGGTCTGGTTTTTTCTGTTTTTGGATCGCGGTGTGCGATCACCACAGGACGCGATATCCCGAACAGTTTGTCCGGACACCGAGAGGGTCATACAGGCTTCACAACGCAATTTGCGGAATTAAAAACGTAGCTACGAACAAAAAGTTACACGCACCTGAAGAGGACCCGAAAATCAGGGTCGAGTCGTGTCCGACTCGTGTCGGACACGGGAACCGAACTAGGGTTAGGGTTAGGGCTTGGACACTGCTGGCCGGCGGCGAGGACGGCGGAGATGCGCCGGAGAGAGGCTGGGACGGCTCGCCGGGGGCTGGGGAGCTGGCCAGTGGTCGGCGGCTCGAGGCGGCGGCGAGGGGCGTGGAGGAGAGGGTAGCTGCTGCTGCCGGAGGTCGAGGGGGTGGCGCCGGAGGGGCCAGTGCTGGCGGTGGCTGGGCAACGGTCGGCACGGCGGCGGAGTTCGGCGGAGAGGGCTAGGGTTAGGGTTTAGAGAGGGGCTGGAGGAGGAAGACGAAGAGGGGGAGAGGGGTTTATAAAGGGGGAGGCGGCGGTTGCAGGGCCGGGAAGGGCGGAGCGGAATGGCGACGTGGGGCTGGGCGCGGAACGCGCGGCGCTGCGCGCGGCGGCCGGCGCTGGACGCGGGGGGGAACGTGGGGCTGGGTCGTGGGTTGGCGGGTCGGGCTGACGGCGGGTCGGGTTCGGTTGAACCCGACCCGACCCGATAGGGTTGGGTCTGGGCTGAGGGAGCGGGCTGGGCCGCGGCCCAATGGGCCAGGGCGGGCTGGGCTGAGAGAAGAAGAAAAAGAAAAAGAAAAGAAAATAAATAAATAATAAATAAATAAATAGATAATTAATTAATTAATTTAATTAAAATAGTTTTTAGGCATTTAAAAATAGGTCTGAGGCCCAGAAAAATCCAAAAAAATTACCCTAAGTCCAATTTTTCATTTTACACCCAAAAAATATTATTTTCATGATATTTTAATATTATTTATTAACAATTAAAAATTATTTATTAATTAAAAATTTTGATTTTAATTTCAAAAAATTTTCAGAAAATTTCAGAAAATTTGGGAAAAATTCAAGATTTAATAATTTGAAAATTCAGGGGGTTTACAACCTACCCAACTTACAAAAATTTCGTCCTCGAAATTTAAGAATAACAAGGCACGAAAAGAAATTTAAGAATAACAAGGCACGAAAAGAAAGGCCGAGAAATAAAATATACCTCAGGGTTCAAAAAGATAGGGGTATCGCTCCCTAATCTCGTCTTCTCGCTCCCAGGTGGATTCGCCGGGAGAATGGTGCTTCCAAGCTACGCGAACCAGGAAGATAATCTGGTTTCGTAGAACTTTCTCCGATCGATCCAGTATCTCCACGGGTTGCTCTTGGTAAGTCAAACTTGGGCCTACTTCGAGCTCTGAGTGATCCAAAATGTGGCTGGGGTCTGACACGTACTTTCTCAGCTGCGACACGTGGAAGACGTTATGGACTCCATCCAGAGAGGGTGGCAATGCCAGTCGGTATGCCACTTCTCCAATTTTCTCCTGAATGTCAAAAGGTCCAATAAATCTTGGGCTGAGTTTTTCACTCCTTCCGAACCTAATGGTGCCACGTGTCGGGGAAATCTTCAAGAATACCAGTTCTCCAACCTTTAACAAAGTCATAATCAAGTCTTAGTTCCATAATCAAAATGTTTAAATTGACTTGAATTTCATAAATTTAATTACCTCAAATTCCAAGGGCCTTCGGTGGCTATTTGTCCAATGTCGTTGCCGGTCTTGAGCCACTCGAAGTCTGTCCCTTATTTGCTTTACCTTTTCAGCTGAATCGATCACCATCTCTGGTCCCAGCAGGGCTCTTTCTCCAACGTCGTCCCATGATAGCGGGGTACGACATCTTCGTCCATACAGAGCTTCAAATGGAGTCATCTCAATACTTGCTTGGTAACTGTTATTATAAGAGAACTCCACCAGATGTAGATAGTCTTCCCAGGATCCTCCAAAATCTAGAACACATGTACGGAGCATATCTTCAAGTGTCTGGATTGTACGTTCCGATTGTCCGTCGGTTTGGGGATGATAAGCTGTGCTGAATTTGAGTTGAGTCCCCAAGTTGGCTTGTAAGCTCTTCCAGAAGTGAGAGGTGAATCTTGAATCTCGGTCGGAGACAATACTTACTGGAACTCCATGCAGCCGGACAATGTGTCTGATATATAAATCTGCCAGCTTTTCTGTAGATAGCCCTACTTTGAAAGGTAGAAAATGTGCAGACTTGGTCAGTCTATCTACTATCACCCAGATTGCATCCTTTCCACTAGGTGTCCTTGGAAGTCCGGAAATAAAATTCATTGTGATATGTTCCCACTTCCACTCCGGAATGGGTAGGGGTTGAAGCAATCCTCCAGGTCTTTGTCTTTCTGCCTTGACTTGCTGGCACACTAAACAACGAGATACGAACCTGGCTACTTCTCTTTTTATGCCATGCCACCAAGCATGCGTCCTCAGGTCCTTGTACATCTTGTTGGCTCTTGGGTGTATAGAGTATTGCGATCTGTGCGCCTCTTGCATAATTTTCTCTCTTATGTCTCCTCGAGGTACACATAATCTATCGCCATGCCTCAGTGATCCATCTTCATGAATTCTGAAATCTTTCACTAATCCAGCTTGCACTTGTCCTCGAAGGCTTCGCAGGCCTTCGTCTTGAAACTGAGTCTCCTTGATCTTGTCTATTAAAGTAGACTGAATCTGCAGGTTCATCATTTGGTCTTCTTTTCCTGGGATAATTACTTCAATACCTAAACTTTCCAAGTCCTCTAGCAGGTGTCTGTCCATAGTCAAGTACATCGTCATAGGATACCTGCTTAGAGCATCAGCAACTACATTGGCCTTTCCAGGATGATATTGAAGGGTGATATTAAAGTCTTTCATTAGTTCCAGCCACCTTATTTGCCTCATGTTTAGCTCTTTCTGGGTGAAGATATATTTTAAACTTTTATGGTCTGTAAATATTTTCACCCTTTCTCCATAAAGATAATGCTTCCATAGTTTAAGAGCAAAAATGACAGCTGCCAATTCTAAATCATGAGTTGGATAGTTCTTTTCATGAGGTCGGAGCTGTCTAGAGGCATATGCTATTACCTTCTTGTTCTGCTCCAATACACAATCTAGACCTTTTCCAGAAGCATCACTATAAATAGCGAAACCTCCGGTTCCAGAAGGTAAGGTCAGAATAGGGGCAGTAGTCAGCCTTTTCTTCAATTCCTCGAAAGCATGCTGACATTCATCAGTCCAGGTGAACTCTTCATCCTTCCTTGTTAATTTTGTCATGGGCTCCGCAATTCTAGCAAAGTCCTTCACAAACTTTCGATAGTAGCCAGCTAGTCCCAGGAAGCTTCTAATCTCTGCTACAGAGTCTGGAGTGGGCTAGGATTCTACCGCTGCTATCTTCTTAGGATCTACTGCTATTCCATCTCCAGTCACAACATGTCCCAAGAATTCTACTTTGTCTAGGAAGAAAGCACATTTAGATAATTTTTCATAAAGTTTTTCCTTCCTCAAAGTCTCCAATGCTAACCTCAAATGTTCTTCATGTTCTTCGGGGGTCTTGGAGTAGATCAAAATATCATCAATGAAGACCACTACAAATTTGTCTAGATATTTCTGAAATACTTTGTTCATCAAGTTCATAAAAACTGCTGGTGCATTTGTCAACCCGAACGGCATTACTAGGAATTCGTAGTGTCCGTTCCGGGTATTGAAAGCAGTTTTAGGGATGTCTTCCTTTCTCACCCTTACTTGGTGGTAATCCGACCTCAAATCAATCTTTGAAAATACCCGAGCTCCACTCAACTGATCAAATAGGTCATCTATCCTGGGCAGGGGATACTTATTCTTAATTGTTAAGGCATTCAAGGCCCTATAGTCAATACACATTCGGGATGTTCCGTCCTTCTTGGGCACAAATAATACTGGAGCTCCCCAGGGTGAGACACTAGACCTAATGAAGCATTTGTCTTCTAGTTCTTTGATTTGCTCATTTAGTTCTATTATCTCCTTCTTGTTGATTCTGTAGGAATTTTGAGATACTGGTGCTGCTCCTGGCACTAAGTCAATGGAGAATTCAACTTCTCGGTCTGGGGGTAAGCCTGGGAGATCCTCAGGGAAGACATCAAGATATTCAGAGATGATAGGTAGTGGCAATTCTTCTGTTACTAGGGCTCCACAAATTTTGTTATTACCCATTTCTCTAGAACCTCTAGCAAATTCAAATTCTGGCTTGTCAGGGGGCCTGAAGATTACACTACCTCTGTGGCAGTCTATAGTGGCATGATGTTGACTTAACCAATCCATACCCAGTATAATATCAAAATTGGGCACTGGCATTACAAGTAGCCTAGCATACAGTTCTCTTCCACACAATGTAATAGGATAATTGTTACAGGCATCACTAACCAGGATGATTCCTCCACCGGTAATGATCTTATAACAATTCCTAAGGGGTTTAGTGATTAAGCTGCTTCATAAGGAAATCTACTGACATGAATGAATGTGAAGCTCCAGAGTCAAATAAAGTAATAGCTGGTATTGAATTTATAAGCACAGAACCTGTGATCACGTCTGCTGTGGCCTCAGCTTCTTCCAGAGTCATTGCATAAGCACGGCCTTGCTGCGGTGCACCCCTCTGTTGCTGCTGGTGCTGAGCAAAGCGTTGTTGTTGTGTTGGAAGCGGGGGTCCCCTCTGTTGTACTGCTGGGGCCCTGGCCTGGGCTGGAGCCTTTGGTGCAGCGGTGCGTCCTTGAGCAGCTGGACAGTCCCTCATTTGATGCGCTGCTGAGCCGCAGTAGAGGCAGGCACCTAGCCTCTTCCTACAGACTTGCCAAGTATGACCTGATTTTTGGCAAAAGTTACAATCAGCAGCTTGTTGGTTCTGTCCCTGAGCCTGGTGTTGGGGTGCTGGAGCTCGAGGGAGAGGACGCTGAGTTTACTGCGGGGCCCTCTGCTGCTGTGTTGTTGAAAAGGGCGTTTGTTGGGTCCCGTATTTTCGGTATCTCTTTCTCGTTTAAGTTTATGTCCCATATCTCTTTCAACGCCTTGTGCCACGCTCAGGATTTCTTCATAGGTGCGAGCTCGGCTGGTGGTGACAGCAAGGCGAATATCCGGAGACAGCCCCTTCTTGAATCTACGGGCTCTGTCCTCCGGGGTACGAACCATGTACTCCGCAAAATGGCTTAACCTGCTAAATTCAGCAGTATATTCATCAACAGACAGGTTACCTTGTTCCAGTCTCTCGAATTGGCTTTCGAGAGCTTCCCGAGCCACTTCGGGGTAGAATTTCTCCTTGAATAGTCTCTTGAAGTCCTCCCAGGTGATGTCAGGAGCAGATAATTGGGGTTCATCTCTGAACCAGGTTCGAGCAATGTCGAACAGTTGCAGGCTTGCGGATTCCACTTTGAGATCATCAGGAACCCGAGCAGTCTTCAGGAGTCTCTCGACATTCTCTATCCACTCATCGGCATAGAGAATGCCCTCAGTTCCGTAGAATTCCAGGGGTCTAAGATTTTTGAAGTCTTTGGCACTCCCTGGCCTCTTGAGTGACGACTCCTGGGACTTAAGAGCTTCTGAGAGGCTGGTCCGCAGAAGTGCAGTCTGTTCTTTCTGGGATTCCACCAATCCCTGGAACACTCTTTCTGGGATTCCACCAATCCCTGGAACACTCCAAGTAGCTGTGCCCCATCCAGAGTAACTGTCGGAACAGATGGAGGCGGCGGGAGTGCAAGAGTCTCGGGCACATTTTGCTTAGCTGGTTCTGATGTGCCTCCTACTGTGTTCCTTGTCTGGACCATTCTGAAAGATTAAGGGATAGGAAGATCAGAATAGAATACTTGGAAATCAAAGGCGATAGGAAAAAAATTGAGCAGCAAAGATATCAAGAATTGAAATAAGGACCCTATATTGTGAATGAGCTTTTCCTAGAATCCTCAATCTTATTCCATACCCTATCCTAGGGTATTACCCTATTTTAGGATAGGACCTGCATGGGCCACCATAAAAATGTGTCACGACCCGCACCCGGAAATTCGGGCACGAGTGCGTGGGTACGTCCAGCCTACGCCGCAGAGTCGACGGTAGTACGCTGTCTAGGTCAATTCCAGGTTTACTAAACTAGCTCATTCACAAATAACATAGGCAAGATAATAATGAGAATTGAAACTTAAGATTGCAACTGAAATAAATGTGACAACAGATTCAAATGTTTAATACAGAATTCAGAATTGAAATCGGGGACAAACCCGATTAATAAGATAAGAATATAAATGAAAGATAGATACTACTAGCTACTCTGCAGCAGGGGTCTCCTGGGTGGGTTCTGGCTCCTCATAGGTATCATCAGTCCCCTCATAGGGTCCATAATAAGTAGGGGCAAGATCCTCATCATCGCCTAAATCAACAGATCCAGTCAGGAAAGGAGCAAAGTACACAGTGCACAACAAGGTTAAACTAAATATTTATGACAATTAAATATGAATATCATGTTGGGAACGGCATACAAGAACATCAATATCTCAGAGTTAACGCTGTAAACAGGAATATGAGAAAACAGAAATAAATAAGACAGGAAGTGAACTACAACAGTCAGCAAGAAATATAACATGACCAGAAACTATCTGTGTGAACTTGTGTTTGTTTTTAGAATACATAGTTGGCATGTAAGGGTTTATAAGGCTAATCCGGCCGTCATAAACGGCTATTAAACAGGGAAAATCGAGATCCGGCTGAAGTACAGTCGTATACCAACAGCTATTAAACATGACAAGGGGAAGGGTAAACTACATGCCTTCTAGGTATTCTCCCACCCGACATGAAAAACAAGACAGGAACTCCAATATTCAAGACATGAAATCCAGCATTTCTAACACTAGGTGTAATCATCAAGGGTACATGTAAGGCAGAGAATTAATTATCACAATATATAAAGATTAACTTGAAGTGCAGGTACTTGCCTGTTGTTTGGATCTGATTAATATTGGCTCTCGGGGGAAAATTCCAGAGGTGAGTCCAAAAGCTGAAATAGATATTACCATCACGCTCAGAAGATGTCAAATGGCTAAAAACGCCTGTCCTTGGGTCCAATTTGGAGACAAGGACAAAAATGGCAGTTTCGGGCCAAAACGGGATCCGCCGGTGGGACCGCTTTGCACCGAAAAATGTGTCCTGGTCAAAGGTCTCCAAATTCACCAAACTTAGTGTCAACAGGTCAGGAACGCTGATACGAACCCAATGGAACTTCCAGATTTGGATTCCGATGAGCCGAACACAAAATCGCCCGTCGAGCGGGGTTTGTGGGGCCCACGACACGCGATTTCGTCAACGTTCTCAGAATCGAACCAAACTTGACCCACAGGACCAGCGTATCGCTACGAGTCCGATGGCGCAAGTTTCGTCTCGATCTGACGAGTGTACAAGAAGTTAGGGCGAATTGTCGAAAAGTCGAATACGGGGCGATGTCCGCGGATACGCGTTGATTCCGGTGTGCACGCACACCCGAATCAGCTTCCACGAAATCTCACACGTCCGTATCGATGACGCGCACGTATCTGTGAAGACCGCACGCGACCAAGTCGTCCCGTTTGGCGGGGCGCACTCAGTTCCGGGGTAAAATATGATCTGGTTTTTCCTGTTTTTGGATCGCGGTGTGCGATCACCACAGGACGCGATGCCCCGAACAGTTTGTCCGGACACCGAGAGGGTCATACAGGCTTCACAACGCAATTTGCGGAATTGAAAACGGAGCTACGAACAAAAAGTTACACGCACCTGAAGAGGACCCGAAAATCAGGGTCGAGTCGTGTCCGACTCGTGTCGGACACGGGAACCGAACTAGGGTTAGGGTTAGGGTTTGGACACTGCTGGCCGGCGGCGAGGACGGCGGAGATGCGCCGGAGAGAGGCTGGTACGGCTCACCGGGGGCTGGGGAGCTGGCCAGTGGTCGGCGGCTCGAGGCGGCGGCGGCCGAAGCTGCTGGCGGCGAGGGGCGTGGAGGAGAGGGCAGCTGCTGCTGCCGGAGGTCGAGGGGGTGGCGCCGGAGGGGGCAGTGCTGGCGGTGGCTGGGCAACGGTCGGCACGGCGGCGGAGTTCGGCGGAGAGGGCTAGGGTTAGGGTTTAGAGAGGGGCTGGAGGAGGAAGACGAAGAGGGGGAGAGGGGTTTATAAAGGGTGAGGCGGCGGTTGTAGGGCCGGGAAGGGCGGAGCGGAGGGGCGACGTGGGGCTGGGCGCAGAACGCGCGGCGCTGCGCGCGGCGGCCGGCGCTGGACGCGGGGGGGAACGTGGGGCTGGGTCGTGGGTTGGCGGGTCGGGCTGACGGCGGGTCGGGTTCGGTTGAACCCGACCCGACCCTATAGGGTTGGGTCTGGGCTGAGGGAGCGGGCTGGGCCGCGGCCCAATGGGCCAGGGCGGGCTGGGCTGAGAGAAGAAGAAAAAGAAAAAAAAAAGAAAATAAATAAATAATAAATAAATATATAGATAATTAATTTAATTAAAATAGTTTTTAGGCATTTAAAAATAGGTCTGAGGTCCAGAAAAATTCAAAAAAATTATCCTAAGTCCAATTTTTCATTTTACACCCCAAAAATATTATTTTCATGATATTTTAATATTATTTATTAACAATTAAAAATTATTTATTAATTAAAAATCTTGATTTTAATTTCAGAAAATTTCCAGAAAATTTCAGAAAATTTGGGAAAAATTCAAGATTTAATAATTTAAAAATTCAGGGGGTTTAGAATTCATGTCACGTCCCAGTCCCAAAATACACGGGACTAGGCCACGTGGCAATGGCCAGCTAATACGACTCCGAAGGATTTTCCAATTTAATGGACCTGGCGAAGCGTACTACGCTGTCCTAAAATACTATCAAGTTTAATATGCTAACAAGAAATAGGTAAACAACTAATCTCATCCACATAAATAATATAATAATGGCTGAAGCAAGTGCTGGTAAATAAAATACAAAGAGTCTGAATATCCATAATACATCTGAAATAGTCTGATGGGGACATACTTAAATACAACGATGGAATAAAAGCACGGAAAGAAGTAAGATAACTAGACTAGAGCATCAACTAGCTAGATAAAGATACTCTAGCCCAAAGCAGCAGTGTACCCCAAATCACGGAAACTTCTCTGAAAATGCCTCAAAGTCCTCAGCCACGAATCCGGTCTCCACTCCTGCTTCGTAGATGGTCGAGTACAAGTGCTCGTCCGAATCTGGAAAGGAACAAGGTTCTCAGAGGGATGTAACAAGATACAAAAAAATACATGTCATAAAGTAAATACTGTGTAAACTCGAGGGTGAACTAACCAGCTAAGTAAAATATACTTGACGACAACCTTGATATGTATGGGTAGGTAAAAGGTATAAAGCGCAGCATCAAGTCAGAGGCTATGTATCTGGTATTAGCTATAAACTGGATGCCAGAAGTATATGCTGACTACATCACCGATCATGATAGCGCGCAACTAGTAATCTCTGCCGGATGTATCGACAAGCATATACGCCCATAATCGGGTAGTACATAGCCCATAACCGGGTAACACAGCTCATAATCGGGTAACACTGAGGCTCACGACCCCGTAATTTACTCTGAAACTACGGTAGCCAAATGTCTGTCCCATACGCCTACGAATTGTCTTCTCCGTCCAATGCCAATGTACAAGTCGCAAATACGACGTGGATATCTTATACTATAATTCACGTCACTAAAGAAATATACAACTATGCTAAATATCGTCACACGTGTTGCTCACACCGATGGCCAGTCAAGACATGAACTCACTCTGTGACGTGCAATGATATGTGACAAGGTCCAGGGAGTCATGATGATAACTCAACAATCTTTAGGTGCATCCACTAGACATTAGGTCAAACACAGGTCCTAACATCAACGCCTTCGTCAACTGCACCCGAGTCATTCTCAGAAGCACACAGTTATATAATATTAAAGTAATAAACATGCAAACTATAATAACTGGATTTAAACAGTACAACAAGGCAATATATACTTGCCTGGAACTCCGATGTGAACAAGGATCCGAAACCCGCAACCAAAGTAGAACCGTCTTGGGTGCCTGTGAATATATAACAATAAATATCAATCACTACATTACATTAAGCTAAACATGCATAAGAGTTCAACATACGCAACGTCATGAGTCATGTAGAGTCTAAACAAAACAAACGTTCTAACCAAGTAGGTTGGCTAATGTTGACTAGTCAAAGACCAAGGAAGTACGCATACACCAAGTCTACTAGTCACCTAACATTTACAAGTCCTCTAAATGTACAACTTCTCAAATATTATAACCCAAGTCATAACTAGGGTTTGTGTAGGTGCTAAGTTACTCCTCAATAAATGTGTACTAGGTGTTCTCACATTAGGGTTTTCCTTATACAAACATGTTATCAACCTCGGTATTCATAAAGTGTCAAACTAGGTCAACCAATCTAGGTTGGTTTTGATCATGAAAACACGAACACAAGGGCAACCACAATGGATCAAGTTAGGGTTAACATCATCACATACTTTAATCCTCAAGTGCATCCCTTTATATAATCACAAACAACACTCTATGTACAACAAAATGTCAAGTGCACAAAGCTAAGCCAAATCGGAATTTTTTAAACTAAACGTTGGTATACGTCTCATTCCAAGCTTGCATTTGTCATGTAATATATGTGCAAACACTACCTCAGCTATTGTACAACCCTAGCATGGTATAGAAATAATCCCTATCATGGAACTATATATATATATATATATATATATATATATATATATATATATATATATATTATCACAACTAGTATAAAACTTAGGCACTAAACACGACTATTAGAAGACACTAACCAACCTAAATCAGACATAAAAAACTCTCATAACAAGATTTTAATTAAATATTATATTTTGAAATTAAAAGTAAAATGGAGTTATTAGAGGGTTAGCAAGGTTAAATGAGGTTAGACAAAAACATGCAAGTGTTGAAGAACAAATATATATATATATATATATATATATATATATATATATATATATATATATATATATAATGAAGAATAAGACTTTTAAATAATATATTCATAAGTAAAGAAAAAAAGAACAAGAGGAAGGAGAAGAAGATCACCTAGTGTTCAATGGGAAGGAAGAGGAAGACTTGGATGTGCACTAGGTTGCAAGGGGGCGCTTGGTTGAAGGTTGTGCTCGGGTAGAGAGGGGTGCTCATATCGAGTGCAATGGGTGCTCCGCCTGGGGGGGTGGCCGGAGGTGGAGGAGATGAAGAAGAAGAAGAACAGTTGCAGCAGCAACAACTTTAGCAATGGCAGCAGCATCGGCTATTAGAGGAACCGCAGTAGTAGTTCGGAGGAGGAGAAGTGGAGGGGTAGTCGTGAGCTGGTGGTGGTGGTGGTGGTGGAGTAGTGGAGGTTGGTCGGGGTTGAAGATGATGGGAAAGGAGGTGGTGTTGGTCGTGAGGGTGGTGTTGACGGCTGTCAGTGGTGGTCGTGGTGTGGTGGTGGCGAAGATGATGGTGGTGGTGATGGTTGGCAGTGGTGGTCGTGGTGTGGTGGTGGCGGAGCTCAGTGGCAGTGGTGGTGATGTTTGTCAGTGGTAGTGGCGGAGATGATGTCGGTGATGATGGTTGGCAGTAGCGGTCGTGGTGTGGTGGTGGCAGAGATGATGGTAGTGGTGATGGTTGGCAGTGGTGGTTGTGGTGTGGTAGTGGCAGAGATGGTGGCGGTGGTGATGGTTGTGGAGCTCAGGTGATAGTGGTGGTGATGATGGTGGAGCTCGGTTAGAAGAGGGGAGTGGAAGAAGGTGAAGTAGAAGGGAAGGAGAATAAGAAGTAGTGTATATGAGGATCAAGAAGAATGATAAGTGAAGAGAGAGAAGAGGTATATTTAATAAAGGAAGAGAGATAGTGCTTGGGAATTAGGGCCGGCTAGGTTGCCAATGTTTTGGTAGTTTGTCATAAAGGAAAATGAGGGGTGGCGATGTGTTGAGGTTTGAATGGAGGGTTGGGATTTAAAGGGGATGGATAGTGATGCATAGTACCAAGTAAATGAGAGAGGGGAGTATGACCGGTCAAGGCTATCAAGAATGGGTCTTCTTCATTTGGTTGCTCCAATAGGAGATGGACACTTAGCTACCATTTCACAACCATTTCACATTTAGGTCCTTATGAGTTTGGGTGTTTGTAAAATGGGAAAAAAGGATTGGATGAGGGTGAAATCCATGTTTGGTGTGATGTAGAGGAGAAAACTGGTGTGTGATATTTTGTATGAACCATGAGGGTGTGAGTGGGGGTTGGTGTTGGCGTTGGTGTTGGTGTTGGTGTTGGGTCTAATTTTGGGTTAGGTTGAGTCATTGCACCAATTTAGTTAAAATTAGTGTTAATGGTGTTCTTTAATTAATTGGAAGTGCATAGGATTTGAATTGGGTGGGACACAAGTGTCATGGATGTAGTAGACTTGGAATAGATTATTGTCGTAAATTGGGTTGCACGAAACGGGTCAAGGTTGTGTCTCTAATTTCGATTGGAACGGACAAAGATGCAAAGTTGGATTTATTTGGATTTAAAATTAGATAATTGTGACGAATATTGTGCGACTAAAATAAAGCACAAAAGAGGTTATATATGAGTTACACAAAGATCAGAATGGAAGACTGGTACGTCTAGGGAAATGGTGTAAAATTTGTTTGAAGGCAAAAGCTAGAGTAGTGCTCCAAACATCGAAGCAACGGTAAGGTACACCACGTGAATTTAATAACTCCATTAACTAATTCAAAATAACCCTAAATGAATCCTAATCCTAGATTTGGGTCAGGAAATTTATAATCTATCCAACTTATAAGAATTTTGTCCTCGAAATAAAAACAAACACATAATAAGCTATAAATTATCAAGCAATGCTACGAACATACCTAGGACCGGTGGAACTGGCCTTTGTACTATCTGTTGGGCTCTATTGACATACTGGGAACACTCCTGAGCAAGATGTTGGCTCGATCTGTACCTCAAACACTGTTCTAACATTCTCCTACAATCTTTCTGAATATGCCCCTTCTTTCTGCAAAAGTGACATGTCGATAGCTCTCTCTGCTGATACGGTACAACCCTCTATTGCGTCTACATTCCTGGATGATGGATCGGTCCTCCTGCTCCTGGTTGTGCCTTTGCTAGTGCGGCTATACTGGGACGCCTCTGACTCATCGATCCCTTGCCAATAGCCTCTTGGATTATAGCCTCTGTCAAGACCTCCTCGTTAGAGATCCTCGCCTGCGAGCTAGTAAATTAGGAGCTCGCAAGTCAGTCCGTTGTGGAACCTCTTGGCCTTCTCTAAACCATTTGGTATCCGGACGGTACCAAATCTGCTAAGACGACTGAACTCTGCGTCATACGTGTCTACAGTCATGTTCTCTTGCTCCAGATGTAGGAACTGAGAGTAGAGCGCATTCCTGACCGTAGCTGGAAAGTACTTCGCATTGAAGTATTCCAAAAATTGCTTCCATGTCTTCTTCTTGCCGACACTACGCTCCATAAAGTCCAACCAGTGATAGGCATTTTCTTTCAACTGGGCTCTCACCGCAGTCATCCATAGATCTTGAGGTAGCTGAGAAGCCTCTAGTAACATCTCAGTATTGGCGAGCCAATCGGAGTTCTCCTCCGCGGTCTCACTGCCCGTAAAGGAACCTGGGTCCATCTGACGAAACCAACGAACCGTGCCTGCTAGATGAGCAGGAGCAGGTGTTGGTGTTGGTGCTGGTGCAGCTGGCCACTCCAGAACTGCAATCAAGCTCTGTCTCATAGTCTCGGTTTGATGCCACTTCGCTTGCATCATGGCCTGAAAGAACTGGAATATCGGTGGATGTCCCTCCGGTTGCATCATCTGAGGTGGGAAGTGTAACACCCCGTTCCGCTCAAGCGGACTGCCGTCTCAAACGGCAATCGTGCAGCTGTCCCGACCCGCTTTGCCTCGATCAAGAAGCAAAGGATATCCAGACTTGCCCCTACAGGAATTCGGCTTGGACTTTCAGAGGCTCGCTCAGACGTATCGCTCTACCGAGGCGAATCATCGCTAAGGTGGGTGGCTACGGTGAACTTGTCTTTGCTTAGCCAACACACATAAAATCTGGAATGTTTATGCTAGTCGCTAGGTGAATCACCCCCTGCATGCTAATAAATCCAACGCACCTAGCTAAGGGAATAATTCCAACTCATATTGCTTGCTAGAACATGGAAAAGGAAATACTGCTTATATTCAGACCCTCGCATGCTAAGTCCCTTAACGGTTTCATCTCTCGGACTACCTTCGGGCCCGAGTAACGTGCCTGCTTATGTTCCTTTAGAAACGCATGCTTGTCTGCTTGATTGTTACCGTGTTTTCATCCAAACCCCGGGAGACTACTACGTAGTCGTTCCGTGCCTGAACGAACCTGCAAGTATTCGGGACCGCTAGGTCACCAAGGCAATCTCCGCCCTAGGAGAATTGCATCAAGGCAAAAGACAGTCACTGAACAACGAAACAGGCAAAGCATCTTGTCTTGTACTATTGTTGCCTCAACAGCTTGCCTCTTGTCTTGTACTCTTGTTGCCCCAACCAAGGCCCCGTTCGATCATGGACAACCAGTGCACAGGGTAACGGTCTCGCGGGCGATGCTGGGGCACTGGCATCGACCCGGTCCGGGCGAGACCAATTGTTCTTAGTCTCTTGTTCAGGCGGAATGGCTTGCAGCGCCTCTTGTACTTTGTTGCAAAGCATTCTCGTCTAGACTAAATAGTCTCTTGTTCGTCGGAATGGCTTGCAGCACCTCTTGTTCTTGTTGCAAACCATCTCGTCTAGACTATACCGTCCATATGGCATACGCCAGTGATCGCCTTGTGATAAACTTATTGCATGCTTGCTTGTAAACGAAAGATAAATAATTCATCCTCGCTTAGCGGCTATCCGCGTGCGAGGCACTGTATCGCATCAAGAGCAACTAAACACCTGAATAATCTTGAAATAAATACTCTTGTTTGCATATGCTATGCCTCCTGAATGTTTATACATGCCCCTGCTTAAATTAACAATGTTTGCCTTGGATAGGGAAGAGGAGATGGTAAGTTGGTAAGTCTCGCCGTGTTTCCTCTAACATCGCACGGCGCACTGCCCGACACGTTAGGCTATTCAATGTTTGCATGAAACTGATCCTAAGGCAACTAGAAAGACAACTTAATAGTTGTGCACGGTTTAAGGGCACGAGTGCGTGGGTACGTCCAGCCTACGCCGCAGCATCGGCGGTAGAACGCTGTCAAGGTCTTGATACTATCTAGCTAATGTCACACAACATCCAATCTCCATAAGGAGGCACGGATGACACAATAAACGAGCACATACTCAATCACAGGATTCCTTGAGAGATTCCTGGGATGACCCTTGAGAATCTCATTATAAATTCTAATTTTAAATCCTTCGCCTTGTTTCCATCTGTCCTCACTCATTGATATTGAATTTGATTATTGTTGATCATTATTAAAATTAAAATCTTGGTATCATTGTTGAGTTTGATTCTTGTTGACCAGTTGTTAAATTTAATTCTTGGTATCGTTGTTGAGTTTTGATTTCATATCGAGATGAATTTTACGGACTGAACTTTACGGTATTATCTGATGACATATGTCGATGAGGACAGTGAGAAGGGTAAAACGTCTACTTTGGTTATGGAACCTAGAGTTTATCGCAGCCATATTAGCTGTCATGACGAGAACGTAGGAACCTGACTTGGATGTACATACTTTAAGTTATGAAATTTAGAATTTCTCGCAGCCATACCGGTTGGCGTGGCGAAGATTCTAGATGACATGATTATAAAGTGGCATACCTTAGTTACGGAACCTGTCGTTTATCGCATCTATGCTTACTGGCGTGGCGAGGATTCTGAGTGTCATGATTTTTGATAGACGTGTATGATTATCAGGTTGTATCTTAAATTGGTTCTTAAAGTATCATCTCAAGACTTATCTATTTCTGTTATTCCAGGACTTTGTTCCATCGCTTCTTTTTTTTACTAGCAGTAAAGATACCTTCAGTCCTTGATCCAGTTCCTTTTTGAGCTTATTTTCTTTGAGGATTCCTTGTTAGTATGATAATTAGTGACTTGCAATTTTGGTTGTGTCTTGTATTAGTTTGACTAAGTGTGACTTGTGAGTTTGTAAGTGTTCTTAGTTGGACATGTGAGCAGTAGGCACTAATCTAGAGATACCCATAGCATAGTACCTTGTAGCAATAGTTCTACGATAGGTGTTATTATAATTAGTATTGGTATTATATAAAGAGGAGTAAGATGTCAGTGAGGGTTCTAAGAGTAAGTATCAGAATCAATATGCCAGTCCTGGATAGTCATTAGATTATGTAATTGGATGATCTATATAACTAATTAAGTATCAAGGAATTGTGTTAAAGATTAATGGAGCATGATGTTCAATTTGATGATTGATACTGGGTGTATTTGAGTGCACCTTTAGTATTAGAGACTGTGAGTATTATATGTATACTTGTGGATTTAAATTCATAATTTGAAGAGTAGAAATAAATTTCAATTTTTAAAGTTTTTGAGGAGTTAAGATTTTATGTTATTAAGGTTTTTGAGGATTAAAATTCAATTCAATAACCATAGTCAAAGCTATGAAGATTTTTGGAAGTGATTAAAATTTTATTTCAATGTTGAATTTTTGAATTTTGAGAAGTTGAGATATTGTCATTAAAACTTTTCGAGGATTTAGATTCGATTCAATGAACCTAGACAAGCTGTAAGGATTTTTGGAAGTGATTAAATTTTGTTTCAGCTTCTGAACAACTGACCTTGAGGAAAGTGTATGCATTTTTTTTAAAATTTATTCGAGGAGTTATTTTAAAGAATTTTTATTTGAGGATAAAATCTTATAGTGAGAGAGATATATTAGTATATAAGTAGATGAGATGCATGTGTAAGGATCTGTTGGCTTGAGCATGATTGAGATCTCACTGCCAACTGACTTGGGTGTCAACCTAGGGTTGTATTAGAGAGAGCAGTACTTAGTATAGTGTGTTGCAATTGATATGCACTTGAGTGATAAGAATAACTAGTATCAACTATTGCAGTAGGTAAGGAAGCTAGCAGTGAGTATGCCGTTTTTAGTGGTGGCCCATGCAGGTCAGACTTCGCGAGTTGTGCGATGTCGTAGTAGTGTGGCATCTTTGTTACACTATTGCGTGCCTGCGATAGGATCTAGGACATAGGATACTAGGACGAGAGCGAATACTCAATCACAATTCCTTGAGAGATTCCTGGGATGACCCTTGAGAATCTTATTATAAATTCTAATTTTAAATCCTTCGCCTTGTTTCCATCTGTCCTTACTCATTGATATTGAATTTGATTATTGTTGATCATTATTAAAATTAAAATCTTGGTATCATTGTTGAGTTTGATTCTTGTTGACCAGTTGTTAAATTTAATTCTTGGTATCGTTGTTGAGTTTTGATTTCATATCGAGATGAATTTTACGGACTGAACTTTACGGTATTATCTGATGACATATGTTGATGAGGACAGTGAGAAGGGTAAAACGTCTACTTTGGTTATGGAACCTAGAGTTTATCGCAGCCATATTAGCTGTCATGACGAGAACGTAGGAACCTGACTTGGATGTACATACTTTAAGTTATGAAATTTAGAATTTCTCGCAGCCATACCGGTTGGCGTGGCGAAGATTCTAGATGACATGATTATAAAGTGGCATACCTTAGTTACGGAACCTGTCGTTTATCGCATCTATGCTTACTGGCGTGGCGAGGATTCTGAGTGTCATGATTTCTGATAGACGTGTATGATTATCAGGTTGTATCTTAAATTGGTTCTTAAAGTATCATCTCAAGACTTATCTATTTCTGTTATTCCAGGACTTTGTTCCATCGCTTCTTTTTTTTACTAGCAGTAAAGATACCTTCAGTCCTTGATCCAGTTCCTTTTTGAGCTTATTTTCTTTGAGGATTCCTTGTTAGTATGATAATTAGTGACTTGCAATTTTGGTTGTGTCTTGTATTAGTTTGACTAAGTGTGACTTGTGAGTTTGTAAGTGTTCTTAGTTGGACATGTGAGCAGTAGGCACTAATCTAGAGATACCCATAGCATAGTACCTTGTAGCAATAGTTCTACGATAGGTGTTATTATAATTAGTATTGGTATTATATAAAGAGGAGTAAGATGTCAGTGAGGGTTCTAAGAGTAAGTATCAGAATCAATATGCCAGTCCTGGATAGTCATTAGATTATGTAATTGGATGATCTATATAACTAATTAAGTATCAAGGAATTGTGTTAAAGATTAATGGAGCATGATGTTCAATTTGATGATTGATACTGGGTGTATTTGAGTGCACCTTTAGTATTAGAGACTGTGAGTATTATATGTATACTTGTGGATTTAAATTCATAATTTGAAGAGTAGAAATGAATTTCAATTTTTAAAGTTTTTGAGGAGTTAAGATTTTATGTTATTAAGGTTTTTGAGGATTAAAATTCAATTCAATAATCATAGTCAAAGCTATGAAGATTTTTGGAAGTGATTAAAATTTTATTTCAATGTTGAATTTTTGAACTTTGAGAAGTTGAGATATTGTCATTAAAACTTTTCGAGGATTTAGATTCGATTCAATGAACCTAGACAAGCTGTAAGGATTTTTGGAAGTGATTAAATTTTGTTTCAGCTTCTGAACAACTGACCTTGAGGAAAGTGTATGCATTTTTTTTAAAATTTATTCGAGGAGTTATTTTAAGGAATTTTTATTTGAGGATAAAATCTTATAGTGAGAGAGATATATTAGTATATAAGTAGATGAGATGCATGTGTAAGGATCTGTTGGCTTGAGCATGATTGAGATCTCACTGCCAACTGACTTGGGTGTCAACCTAGGGTTGTATTAGAGAGAGCAGTACTTAGTATAGTGTGTTGCAATTGATATGCACTTGAGTGATAAGAATAACTAGTATCAACTATTGCAGTAGGTAAGAAAACTAGAAAGACAACTTAATAGTTGTGCACGGAACCTGTATTACGTGTTTGGATTTGTCGAGCGGGCGAGTAGCTTTCCCACCAGTGCATTCAATGTACTGATAATCCACCAGTTTGATATGCAGGGTGCGGGAGAACCTCGTTCGGTGCGGATGCTTCCTTCGTGCGTGCTAAGGCCAGGAGTTCCCTCTGAAGCCTTGCAACGGTGCGTCCGGGACTGAAGCGCATATACAAGACATAATGTTGGAGCGTCGTCTGACCATCGCCTGTACAATCATTCCACAGTTGTAGCCACTTGGCACGCTTTTACTGTTTCAGAGAGAGAGGCTTGAGCGACTTGTAATCTCGGCTATACGCCGCCTGTAATACATGTTTCATATCAATAAAGAGATTACTTTACTTGTTTCGATACTTCCGCTATATTGTCGACTCAGTGAACCTGTTACCGATCGCTATGCGTTCCTAAACTCCGCTACACTCGGACAATCTGTGCGACTCTGTGGCTTAGAACTCTTGCCGCCAGCCAATGAACCATGGCCTTGCACGGACGTGGATCACGCTCGTGCGGCATCACGCCCGGATAGGTTAAGCGATCATTCCGCGGGAGCGCTGGCGAGGGTGATTCCCGCCTAGCGGGAACGGCCGATTTGCCTGCGGGAGATCGGGGCGTGACATGTTGGTATCAGAGCCTGGCTTCTACGCCTTTGGACTTCGATTCGATATATCTGTTTCGAAAGCTCGTTCGTGGGTTATGTGCACGCTCTCTCTCAATGCCTCGATGGGATGTTCCAACAATAAGTCTAAATACTTTCAAAATGCGTTTTGAATGATATGTTTGCTTGTCTGCTGTTGTGCTGCGAGTGGCCTTTGTGCCAACCTGTGCGAACCTTTGAGAGTATCGCTAGTAGCTTGTCCGATTTTCACTAACCCTGAGTTTGGTTGAATATATCTATTCGAGGGACGCCTTGAACTAGTGCACCATCCAAGACTTAAGAAAAGGTAAAACTCGAGTGCTGAGACTTCGCTATCACTGAGCTGGTTGACGTGTTCACGCTAGAGGGGCCCTTCGAAAGTGCGCACGATCTAGTCTGAGCGATATGCTAAGATCGATGCTTGTGCAAGTGAAAATCCAAATGGAACAAGTACAACGACTTGTCTAGGATTGTCTTAAAACCCTAGAACACTGCTTGTCCTTAGTAAGTCTCGAGGACGAGACTTTTTCTAAGTTGGGTAGGATGTAACACCCCGTTCCGCTCAAGCGGACTGCCGTCTCAAACGGCAATCGTGCAGCTGTTCCGACCCGCTTTGCCTCGATCAAGAAGCAAAGGATATCCAGACTTGCCCCTACAGGAATCCGGCTTGGACTTTCAGAGGCTCGCTCAGACGTATCGCTCTACCGAGGCGAATCATCGCTAAGGTGGGTGGCTACGGTGAACTTGTCTTTGCTTAGCCAGCACACATAAAATCTGGAATGTTTATGCTAGTCACTAGGTGAATCACCCCCTGCATGCTAATAAATCCAACGCACCTAGCTAAGGGAATAATCCCAACTCATATTGCTTGCTAGAACATGGAAAAGGAAATACTGCTTATATTCAGACCCTCGCATGCTAAGTCCCTTAACGGTTTCATCTCTCGGACTACCTTCGGGCCCGAGTAACGTGCCTGCTTATGTTCCTTTAGAAACGCATGCTTGTCTGCTTAATTGTTACCGTGTTTTCATCCAAACCCCGGGAGACTACTACGTAGTCGTTCCGTGCCTGAACGAACCTGCAAGTATTCGGGACCGCTAGGTCACCAAGGCAATCTCCGCCCTAGGAGAATTGCATCAAGGCAAAAGACAGTCACTGAACAACGAAACAGGCAAAGCATCTTGTCTTGTACTATTGTTGCCTCAACAGCTTGCCTCTTGTCTTGTACTCTTGTTGCCCCAACCAAGGCCCCGTTCGATCATGGACAACCAGTGCACAGGGTAACGGTCTCGCGGGCGATGCTGGGGCACTGGCATCGACCCGGTCCGGGCGAGACCAATTGTTCTTAGTCTCTTGTTCAGGCGGAATGGCTTGCAGCGCCTCTTGTACTTTGTTGCAAAGCATTCTCGTCTAGACTAAATAGTCTCTTGTTCGTCGGAATGGCTTGCAGCACCTCTTGTTCTTGTTGCAAACCATCTCGTCTAGACTATACCGTCCATATGGCATACGCCAGTGATCGCCTTGTGATAAACTTATTGCATGCTTGCTTGTAAACGAAAGATAAACAATTCATCCTCGCTTAGCGGCTATCCGCGTGCGAGGCACTGTATCGCATCAAGAGCAACTAAACACCTGAACGATCTTGAAATAAATACTCTTGTTTGCATATGCTATGCCTCCTGAATGTTTATACATGCCCCTGCTTAAATTAACAATGTTTGCCTTGGATAGGGAAGAGGAGATGGTAAGTTGGTAAGTCTCGCCGTGTTTCCTCTAACATCGCACGGCGCACTGCCCGACACGTTAGGCTATTCAATGTTTGCATGAAACTGATCCTAAGGCAACTAGAAAGACAACTTAATAGTTGTGCACGGAACCTGTATTACGTGTTTGGATTTGTCGAGCGGGCGAGTAGCTTCCCCACCAGTGCATTCAATGTACTGATAATCCACCAGTTTGATATGCAGGGTGCGGGAGAACCTCGTTCGGTGCGGATGCTTCCTTCGTGCGTGCTAAGGCCAGGAGTTTTCTCTGAAGCCTTGCAACGGTGCGTCCGGGACTGAAGCGCATATACAAGACATAATGTTGGAGCGTCGCCTGACCATCGCATGTACAATCATTCCACAGTTGTAGCCACTTGGCACGCTTTTACTGTTTCAGAGAGAGAGGCTTGAGCGACTTGTAATCTCGGCTATACGCCGCCTGTAATACATGTTTCATATCAATAAAGAGATTATTTTACTTGTTTCGATGCTTCCGCTATATTGTCGACTCAGTGAACCTGTTACCGATCGCTATGCGTTCCTAAACTCCGCTGCACTCGGACAATCTGTGCGACTCTGTGGCTTAGAACTCTTGCCGCCAACCAATTAACCATGGCCTTGCACGGGCGTGGATCACGCTCGTGCGGCATCACGCCCGGATAGGTTAAGCGATCGTTCCGCGGGAGCGCTGGCGAGGGTGATTTCCGCCTAGCGGGAACGGCCGATTTGCCTGTGGGAGATCGGGGCGTGACAGGAAGGCTCCATTTGGCATCTGAGGTAGAAAGGGTGGAGGTAGTGGTAACGGAACCTCCAGTTGCAATGTCGGTGCCTGCTGAGACGTAGGTCCCTCGGGCTGTGACGTTGGCGCAGCCCTCGAAGTCTGGCCCTCATTCTGCTGCGTCGGATCAGTCTGCGAAGTCTGGCCCTCATACTGCTGTGTTTGAACAATCTGCGAAGTTTGGTGCCAGTGTATCAACGGGGTCTGAGGTATCACCGGAACCTGTGGTGGTGGCTGCTCCCCGGTGCTCCCAGGGATGTATCCTCCTTTTGTGCGGTATCGGGTGACACAATGGCACCGTATGCCTCGCATCAGCAAGTTCATCTCACTGCAAGAGATAAAACTACATTAAAAGAGTACGAAAACAAACAAACAAGATACAGATATTCAAATACTTGAAGGAGGTTCAAAGACGGTAGTCAAGGTGGATAAGATCTAATAATTTCTATCCTATTGCAGGCTCCCTGGGCATGATACCATACCACAAGCGATAAACAGAGACCTGCATGGGCCACCACTTAAACCATGTCATGCCCTACTCCCAAAATATACGGGATCAGGCCACGTGGCAATTGCCAGCTAATACGACTCCGAAGGATTTTTTAATTTAATGGACCCGACAAAGCGTACTATGTTGTCCAAAAATACTATCAAGTCTAATATGCTAACAAGAAATAGGTAAACAACTAATCTCGTCCACAAAAATAATATAATAATGACTGAAGCAAGTATTGGTAAATAAAATACAAAGAGTCTGAATATCCATAATACATCTAAAATAGTCTGATGGGGACAAATCCACTTAAATACAACGATGGAATAAAAGTACGAAAAGTAGTAAGATAACTAGACTAGAGTATCAACTAGCAAAATAAATATACTCTAGCCCAAAGCAGCAGTGTACCCCAAATCACGGGAATTCCTCTGGAAATGCCTCAAAGTCCTCAGCTACGAATTTGGTCTCCACTCCTGCTCCATAGATGGTCGAGTACAAGTGCTCGTCCGGATCTGGAAAGGAACCAGGTCCTCAGAGGGACGTAACAAGATACAAAAAAATACATGCCATAAAGTAAATACTGTGTAAACTTGAGGGTGAATTAACCAGCTAAGTGAAATAAACTTGAAGACAACCTTGGTATGTATGGGTAGGTAAAATGTATAAAGCGTAGCGTTAAGCCAGAGGCTATGTATCTGGCATTAGCTGTAAACTGGATGCCAGAAGTATATGTTGACTACATCACCGATCATGATAGCGCGTATCTAGTAATCTCTATCGGATGTATCGACAAGCATATACGCCCATAACCGGGTAGCACATAGCCCATAACCGGGTAACATTGAGGCTCACGACCTCGTAGTTTACTCTAAAACTACGGTAGCCAAATGTCTGTCCCATACGCCTACTAATTGTCTTCCATGTCCAATGCCAATATACAAGTCGCGAATACGGCATGGACATCTTGTACTATAATGCAAGTCACTAAAGAAATATACAACTATGCTAAATACCGTCACATGTGCTACTCACACCGATGGCCAGTCAAGTATGAAGCTCGCGTCCCTAAATGAACTCACTCTGTGATGTGCAATAATACGTGACAAGGCCCAGAGAGTCATAATGATAACTCCTCAATCTTTAGGTGCATCTACTAGACATTAGGTCAAACACAGGTCCTAATGTCAACGCCTTCGTCGACTGAACCCGGGTCATTCTCAGACGCACACAATTATATAATATTAAAGTAATAAACATGCGAACTATAATAACTGAATTTAAACAGTATAACAAGGCAATGTATAATTGCCTGGAACTCCGATGTGAACAAGTAAGGATCCGAAACCCGCAGCCAAAGTAGAACCGTCTTGGGTGCCTGTGAATATATAACAATAAATATCAATCACTATATTACACTACGCTAAATATACATAAGAGTTCAACATACGCAACATCACGAGTCATGTAGAGTCTAGACCAAACAAGCGTTCTAACTAAGTAGGTTGGCTAATGTTGACTAGTCAAAGACCAAGGAAGTACGCATACACTAAGTCTACTAGTCACCTAACATTTACAAGTCCTCTAAATGTACAACTTCTTAAATATTATAACCCAAGTCATAACTAGGGTTTGTGTAGGTGCTAAGTTGCTCCTCAATAAATGTGTACTAGGTGTTCTCACGTTAGGGTTTTTCTTATACAAACATGTTATCAACCTCGATATTCATAAAGTGTCAAAACTATGTCAACCAATCTAGGGTTGGTTTTGATCATGAAAACATGAAAACAAGGACAACCATAATGGATAAATTTAGGGTTAACATCATCACATACTCTAATCCTCAAGTGCATCCCTTTATATAATCACAAACAACACTCTATGTACAACAAAATGTCAAGTGCACAAAGCTAAGTCAAATCTGAATTTTTAAAACAAAACGTTGGTATATGTCTCATTCCAAGCTTGCATTTGTCATGTAATATATGTGCAAACACTACCTCAGCTAGTTTACAAAACTAGCATGGTATAGAAATAATCCCTATCATGGCACTATATATATATATATATATATATATATATATATATATATATATATTACGCCCCAGTCCCAAAATATCGAGGGACTAGCCACGTGGCAATGGCCAGCAGCACACTCTAATGGGCAAACCCAATTTAATGGACCCATCAAGGTGTACTTAAGCTGTAACACAATAATAAAGTCTACTAAATATGTCACAATCAAATCTCATCCATGGAAGATAAATATGATCAATATCAGCAAAATTAAATATAACTGTCATCAAGTCTCAATAAAGTAAATCGGGGAACAACCCGATTATAAGTCTGATACACTGGTTCAACAAACTAGAAACAAAAGAGTCTAATAAAAGTAAATACTGAGTATAGATAACATATACTCAGGAGAAATCATCGGCCATCACCTCGTCCTCGGGAATCGTTTCAGCTCCAGTGTCTGCTCCTGCTCCTCCTCCTGCTTCTTCTCCTGCCCCGTATACCTCGGGATAGAATTCCTCTACTAAACCTGGGGACATAATCTGTAATCCAGGTCCTCAGGGGACATAGCAAGGTACAAAATAACACAAGCCAAAATAAATGCAGTACAATAATAAATGAAACAGTAGGGTAAACTATGTAACCATCTATGTAAAATACAAGTGAGAGCATCACTAGTACTCAGGCTGAGACCACTACAAGCTCGGTGTCGGGGAGCCGGTAGCAGTAATATCACGTAATGTGCCTAGCTCTGATGTAGAGTCTACGGCCTCACAATAATAAATACATATATAAAAATAGCCTGTAGCCTGTGAGTCTCTCCCCACACAATGTAATCACACGTCTCATGTCCACAACGTCTCATGTCCATGTCACGCAAGATCATAACTAATGCAGCAAGTCATATAATAGCTATGAATATAATGTCTATGTCACAAATCCTGTAACCTATACAGAATCACCATGAATATCTCAGGAAGATTTTATCTCATGAATAGTGTCAATTGTCATACGGTCCTAGGTTGAACAGATACAACATATAAATAAATCAAAGAATATTATGTAATAAGAACTGCAAGGTTGGCAAGGTACACTTGCCTGGGGTTTGGATACCAACAGCTGCTCCGGTATCAGCAAAATCTGCAGGTACTCATCCGAAAGCTGTAATAAACATTACCATCAGGTTCAGAAGATATCAAATAGCTAGATTGCCTGTTCATGAGTCCAATTTGGACACAAGGGCAAAAGTGACAGTTTTTGGTCAAAGCGGGGTCAACATGTGGCCCGCTTCGCACAAAGAAACGTGCCAGAGACAAAGTTCTCCAAATTCGTCAAACTTACTGTCTACAAGTCCATAACGACGATACGAACCCAACGAAAAATCCAGAATTGGATTTCAATGAGCCGATCACAAAATCTCCCGTCAAGTGGAGCCGTGGGGCCCATAATACGCAATTTTGTCAACGTTCTCAGAATCAAACCAAACTTGGGGCACATGACCAACGTATTGCTACGAGTCCGATGGCACAAGTTTTGTTTCGATACGACATGCGTACATAAAGTTACAACGAGTTCCAAAATAGGGCCGATACAGGATGTTGTCGACGGATTCGCGTTGATTCCGGTGTGCACGCACATCCAAATCAACTTTTGCGAAATTCCACACGTCCGTATTAACGGCACGCACCTTTCGGTGAAGTTCGCACACGACCAAGTCGTCCCGTTTAGCGGGACGCACCAGTTCCGGGAAAATCAGGGTATTTATTTTTCTAATTTTGCGTCGCAGTTTACGATCGCCACATGACGTGATACCCCGAACAAATTGTATGGGCATAGAGAGGGTCACGCAGTCTATGCGTTACAGCAGACAGAACGGAAAACGGGACAGCAAGGAGAGAAATAGTCACCTGAATATGGCGCCAAAGTTGACTGAATTTACGCGTTTTTGCGAGGTGGCGCGACACGACACGGCGGAGCTCGGTGGCCGGTGGGGTGCTGCGACTGCTGGGGGTTGACGGCGGCTGCGGGGAGGCATCACCGGAGTCCTCTGGCCACGGCGAGGGTCAAGGTTGTCGGAGATCGGGGTTGATGGTCAGGCGGTGGTGGTGGCATTGCCTTACGGTGGTGGTGGATGGGAGTAGTGGCTGTGGTGAACGGGGGTTTTTATAGGGTGGCCGACGGTTGGGGGAGGGGGACCGTCGGCCGGTGAGGAGACCGAGAGGCACCGGCGGGAAGGGAAACATTCGACCGGTGAACGGCGGAAAGGAGGCGAGCGGCCGGCGGTCGTCGAAAGGGTTGGGTTTCTTCAGTTACTGAAGAAAGGTTTTACGGGTCGGTTAACGGGTACGGGTCGGGTTTAGATCCGACCCGACCCACTAGGGTTTTGGGTCCGGTTCAGGATGGGTCGGTTCGGTTTAGAAATTGGTTTAAACCGGTTGTTTTAATTTGGGTTTAAATAAAAACTTAGTTTTTAGGTCTTTAAAAATAGTTCCGGGGTCCAATAAATTTCAAGAAAATTACCCTATGTCTAATATTTTATTTTACACCAAAAAATATCATTTTCATAATATTTTAATATTTAATAAAAATATTTAAAATTATTTAATACCAGAATACCTTGATATTAATTAGTTAAAATTCCAAAAAATTCTGAAAATTTGTTTTTAAAATCCTGAAAAATCTGGGGGTTTACAATCTACCCCCTTAAGAGGATTACGTCCTCGCAATCAAAGAATTAACTACTAAAGGAAATTAAAGCATGATAACTAAAAGAAATGCTTAGTTTATACCTGCATCTTCGAACAGATGAGGATAACGCTGGCGTATGATATCCTCTCGTTCCCAGGTAGATTCGTCGGGGGAATGATGTTTCCAAGCTACTCGAACCAGTCTAATCGTCTGACCTCGCAATGTCTTCTCACTGATGTCGAGTATCCCAACTGGCTGCTCTTCATATCTCAAGCTAGGGCCTACTGCAATATCAGAATGATCGACTACGTGGCTTGGGTCAGTCACGTACCTCCTTAACTGTGAGACATGGAATACATCATGTACTTTCTCTAAAGATGGAGGTAATGCAAGACGATATGCCACCTCACCAATGCGCTCCAGAATATCAAATGGCCCAATGTACCTTGGGCTCAGCTTGCCTCTGCTCCCAAATCGAATAGTACCTTAAGTAGGTAAGATCCTCAAGAATACGTGCTCTCCTTCTTTGAACTCCAAAGGACGTCTGTGTATATCAGCCCAATGCTTCTGTCTGTCCTGAGCTGCATGAAGATGATTCTGAATTTGCTTCACATTTTCAACGGTCTGCATCACCAACTATGGACTCAGTATTTGACGCTCGCCAACGTCACTCCAACATATCGGTGATCTGCACTTTCTGTCGTACAAAGCCTCGAATGGTGCCATCTGGATGCTTGCCTGGTAGCTGTTATTATAAGAGAACTCCACCAAGTGTCACGTCCCAAATCTCCCGCAAGCTCGATAGTCCCTGCTGAATGTGAATCACCACGTTACAGCTCTCCCGCAGGACAATCGTTCTCATCGGGACATGATGTCGTGCAAGCCTAAAGTGCGCTTGCACAAGGCCAAAGCTTTGAACAAGGGCAAGTAAGCTATTCAATACTGAAGCAGCGTCACACATATTACAGAAAAGTAAAGAACACAAAGGCACATGAAAACAGGCTCTTTTATTGATAATCGAAAGTGTTACAAGCGGCACATGGCCGAGATTACAATTCGCTCAAGCACTCTTCTCTCAATACAATAACACCGTTCCATACATTATATCCCTCATCGACTCCAGATTTTCAGCTCCCTGGGATAAGGTACGGCTATCGCTTCCTCGGACGATCGGGCACCTGAGAACAAGCAAACTGTTGGTGGGTCAGCACTTTATGCAAGTACTGGTGAGATAAAACAACTGAACAGAAGCTACACCCCCTGAAACCCACACTAAGTAAACTTGTGGCAAAATATTGCATTACTAGTGATCTTGCTAGTTTTACCTAAGTTCATTTCTTGCAGCATAGAACTATAGTCAGATTACATCTTTTGAAAATATAACTTTGAAACAGTTTGCATATTCAAACTATAAGCATACGAATTGGGACAGTGCTCTATCGTGCAGTGCGCAGCATGTATTGTGCATCACAATCTATCTCTTGGGGCAATGTTCTTATAGTGGACTGAAACATATCGAATTAAGGTAACATATCAAATGGACTATCATACTTTTAAGCACACAGAAGGACTAGCTTATATGAATTCGGTCCCCGAGAAACTTAGGATCGGTAGCGGTAATCCAGCTAACCAATGACTCACATTCTGATACTATTAGCAGCTGAGACCGAGGTTCAGCTCTCCCGCACTAATAGTCATTGTCTGACTGATGCAATGCATGAAGCACTAACAGATAATCTCTAAGATGCAGACAAAATAAGCAAGCAGGCTTATGTATAAATTCATATTTCTTACCCCATAGCTGAACGGTTATCCCTGCAGTAGACACACAAGTTAGTCATAATTTGTATATTCATAACTTCTGCATCAATCACTGGTGTCATCAATCGATAGGTATGCAAGAAGGTAAACCTAGCATGCTCCCTATCTATATGACGGTCCATGGATTGCCCCATGATTAGCAGCAGTTGTCCAAGGTTCAGCTCTTCCCTAGCATGCACGGGTGTCGGCAGCTGTGACCCAAGGTTCAGCTCTTCACCAACACACCCGAGTACTAGAAGCTGTGACATCATGGGTTCTGTACCACACTAATAGACATATCACCCCACTAGACCCTTGCGAGCCGTACACCTCAGGGCGATCTAAAAATCTCTTCCGGACCGAGCAATTCCTAGTGCACTAGGAATCGTGACAAGACCTTGTACACAAGTTGTCCGAGACCAATGCAATGACATAAACACATAGTGCAAGCAAAACAATGATCAAGCAAAACATATGCGGTCTTAGCAGAACATATCTTATCGAAACGAAGCACATCTTTCACATTACTAATAGCACACCCCACTAGACCCTTGCGAGCCGTATCCTCAGGACGCACTATTAGTCACTGCATTCACATATTTCACTTATAGCAGTTCAATATAGCAAACAGACAAACGAAACATATCAAGGCAAGCACGATTGATTTCATAGTTAACATGCAATAACTATCTCTTTCTTAGCATATTCAAAGAGACATATTCGAGCCATTCATTTACTTATCTTTCTTATCATAGCAAAGGTTTGTACGATTCTGTGTCGGTGTTTCTAAGCATGCAACATTTCTATCTTTCTCTTTAGCATGGCAATGGTTCTTTCTTATTTCTGACAAGCATTCATATTCTCTTAGTTAGGCAGCAGATTCGTTTCGATGACAAGCTATGTGAGTTCTCTTATTAGCATACTGAGTCGGTTATATCATTCTTCTTATGAAACAATCTTCTTAAGCAAACAAGCATTCAAAAATTCAGATTCATTATTAAGTCGTAAGCAAACAAGCATTCAAAAACTTAGATTCATTATTAAGTCGTGTAAGAATCAGAGAATGCAGTTCTGCCCACTCACATTGATTAATCGGTCGGGAACTCTCCGAGAAGACTTCCGTTCGAGCAAGGAAGGCGATATCACTTGTACATAGTGCCTACGCGGAGCGGGACACTACACCAAGTGCAAATGATCTTCCCAAGACCCTCTAAAGTCTAACATACACGATTGTAGCATATCCTCCAGGATCTGAATCGTGCGCTCAGATTAACCATCTGTCTGTGGATGGTAAGCAGTGCTGAACTTGAGTCGGGTGCCAAGACTCTCTTGCATGCTTTGCCAAAAATGGGATGTAAATCTCGAGTCACGATCTGACACAATAGTAATCGGTACTCCATGTAATCTTACAATCTGTCGTATGTACATGTCGGCTAGTACTTTCGTGGACTGTCCAACTATAAACGGCAAGAAATATGTCGATTTAGTGAGTCGATCCATGATAACCCATACTGCATCTTTTCCACTGGGGCTCCTTGGAAATCCTGTAACGAAATCTATAGTGATATGTTCCCACTTCCATTCGGGTATGGGAAGCGGCTGTAACATACCAGCAGTTTTTTGATGCTCGGCCTTTACTTGCTGGCAGACCAAATATTTCGCCACAAGCTGTGCAATCTCCCTCTTTATTCCATGCTACCAATAATACTGTCTCAAATCTCGGTACATCTTCGTTCCTCCCGGATGAATAGAGTACATGGAGCTATGTGCTTCAGTCATCAACTTATGTCTCAATTTCCCATTCGGTACATATAGGCAATTTTCGTACCTTAATGTTCCATCCTCATGTATGTGAAGTCCCGTCTGCATGCCTGCTTCCGTCTTCTCTTTAAGTATTCAAAATTTAGCATCGGTGGGCAATGCCACCTTAATCCTCTCCACAAGTGATGACTTAACTTCAAGATTCGCCATCAACCCACTTTGTCGAGGCAAAATAATCTCTATATTGAGCTCCTGTAGATCCTTTAATAGTTGGGGCTGCATCGTCAAGAAATAGGCTGTAGGCTTCCTGCTTAGTGCGTCTGCTACGACATTCGCCTTGCCCGGATGGTACTGTAGATCTATATCAAAGTCGACCATCAACTCAAGCCAACGTCTCTGTCTTATATTGAGCTCCTTCTGAGTATATACATACTTCAGACTCTTGTGATCAGTAAAGATTTTTACCTTCTCTCCATAAAGATAGTGCCTCCATATCTTCAGTGCAAATATCACTACAGCTAGCTCAAGATTGTGCGTTGGGTAGTTCTTCTCATGGACCTTCGGCTGTCTCGATGCATAAGCGATAATCCTAGTCCACTACCTGACGCATTACTATAAACAACAAAGCCTCCCGATCCTGAAGGAAGAGTCAAGACCGGTGTTGTTGTTAATCGTCTCTTCAATTCTTCAAAGGCCTTCTGACAATCTTTCGTCCATGCAAACTCCTGGTCCTTACGCGTCAACCGCGTCATAGGCTCCACAATCCTTGAGAAATTTTCTACGAACCTCCGGTAATATCCAGCAAGTCCGAGAAAACTTCTCACTTCTGCAACTGATGTAGGTGTAGGCCCAGTTTCTATTGCAGCAATCTTCTCTGGATCAACTGAAAGTCCTTCTTCTGAGATAATATGTCCCAAGAAAGGCACCTTATCCATACAAAACTCACATTTACTGAGTTTGGCATACAACTTCTCTAGCACGATTCTGAGATGCTCCTCGTGCTCTTCGTGGCTCTTGGAATATACTAAGATATCATCAATAAACACAACCACGAACTTGTCCAAGTACTGATGAAAAACTCTATTCATCAAACTCATGAACACAGCTGCCGCGTTGGTTAAACCAAACGGCATAACTAAGAACTCATAGTGTCCATACTTGGTCCTGAAGGCTGTCTTCGGTATATCCTCCTTCCTCACTTTAATCTGGTGATAACCGGATCTAAGGTCAATCTTCGAGAATACCCTAGCACCACTCAATTGATCGAATAGGTCATCAATGCGTGGCAAGGGATACTGGTTCTTAATGGTTACAGCGTTCAGTGCCCTGTAGTCAATACACAGGCGTACTGTCCCATCCTTCTTCGGCACAAATAATATGGGTGCTCCCCAAGGTGAAACACTGGGTCGAATAAAACCCTTCTCCAGAAGATCATCAACTTGCTCCTTCAATTCTACCAACTCCTTAGGTGCTAGCCGGTACACTGATGAAGTGATAGGCTCTGCTCCTGGAGTCAAGTCTATTATGAATTCTATTTTCCGATCAGGTGGTAAACCTGGAAGATCATCAGGAAATACATCCACAAACTCTGATATAACTCTTGGGTAACCTGACCCCCCTTCTACAAATAGTACCCTAAGAGTAGGCTGAACACCTGGCTCTATAGCTCCCCGAATAAACTCAAACTCTGGATGACCAGGCGGTCTAAATATAACTCATCCAAGCCGGCAATTTAGGGTCGCATGGTACTGATTTAACCAATCCATACCAAGTACAACATCATAATCCGGCATAGAAAAGATCAGAAATTGGGCTCGCATCTCTCTTCCACAGACTACTACCGAACAAGATCTATAGATGTCACTAACTGGAATAATTTTACCTCCGTAAGAATTCTTTTAGTCTTTGGAAGTGGTGCGGTAGCTACTCTATGTGTGGCTACGAAGCTAGCAGCTATGAATGAATGCGATGCTCCAGAATCAAATAAAGCTACAGCAGGTAATGAAACTACTAATATAGTACCTGCTATAACCTCTCCTGCAGTAGTTTTCTCCTCAATAGCCAATGCAAATGCTTGTCCTCGTCCCTGAGCTGGACCTCTCTGCTGACGAGCCTGCTGAAATAGTGCTGCCTGTGGTGCCAATAGTGGTCTATGCTGATACCCTCCTGGAGCTTGTGGTCTGACTCCTCCAACTCCCGTCTGTGGTGCTCCCAATGTTGGATAAGCTGGCCTTGTTGCTGGTAAAGCTGGTCGATTTATCGTTGGTGCTCCCTCCCGGCGCTCAGAGCAGTCCTTGGCTGGATGCTGGTTGGATTCGCAAATCAGACATAGCCCCAACTTGTGTCTACACTCCCTCTCGATATGGCCTACCTTGCCACAATAGTGACAAGTAGGAAGGGATAGGGCTCTTGGTGCTGCTCTCTGAGGTAGATTCCTCTGGGTTCGCTTTGCAGACTCCCCTGGTGATGCTCTGGATAGTGCTGATGTGAATGGCCGCTTCAGACTTGACTCCCTCCTAGTGACGCGCTCCATGCGTCATGCTACAGCAAGGACGTCTGTGTTTGATGTAGGTGCAACAGATCCGATCAACCTCTGGAGCTCAAACCTGAGTTCGTCGAAGAACTTCTCCGCCTTCTCTTCTTCTGTAGGAATTAGAGAAGGGGCGAAGCGACTCAGTCGAATGAACTCAGCATTATACTCTTCCACCGACATATTGCCTTGAATAAGGCGGTTGAACTTGTCTCGAAGTTTCAACCGAGCAATAGCTGGGATATACATCTCCTGGAAGAGTCTGGAGAACTCTTCCCAAGTGACTCGGTCATGTCCGAGCCTCCTCTCTTCAGATAGCCACCAATGGTGTGCATTGTCAGTCAACTGCATCCTGACGGTAGTCATCCATCTCTTCCTCGAAAGTTCAGCTGCTTCCAACTGGTGTTGTGTGTTTGTGAGCCACTCGTAAACTTTATTTGGCCCCTCCTTGCCAGAAAAGGTATGGGGCTTCAGTTGACGAAAATCAGTGATAGATCCCGCCGTTGGTCGCCTAGCTGGTGGGTTCGCCTGCTCCAATGTGGTTACTAGGCTGTTTCTCAAGTACTCCGCCTCATGACGCTGAGCCTCTTGTTGAACCTGCTGTTGGGCTTGCATCATGGCATAAAACATTTGAAACATCCACTGCCCGTCCATGGCTTGCCCTGGTGGAAAAATAGGCATCGATGGAGTGAACTGTGGCGGAGGTGGAATATCATCACGCCGGAACCTTGAATTATGCTGGCCAGCTTGATCGTTTTGAGAGGATTGTCCTCTATTTTCTGGTGTCACTCCATGATCATAGGTAACCACAGCATCGTGTGGTGTACCTAAGGGATTCTCGTCACCGATTCTTGGATCCATTACTCTGCATTAAAAATAAACTATGAGAACTCACAAAGGAATCAAAACATGATGCAAATCAAGCAATTAATTCGAATCCGATATAGAGATAAAAAATGATTCAAATCAATGGATGAGATCCTATAACTTATCCTATCCTTATTGCAGGCTTGCTCGGTCCCTAAGTTGAAACGAAGTAATTTAGTCATTGACCTGCATGAGCCACCACAAAAACCATGTCACATCCCAGTCCCAAAATATCGAGGGACTAGCCACGTGGCAATGGCCAGCAGCACACTCTAATGGGCAAACCCAATTTAATGGACCCATCAGGGTGTACTTAAGCTGTAACACAATAATAAAGTCTACTAAACATGTCATAATCTAATCTCATCCATGGAAGATAAATATGATCAATATCAGCAAAATTAAATATAACTGTCATCAAGTCTCAATAAAGTAAATCGGAGAACAACCCGATTATGTAACGCCCCGCAACCATACGGTACGTTACGCTGAGTCGGATTGAATGAAACAAATGCTGGTTCCATTTGATTTGTTGGATTTTGAAAATAAGTATTGATTGAGTTGTTTCATGTGCAGATGGCTAGCGGGTTCGATGGAAATCAGGTGTTCGTTCAGAGCAGTACTGAGATAGCTGAGTTGGAATGATAATGCCATCTTCCTTAGTCTGATCGGTCGGATGATTTGTAGAGCACGGCCTGCTCGCACGGTCATACCAGTTGAGTAGATCGCGCTTGCATCGGACCACGGGTTCAAGGGATTGGCCGTATCGGCAGGACAGGATGCTTAACGGGATCAAACATTGTGAGTGGGCTCTTTCCCTTCTCCTCTACTCCTTCATGCCTAATAATATAGAAAACACGTAAATGGCTTGAACACTTGGGCTGAAACATTGGAAACCACTACACTGAGGCGTGCATAGAGTGTACGCCATTGGCTTGGTAGGATTGTGGCTTGAATTGATTTACGCGTTGGATAGTTGGAGCTAGAGTTAGAATATTACATTTGAGGCAGTTGGTTGGATAATTGGGATTATGCTTGGACAGTTGGAATGATGCATTAAGAGATTGGGAACATTGAGATTTGGGCGAGCGAGCGTGCATCTGTGAGCGTGTATCACTTGGTCGCTTTGTCTTGCAAAGCGAGCAGTTGTGGTTCGAAATCGAACAACTGCATCGGCGAGGGTGTTGTGCCGCTTGATGGGGCATCGTGCCACGAATGGGGCATTGTGCCAGTGAAACGGCATTGTGCCATGGGTTAGCTTTGAGCATGGGTGTTGCACCATTGGAAATACTGTGTTGAGAAGAGGCATTGTGCCTATGGGAATAACTTGTGAATGGTGCCTTGGGCTATATGTTGGAAGAATGGTTATGGATGTGTTGGTTGGATTATTGGTGGAACGAGTCTAGGATCGCTTGGTGGGGCGAGAATGTTCGATCCTCTCGTCATACCTACTTGGTGTCTGCATGTCACGGACAACCTGTATTGCACAGGGTTTGGTCTCCTCGAACGGGTACTCCGGGGCACCGGGACCGTTCGGCCATGGAGGAGACAATTGGGTAACGCGTCTTGGGCGCGGTGCCAGCGGTTGGAATCGATCCAGGTGGGTTAGCTACTTAGCGCTGTTTCGAGGAGAACCGCATTTGATCAGTTCGATCAAAGTCCTTTATGGCTTGGCCAGTGACTTCATATAGTATAGTGTTGGCTTGCTTTTCTTTTGTTGGTTTGGCTTTCGTGTAGGCGCGGCCACCTTGCCTCGGCAAGAGTGTGCACTGTGAGATTTGGATTATAAGTGTTGGTTGAGGATGGATATTGAGGCTTGGTTGATGGTTCGACATGTTATCGTGTTGCTTGGACTTGAGCAGGACGGTTTGCATGCTAGTTTCCCTCGAGTTGCTTATATATTTGCTTGTCGTTTGGTTTGAGTTGAGTGCTTGCATGCTTAAACTGCTTTACAGCTTTCCTTAACATGTCATCCCTATGCCATGAAATGAATATAGGATTCAACTAGAAAGATCACCATATAACTGTTTGCATTCACTATTTTTACTTAGTGTCGGCTTAGGCGAGTGGGTTACCCCGCTCACCAGTACGGTTGTGTACTGACCCACGTTTGTGGGCATTATTTCAGGTACGCAGGCGTAGTGGCGCTGCTTGGATATACGGGACATGATGTATGAACTGTAAGTACCTTTGTGGGCTAGAGAAAAGAGCAAGAGTATTTCATCGCCTTCGTGGCATCGCCTTCGTGGCCTCGTCTTCGATGAGGCATTTCATTTGACCCTATCGTGAGCTTCACTGCGTATTACTCTGATTGTGTGCTTGGTACACAATACTTGACTTCCGCTGCAACTTGGTTGTTTCAATGATAACATTTGATGTTTGACAACATCGTCTTGTACGAGCGCAACTCCAGGCTCGTACGGCATCACGTCTCGATGAGAACGATGGTCCTGCGGGAGAGCTGTAAACGTGGTGATTCACGTTCAGCGGGGACTATCGAGCTTGCGGGAGATTGGGGCGTGACAGATTATAAGTCTGATACACTGGTTCAACAAACCAGTGTAGATAACATATACTCAGGAGAAATCCTCGGCCATCACCTCGTCCTCGGGAATCGTTTCAGCTCCAGTGTCTGCTCCTGCTCCTGCTCCTACTCCTGCCCCGTATACCTCGGGATATTCCTCTGCTAAACCTGGGGACATAATTCGGAATCCAGGTCCTCAGGGGACATAGCAAGGTACAAAATAACACAAGCTAAAATAAATGCAGTGCAATAATAAATGAAACAATAGGGTAAACTATATAACCATCTATGTAAAATACAAGTAAGAGCATCACTAGTACTCAGGCTGAGACCAATACAAGCTCGGTGTCGGGAAGCCGGTAGCAGTAATATCACGTAATGTGACTAGCTCTGATGTAGAGTCTACGGTCTCACAATAATAATATAAAATAGCCTGTAGCCTGTGAGTCTCTCCCCACCTAATGTAATCACACGTCTCATGTCCACAACGTCTCATGTCCATGTCACGCAAGATCATAACTAATGCAGCAAGTCAAATGATAGCTATGAATATAATGTCTATGTCACAAATCCTGTAATCTATACATAATCACCATGAATATCTCAAGAAGATTCTGTCTCATGAATAGTGTCAGTTGTCCTGGGTATGACGTACTTGATGATGTAAGCACGAGAATGTATATGGTCACGATATCCATCTCTAGGTGACGTTACACAACTCCGTGTACGGTGTTGACACCCGAATATTATTCGGACGTTAAGTAATATCACACGGTCCTAGGTTGAACAGATACAACATATAAATAAATCAGAGAATATTATGTAACAAGAACTGCAAGGTTGGCAAGGTACACTTGCCTGGGGTTTGGATACCTACAGCTGCTCCGGTATTAGCAAAATCTGCAGGTACTCCTCCGAAAGCTGTAATAAATATTACTATCAGGTTCAGAAGATATCAAATAGCTAGAATTGCCTGTTCATGAGTCCAATTTGGACACATGGGCAAAAGTGACAGTTTCTGGTCAAAGCGGGGTCCACATGTGGTCCGCTTCGCACCGAAAAATGTGCCAGAGACAAAGTTCTCCAAATTCGTCAAACTTAGTGTCTACAAGTCCAGAACGACGATACAAACCCAACGGAATGTCCAGAACTGGATTCCGATGAGCCGATCATAAAATCGTCCGTCAAGTGGAGCCGTTGGGCCCACGATACGCGATTTTGTCAACGTTCTCAGAATTGAACCAAACTTGGGTCACAGGACCAGCGTATTGCTACGAGTCTGATGGCATAAGTTTTATTTCGATACGACGTGCGTACACGAAGTTACAACGAGTTCCAGAACAGGGCCGATTCGGGGTGTTGTCGACGGATACGCGTTGATTTCGGTGTGCACGCACATCCAAATCAACTTTCGCGAAATCCTATACGTATTAACGGCGCACACCTTTCGGTGAAGTCCGCACACGACCAAGTCATCCCGTTTAGCGGGGCGCACCCAGTTCTGGGGAAACTAGGATATTTATTTTTCTGATTTTGCGTCGTAGTTTGCGATCGCCACAGGACGTGATACCCCGAACAAATTACACGGGTATCGAGAGGGTCACACAGTCTACGCTTTACAGCAGACGAAACGAAAAATGGGACAGCGAGGAGAGAGAAATAGTCACCTGAACAGGGCACCGAAGTTGACTGAATTTACGCGTTTTCTCGAGGTGGCGCGACACGGCACGGCGGAGCTCGGTGGCCGACGGGGTGCTGCGATTGCTGGGGGTTGACGGCGGCTGCGGGGAGGCGTCGTCGGAGTCCTCTGGTCATGGCGAGGGTCAAGGTGGTCGGAGATCGGGGTTGATGGTGAGGCGGTGGTGGTGGCAGTAGCTTACGATGGCGGTGGATGGGAGTAGTGGCTGTGGTGAATGAGGGTTTTTATAGGGTGGCCGACGGTTGGGGGAGGGGGACCGTCGGCCGGTGAGGAGACCGAGAGGCGCCGGCGGGAAGGGGAACAGTTGACCGGTGAACGGCGGGAAGGAGGCGAGCGGCCGGCGGTCGTCGAAAGGGTTGGTTTTCTTCAATTACTGAAAAAAGGTTTACGGGTCGGGTTTTGATCCGACCCGACCCGACCCGCTATGGTTTTGGGTCTGGTTCAGGATGGGTCGGTTCGGTTCAGAAATTGGTTTAAACCGGTTGGTTTAATTTGGGTTTAAATATAAATTTAGTTTTTAGGTCTTTAAAAATAGTTTCGGGGTCCAATAAATTTCAGAAAAATTACCCTATGTCTAATATTTTATTTTACACCAAAAAATATTATTTTTATATTATTTTAATATTTAATAAAAATATTTAAAATTATTTAATACCAGAATACCTTGATTTTAATTAGTTAAAATTCTAGAAAATTTTTGAAAATTTGTTTTTAAAATCCTAAAAAATCTGGAGGTTTACAATATATATATATAGTGCCATGATAGGTTTTATATCATAGTATAAAACATAGGCACCAAACACGACTATTTGAAGACACTAACCAACATAAATCAGACATAAAAAAAATTCTCATAACAATATTCTAATTATATATTATATTTTGAAATTAAAAGTAAAATGGAGTTATTAGAGGGTTAGAAAGGTTAAATGAGGTTAGACAAAAACATGCAAGTGTTGAAGAACAAAGATGTGTGTATATATATATATATATATATATATATATATATATATATATATATATATATATATTACCTTCTCTATCATGTATATAGATAATGAAGAATAAGAATTTTAAATAATATATTCATAAGTATAGAAAAAAAGAACAAGAGGAAGAAGAAGAAGTGTTCAATGGGAAGAAAGAGGAAGACTTGGATATGCACTAGGTTGCAAGGGGGTGCTCGGTTGGAGGTTGTGCTTGGGTAGAGAGAGGTGCTCATGTCGAGTGTAAGGGGTGCGCCGCCTGGGGGGTGGCCGAAGATGGAGGAGATGAAGAAGAACAACAGTTGAAGCAGCAACAACTTTAGTAATGGCAACAGCAGCGGCTATTAGAGGAACTGCAACAGCAGTTCGGAGGAGTAGAATGGGAGGGGTAGTCGTGAGCTGGTGGTGGTGGTGGTGGAGTAGTGGAGGTAGTGGTCGGGGTTGAAGATGATGGGGAAGGAGGTGGTGTTGGTCGTGAGGGTGGTTTTGACGACTGTCAGTGGTGGTCGTGGTATGGTGGTGGCGGAGATGATGGTGGTGGTGATGGTTGGCAGTGGTGGTCGTGGTGTGGTGGTGGCGGAGCTCGGTGGCAGTGGTGGTGATGGTTGTCAATGGTGGTGGCGGAGATGATGGCGGTGGTGATGGTTGGCAGTGGTAGTCGTGGTGTGGTGGTGGCGGAGATGATGGCAGTGGTGATGATTGTGGAGCTCAGGTGACAGTGGTGGTGATGATGGTGGAGCTCGGTTAGAAGAGGGGAGTGGAAGAATGTAAAGTAGAAGGGAAGAAGAAGAAGAAGAAGTAGAGTGGATATGAGGATCAAGAAGAATGATAAGTGAAGAGAGAGAGAGAGAGAGAGAGAGAAGAGGTGTATTTAATAAAGGAAGAGAGAGAGAGTGCTTGGAGATTAGGGCCGGCTAGGTTCCCAATATTTTGGTAGTTTGTCATGAAGGAAAATGAGGGGTGGTAATGTGTTGAGGTTTGAATGGAGGGTTGGAATTTAAAAGGGATGGATAGTGATGCATAGTACCAAGTAAATGAGAGAGGGGAGCATGACCGGTCAAGGCTATCAAGAATGGGTCTTCTTCATTTGGTTGCTCCAATAGGAGATGGACACATAGCTACCATTTCATATTTAGGTCCTTAGGAGTTTGGGTGTTTACAAAATGGAAAAAAAAGATTAGATGAGGGTGGAATCCATGTTTGGTGTGATGTAGAGGAGAAAAATGGTGTGTGGTGTTTTGTATGAACCATGATGGTGTGAGTGGGGGTTTGGGTTGGTGTTGGGTCTAGTTTTGAGTTAGGTTGAGTCATTGCACCAATGTAGTTAAAATTGGTGTCAATGGTGTTCTTTAATTAATTGGAGGTGCATATGATTTGAATTGGGTGGGACACAAGTGTCACGGATATAGTAGACTCAAAATTGATTATTGTCATAAATTGGGTTGCATGAAACGGGTCGAGGTTGTGTCTCCAATTTTGATTAGAACGGACAAAGATGCAAAGTCGAATTTATTTAGATTTAAAATTAGATAATTGTGACGAATATTGTGTGACTAAAATGAAGCACAAGAGAGGGTATATATGAGTTACACAAAGGTCAGAATGGAAGACTGACACGTCTAGGGCAAGGGTATAAAATTTGTTTGAAGGCAAAAGTTAGAGTAGCGTTCCAAACATCGAAGCAATGGTAAGGTACACCAAGTGAATTTAATTAAAAGAGGCAAATTAATAACTCAATTAAATAATTCAAAATAACCCTAAATAAATCATAATCCTAGATTTGGGTCAAGGAGTTTACAGTTCCTTACATGATTCCCTTGCGATGATCCCGGCATTGTACTAGCTATGTTCTCGTTTACTTTTCTTGCCCAGTTCACTGTATATGCTACATGTGCCTACTTTACTTATATGCCTATGTTCACCTTGCATGATCCAGTACATGACACCCGACCAGTTTTCTTTACATGTTTCTCGTTTTATTTTTGTTTCTCAGTGCACCTTACATTATTTCTGGTGGTTACATGCTGCTCAGGATATTGTAGCTCTATGTTGTATTGCTGGTTTTAGTTCATAGTTTGGCCTCCTTTGTGGTACTTGTTATTTGGGGTTTGACCCCACTGGCTTTGCTTGACCAGATCCGATAGCAGAGCTAGAGGATCTTCCGTACATTCCTAAGGATAGTGACCACGCGGAGCACCATACCGATTAAGTGAGTTCCTATCTTGTTCTCCCACTTATTGTACATATTCTTTTGTGGCATTTAGCCCCGAGCACCTTTTAGCTAGTATTTTGGACTTATTATATCGCCTACTGGGCATGACATGATTAGCGTATTTTAGACCATGACTAGAGTTGATAATGTATGACTTTTACTATTGCTAGTTCTTCATTTTGTATTACTAGCTTCATGATCATCTATTTATATTTGGTTTCAGACGCTTTACTATCTTGCTTCTGATGATCATATATCTTGTATATTATGGATTCCTGCTTGTGATTGAGACACTATGATTACTTGACCTAGGATTTGACTGTTGGCTTGTAGTATTAACCCCCCATGTCTATTCACAGTCGTGACCGTATTTTGGGGTACTGGAGTACTCTGATATACGTAGCTGGCTTTGTCCGCCCCCGCTCTTTAGTATTCTGGTTCTGGGGTGTGACATATCTTCTCTTTATTACCCATTATTATTATTAATTGTGTTGTTAGCTTTTATTACCCTATTCACCCCCTCTAAGGTTCCTATTCACCCCTTCTAAGGTTCCTACATAGCTTCCATGTCTTTTACAACTGTAACCGTATCTTGGGGTACTAGTGTACACTAATATAAATAACTGGCCTAGTACTGTCTCGCTCTCCAGTATTCTGGTTCTAAGACGTGACATCATCGATTTACATGACACTACTCGTGAGTATGCATGGTTGCGAGCCATTATTGAGCATATTCTAACTACGAGTGACCTTTCTCTTATTAGTAATATCCTGATGGCAAATCTGTGAAGATAACGCCGCTTGTATTGACCAGATGAAGAGGAGATATTTGAAAGAAGATAACACCAAGCACACACTGTTATCTTGTTACGAGCCTATGACTATTATAAATAGAGGTGATGGAGGAGAATGCAGAATATATCGTTCACCATATTTCTCTCTCTCTTTAGCTACTCTTATTCAATCTTTAAGTGCAATAAACCTTTTATATATATATATATATATATATATATATATATATATATATATATATATATATATTCACACACAGAAAATATTATTAATTTTTATAAATTATATCTTTTTACCTAAAATTATTATTATAGTTCGGCTATTTACATACATGCTCTTATTTTATGTCACTATATAGATCCCATGTTTCACATTTTAGATTTTTTTGTAATTTCTTTCCTCTGATTTCTTCCATTATTGACATTTTACTATTGAATTATGCTATACTGACCGAACGGGAGACCGCACGTGTGAACCGAACTCACGTGGCGATCCCATATTGGTCCCGGTCCAGACCACGACGTTAGCAGTATGAGTCATTTTTATGGGTCCTAGTCCGAACCAATGAGAAGCTGCCACGTGGCTTCGGTTTACGTGCACGGTTTTCCTTTTGGGGTTGTCACGACTTTTTCTTTACTATTACATCTTTTTGTCTTAAAAAACCAGGATAAATAAGTGTAATATTTCTATGTTAAATAATTTTTTTTTACTAAATTACACCTGCAACCCAGGATAAATAAATGTAAAATCTTTCATCTTCAACTTCTGTTGTCCTGTTACATCTCTCTACCAACCTATTTCCCTACACCACCCACCCCAAAACAAACAATTCCTCCCCCCACTCCCCGTTTACCAACAAAATCAAATCTCAATTGTCAATTCTTCAAAACTCTCCTCCATGGTGCCTCCGGCGGCGGCGGCCCAGTTGGGGGCGCTGGCCGCTCTCCTCGTCATCTTCATCCCCATGGCCATGGCCGGCTACCACCTCAGCCGCAACAAGATGCTCTTCTTCTCCGGCGCCCTCTTCATCTCCCTCGCCGTCTTCGTCCACCTAACCCCCTACTTCCCCCACTTCCTCCTCACTTCCCCCTCCCCTTCCTCCCCACTCCCCCCTCTCCCCTTCTCCTGCCTCACCTCCCTCCACACTTCCCTCCACTTCCACCCAAACCCCACTTCCTTCTCCTTCTCCTTCTCCCCCACCTCCACCCCCACTTCCTGCCACTTCCGCCCCCTCTCCTCCTCCTCCGCCTCCGACCTCCTCAACGGTTCCCTTATCCTCATCGCCGGCGACTCCCAGGCCCGCCTCTTCTCCCTCTCCCTCCTCTCCCTCCTCCTCCCCCCCTCCGACCTCCCCCCCGTCGAGTCCGCGCTTTTCCGCCGCCACTCCGACTATCACATCTCGATCCCGGAATCCTCCATCGACCTCCGCTTCCTCTGGTCCCCCTTCGAGTCCAACCTCACCTCCCTCCTCCGCACCAGCCTCTCCCCCCTCCCCGACGTCCTCGTCGCGGGCTCCGGCCTCTGGCACATGCTCCACCTCAACGACCCCCTCCACTACTCCCGCCAGCTGTCCGTGGTTCGCGACGCCGTGGACCGCCTCCTCCCCCCGCCACCCCCGCCGCACCTGTTCTGGCTCGGGCTGCCCGACCTGGTGGAGGCGATGCTGAACACGGAGGAGAAGAGGGAGAGGATGAACCGGACCGTGAGGGGGAGGTACGAGCGGGAAGGGAGGAGGATGGGGCGGGCTTCTGGGGGCCCCTTCTTCTATCTGGACGTCGGGACGATGACCCGGAGGTGCGGGGAGGGGTGCACGGCGGACGGAATGCATTACGATCGGGTGGTTTACGATGCGGCGGTTCAGGTCATGCTCAATGCGCTGCTGATTGAATCGCGGCAGAGGGTGTGATGAAAGGTGTGTTTTGCCCCCCCACATTTTGTTTTCAGATTTGGGAAATGGAGTTTATATTATACATGTAGTGAGTAGGAGATCTGTGTATTGTAATATTACTTCTTCTTTTTTTCCAATAAACATGATTCTTTTCTAATAAAGCATTTGCGCAAAATGGCCTCTTTGTGGAACAAAATGGTACTAGTAGTAGAACACACTGTTACTTTGCTCCGCTTCACAACGAATATTAGTTCTCGTAATGTATACAACAATGGGAAGAAGTTTTAATATGGGAACAAACTAATACGGACAAAGATCATACCTTACTAGACATGCATTGTTGCACGTACACAAATACGACACAATACGGACACGAAAACATGGGACCCCTAGTGTACTTTAGAGTGCGTGTCGTGCCCCATATCCTATATGTGTCTGACATGATGCAAGACTGACAAACACAGACTGATTCTCGGAGTGCGTGCTTCCTAGTTAGGTACATGCATGTTCTCATGGTACTTCATAATTTTGGAAATGACCATTTGTTCTCACTGAAGTTAAGGTGGAAAGTGTATAAGAAGGTTTGGTAGGTGGGTGGGATGAATAATAGCTTCTATATATGTAGTCAAGTAATTCTAGCAACATGGAACTAAGGAAAGCTAAGAGCCAGTTCAGGTAAAAGAATTTAACAATAAGGGTTATATACGCTCGATTAATTTACCTGAGGTTTATCAGGTGAATTGTCACAGAAAGAGTGTTGAAATGTCGAATTTTAATGACATTTGTACTCGATGGTGGCGGATGAAGATACTGCAGAAACAAAATTTTGGTTATGAACTTTATACATATGAAACTTGGACTATTACCCTAATTGAAATGTTGGCAATTTTGGTTGCCATAAAATCTAATTCTTAAATATCAAGCATGAAACGGCAATTCCTGGACATTAAGGGAGGGGGCTTTGAAGATCTTGAGAAGTTAGGTTTTTGTGTGGACTGCATATTCATCATGAAGGAAAATAGATGCACATCTTTTGGCAAATAATTGGCAGTTATTATGGAGCCTCTGGCAACTATCCACCTGTCTAGAATAGATGTTGGTCTATAATGTTTTATTAATTATAAATGGAGGAAATTTATTTATGGAACTGTTTGTTCAGTTTGCTGCCCGTGAGTCTTTGCGGTCTTCGACTTAAGTTGTGGGAGAGCATTGTTGTATATTTGATCAAAGCATTTGCATGATGGATGAAAGGTGGAATTAAACAAATCCTTTAGATAGTTTCTCCAATTTAACATTTTGACATAAAATGTCTCAATAAAATATACTTGAAGTATGATGCTTGATCCAGGGAAAACTTCTCTAATTTGGGGGCCATTGGAAACAAAGAGGTCAAATCGAAGACATGCAGTCTCCAGAACTGGTATTTCTTTAAAAATGGTATATCTGGAATTTTGTATGGATTTTGGGGGTGCATGATTTTGCACAGAAACTATTGACCTACTGACCACTTCTCAAGATGACTGATAATAGCAAGCTCATTGAAGGTGAGAGTTTGGTATGAACACCATGAAACTTGCTTGCTCTTCTATTGCCCAAGGAAGCTCTTTGCTCACCATAAAGAAGAATGGCTGATGCTGAGGAAGCTCTCTACCCTTAATAAAGGAAAATGTCTGATGTTAGAAAAGGAAATGAGGTTGGGATGATTGATGGGTACTGCAAGATAAAGCCAGAAGAAACATGCAAACATAAGCTTGCAATTACTTCGAAGCCCACTTGCAAGCCTAAACAATCGAGTTCAACCAATGGCAAGACATCGCAGTTTACATAACAATTGCTTAGTCAAATTGATATATCTAAAGCACCTGTGGAGTTTTCTGATGATCCAAGGTATTCAGGAAAGTAAACTTTCAGAGTTATGATTCGTCTACTGCCAACTTGTCATAATTCGGATACCTTATGGGTTGAGCCTCAAAAGTAGGTCATGCACAGGCAGCAGACAGTCAAGATTCCTAATGTTAGAGGGGATTGGCTCAATTCGATTTTAATCTGAATTGTTTGGGTTGGCTTCCTCCCAAGTGGGGGACTAAAGTAATGGAAGTGGACTTTAATTGGCCGTCATTTTGATGCCAAACTAGGGTTTGCTAAATCCTCTAAAGTGAAAAAAAAGGTGTAAAGAATCTCTCATAAGCCATTGTCAACTTATCAACATTAAACCTTAAAACCTAGATCTTATCTGTTCACTGTAGCCTTAAGGAGTCTTCCATCACTGAAGGAGGGTGAGAAGAGAATAGGAAAAACAAGGATTGGGAGCATGTGTGCGTGGAGGATAATGAGGATTGGGCAGCATAACAAAGAGGCTTTTGTAGATTTTGGACTGGAATCAACTTGTAAGATGATATTCTTGTTCAATTATTGTTAACTATGTCAATTCCTCACTTCTTCTTTAGTAGTTTTGAAATTCTCCCAAGAAAAATAACAAAAAGATTGAGCAATTACCCTACTTACAAAAATATATATTCTATGTTTTGGTATTCAAAATCTGATTATCCTCTTCAACTGGATTGGGCAGAGAAATTTACCCTTTCCATAGACGGAATCCTATTTGAGTATAAATTTTGCTTCAATGCTAAGAAAATGTAATTGAAAGAAAGGAATCAAAATTGAGCATTTCATCCATCTTGGTGTTGCGTGAAGAACGCAAAAAGAGAAATTTATGAAGTTGATTAGGTAATGGAGAAGCTAACCACTAACGTCGAGAAATCATGCTGAAGTAAAACCAAATACATAGGTTGTGCATGTTGAGGCCTTGGCCTTCAAAAAGTGTAGTTCTCACAAACTTACATGCTCATCATTCCTCAATCGTGCTGTCATTCATTGACCTGTAAGGTTGTGAGGTTTTTCTATATAGTTTTTTTTTTATCTGCTTAGCAATTAAAGGCAGAGGACGTTTTTTTAGATACAGGATTGCTTGGTTAAATATTATGCTGGAGAATTCATTTGCATCAAATTAAAAATGCATCATAACCTATCCATCATGTCTACTGCATTAGGGTATTGACCCATAGTTACCTGGAACGTAGTACGTCCTGGGTCATGGTACAAGTCCGGAAACGGGATACACTACTTGTCTTTATTTTCGGTACAGAGGAGGTAGGGTGAGTTGGTTCGGCATTTCAGTTCGCGAAATGGCCTCTTTATCAAACAAAATGGTACTATTAGTAGAACACTGTTACCTGCTCCGCTTCACAATGAATATTGGTTCTCGTAACTTATACAACAATGGGAAGAAATTTTTAATATGGGAACAAACTAATACTGACAAAGATCATACCTTACTAGACATGCATTGTTGCACGTACACAAATACGACACAATACAGACACGAAAACATGGACCCCTAGTGTATTTTAGAGTGTGTGTTGTGCCCCATATCCTATATGTGTCTCACATGATGTGAAACAAACACAGACCGATTATCGGAGTGCATGCTTCCCAGGCAGGTACCTTTTTTTTTTGTAATCTACATGCATGATCTCACGGTACTTCATAATTTTGGATATGACCATTTGTTCTCATTCAAGTTAAGGTGGAAAGTGTATTAAGAAGGTTTGGTGGGTGGGTGGGATGAATAATACCTTCTATATATGCAGTCAAGTAATTCTAGCAACATGGAACTAAGGAAAGCTAAGAGCCAGTTCAGTTAAAAGAATTTAGCAAAAAGGGTTGAATACTCTCGATTAATTTAGCTGAGGTTTATCAGGTGAATTGTCTATTGCACTAGAGCATTGACTCATAGTTACTTGGAACGTAGTACGTCCTAGGTCATGGTACGAGTTTTAAAACGGGATACACTACTTGTCTTTATTTTCGGTACAGAGGAGGTAGGGTGAGTTGGTTCGTCAATTTGGTTTGCGGTACGCTTTAAAATCCTAATTTGGATAACACTAGTTACTTCTTCAAATTTGACTAAATAATTATATCATAAAAGAAAATCTTATATAGAACATAAGAAAATTTAAACTCTTTATTTTACTTCATTCAATAAGATGTAAAACTGTAATTTTTTTTTTAGTAAAACATCAATTTGGAATGCAACATTCCGAACAAAATGGTACAATGTTGCCAAATCAAAACATGTAAATAAATCATCGAATCAAATAAAATGACAAACGACTTAAAAGCTTCGTATAGAATAACAAAACGATCACAAAATCACATTAGCTCATTCTTTCTTTCCATGAGCAACTTGCAATAGAGTGGTGGATCATAATTAATGAAGAAACAACAATAATATCAAATTAGTAGGCAAATTTATAAGAATTGTGTAGCTATTCAACCCCGACTGAGAAGAAATCTTAAGTTTTTTCGATTTTTTTTTTTCCTTGGAAGAATCTCTTGCAAAATCAACTTTATAGTGAGATTTCAACGATCGATTCATATCATCAACTTTAGTGATCCAGATCAAGTACCATAACAATTCGGATAAAAAAAAAAGTGCCCCGACCTGGAACACTTGTATCCATTACGGGTTTATGTGTACCCAGTAACTATGTATTCATAAAGGATAGTAAAGTTTTAACTTGGAACATCATTTAAATCATCTAAGCACATCACTACATCATACAAGTTTTTCCCAATATGGATCAGTTAGGAAGACCAGAACAATGCTAAAACTTAGAAGGCTCTAGGAATTACTTGGCTAAGTTTCATGACCTGATGTCAATCAATCCTTTAAATTTGTGCCAAGAGAATACAGAGCAACAAGCATTTTGCCATTATGCATAAAATGTAAGCTGGCTAGATAAACCTACTTTAGCAATTAAACCTACTTTAGCAATTTGTAGATTATGTGCATCGGGGAGCAATTCTCTAGAAAACCCCTAGACTAAGAGACAATGTGGTTGAAGAGGAAATATGATACATAAGATATAAATTACTTCTCTTTATGGTCCATTGCAAGGTTCGCAGTATCAGTATCGAAATCGGACAATTCCTATGAGTCTCAAGATCGACAGTATCGACAATATTAACGATTTCGGATCAAAGTATCGGTGTTTTTTTTATATCACAAAGCAAATAATTATTAACATTTTAAAAAATATATTTTACACATTTAGGCATAATTTTAAGTATTTAATGTGTTGTTTCTTAGTAGTTTGAAATTGAATAGTCACCATTGCCGATGGTTTACACGCAATAGATAAGTTTTTTTTTAATATACTTTTACAACCTTACTATGCTTTTATACATCCTTATTGATTGGTCTTTTTCGTTTATTTTTTTTTTCCGAATTGACTGTAAAAGAGACCTTCAATGTCGGTATCGATGAGTATTAGATCGGGACATGTCAAACCGTATCGGTATTGGCCGATACTGCAAACTATGCCATTGTAAACTGAAAAAGGCAAAATTGAAATATGCCCACAAACATTGCAAATTTGAAAGTTGTACATACTGATAAAGGGCTTACAGTGTACGGCATGAAGTAGAAAACTTGTCCAACAATTTGGGACATGAAGTTGTTGAAAGCTCTCCGGTGACTCATAAGTTGTAAGCATGTATCGACGTATATAATAAGTCGAAAACTACTTGTCCGACATTTAGGACATGAACACATGGAGCCTATACCTGGTTATGAAATATTTAGACTGCTTGGGTGGGAGGGGAAAAATAAAAATAAAAAATCAATATATACCTAGGACGATTCTTGGTTATTGATTCTTTTGGAAGTGTTGGCTGGGTCATGTCCCACCTAGCCCCCTGTCTCAACCATTGGATGAGATGAATTATAGGGTTAAGGTCGGTTTGTGTATTATTTTGACAAGGAATGAAACATAGAAAGGAGAAATAGTGAAAAGTTAATAGATGTCAAGTACTGCTGCCAAAACTTGAGTGTGTAGCTCATTATGCCATCATTAAGAGACAAAGAAAGCCTAGTTATTTTCTCGGCAAAAGTAGAAACTAACATGAATAAACCTTATGATTCATCCGCATCTCCTTTTTGGAAGGTTCCCCAACCCTGACGCCAACACACACACACCCCCCCCCAAACATTTACAATTAGATTATTGACCAACTAATTCCAAGTATATACACCCCCCCCCCTCCCCCCCCACCCACCCACTCACCCACACCCCACACCAACATAGACGATTGATGTCAGATGAACAACTTAGTCAATTCTTTTATAAAGCTTTCTTTTGCTCCATTGCAAACTCCCACTTCTTTCTTATGCTCCATAACCAACTCATTTTTATGGGAGAAGGCTTGGATGATAATGATGCAATTGGTTTGGTGTTACAATATGCTTACTTTTATGAATTATTTGAAGGCTACTATTAAAAATTGGATCCAACTCTTTTCGTTTTTATTTCTCTAAACTGAATACAATTTATAAATTAAGAGTGGATCCCTATTAGAAATTTGATCAGACTCTTGTTATTTCTTTCTCGTAACTGAAGCAAACCTTAGTAACTAACACCGGAATTGTGGCTTGTTGATAACAATCACCTGGCAATGAATTTCAATATCAACAACAGCTATCACCGTCAACGAAAAGGTATTTTCTCTTGTACGCATAAAACTAGAAGCTTAAAAATTATTCAATAGAATCAATACACTTATAAAGACTCAATATCTTGGACCTGATTATAGGCTGAGTTCAATTCGTAACTGCTTACTGCTGGCAATGAGTTTTTTCTTTTCTTTTCTTAATCCAAAGATTAGTGGGTTACATTTACAGGTATGCTACTTTATTGAGTAATCAATTATTATAAATATAGCAGTGATGAAATCTTATTCAATTATTTGATGCTAAATGCATCCATATTATTTACATGATTCTTATTAAAAAGTACACAATCAAGAATTGTTTTCATCTTTATCACAATGCATATTAATATACCTAGAACATGTTAAGCTATAAGTTAGTCAAAATGATCATTGATTGACCGTGTCTCGTGAACCCATCAAGGATAATTTGAGTGAAAGTCTTGTGATTTTCTCGTCTCTTTTATGTGATTGTTTTTGAAGACGATAATGGAATATGTTGTATCAAATTAGTAATTAAAGGTTTTATTTTGATTCTAGTGATGTTGCTTATGTATTTTTAAAGTTTTCATGAATAGATTACTTTTATGTTTACTTTAAGTCTTAATTTTTTCCTCCACCCCCACCCCCACCCCCACCCCCTCAGATTTTTGGCTCCGGCCCTAGGTCCACCACATTTTAGTACTAAATTCCTTTTGGAGGAAGTGTAGAGCATTTGGTTCTTAAGACAACATTTCCTAATACCTTACATAATTGAATTTATAATGTTAGTAACATTTTGAGCAACAGAAAAGGAAATAATATAAGAAGTTATAATCATAGAGGATCCTAGTTCCTTCCTAAGCAATGGATTATTGAAAGCTACAAACCATGGTTCACATTATTGGTATCAAAATCCGTTTCACACCCTCCTTAAACCGGTCTCGCCAATTTCAAATCGGAGTTTTAGAGTTCTTTCTTTCGGGAAGCTACTAATAATATAATTTACTAAAAGATTTTTTTTTTATTACATTAGCCATACTTTTGTGGATTATTTCTTGTTTTCCATTAGTTTTGAATGGATTAATGTTCAAAATTGATGAATCATTCACTTGCAATAGATATTGTTCTTATTTGCTTGTTCTTAGACAAAGTATACCCACAATAAATAGTTTTGAATGGAATAATTTAAGATAGGATGAATGTTATGAATTTATAAACACAACTTTGACAAATGGTAATTGGTTGGTTGGTTGCAATTCCAATAATGACTTATTGAAATAATATAGCATGTCGGTCTTCAACACGACCGAATCAATGTGTCGACAATAATTGTTCTTTTTTAAAATTTTTCTTGATAAATTGATTGGAAAAGAGACTCCCAAATGTCAGTCCTGGTCAATATCGGCTTGTATCAATGGGGTCAGTATCGAATCGGGACAAGCCAAAAATCAAATTGATATGATATGACGTATTATTGTTGGTATTGTTCGATATTATGAACCATGGTTTGTAGCACTAAACCACAACAAAGTGAAAGATAAATTGAGAAGTTCATCTGATCCTATCCTAGTTTGGGGGTTGATAGTGCCGACTATTTGGAGAAACTTGAGATAGATACTCTCCCAAGATAATCCTCTTATTTTACCTGCAACTTATTCACATCTAGATTTATTCTACAGTGCAGGTATAGTTGTTAGTCCCGAAGACAGATCAAAGTAGATGAGGTACACAAAGTAGACTCACATAAGAGCTTATCTCTACAAACGGTGGTGTACTGAAATTCACACAAGAGTTCCTCTACAGTGACACAACTCCACAGAAGCACTAAACCACGAGCATGTTATAAACTAAGAAAAGAGAAAAAAAAATGCAAATACTGCAAGAATCAAAAAACGTTCTTCTCTTTACGTTCACAGACGCTACAATGAGAAAGAACGGACACAAGAAAAGAAATGCAAAGAAAGAAACTCTTTGCTGGGGTGATCAAACTATCGGTGCTCAAGGCAAGATTCGTCCTACACGACGATCTGCCCTCAGGATCCAGCAAGTTCACATGAGAACTTCTGAAATGCTCTAAGCCACCTTAAGATCACTAAGAAATCACTATTTAGGAGGGGAGCTCTCTGGGCCGCATATGCACTGGTGGTCTCGGTTTTTTCTAACAACCACTCTCCCTCATAAATGAGGAGAACCTCTCTTTAAAGATGATTTCAGCACCTATGCGGCCTGGGGAAACTCCAGGTCGCATATGCGCTGACCAACAAGATGGCCGACCAAATTTTCCAAAATCTAGGTGGCAGTGCCGCACCGTGCCGCATGTGCCACCTGTATGCTATATTGCACAGAGCATACATCGTCGTCAGGCGCAGAAAGCTGCCGCCACGTGGCACAGAGAAACACGCGTTGCCAGCGTCGTACTACGCCGTCGCCAACAGATTATGTCCCCTCCACATCAGACTCAACACATAGCACCTTGTCTCATGTCGACCTGGCCGCATAAGCACTGTCCGGATATGACACCAGGCCGCTTGGGCTCCTGGCCGCATGGGCACCTAGCCGCATAGGCACCCGACCGCATATGTCACCAGGCTGCTTGGGCTCCTGGCCACATGGGCACCTAGCTGCATGCGCTCCTGGCCGCATGGGCACATGGCCTCATGTGCTCCTAGACGCAAAGCGACCGAGAATGCGTCCTAGCTAGCAACCGTGCATGCAACTCGTGCATAAAAGTAGCACATGAGCGCCATACGACGATGAGCATGCGCTCGAGCTAGCAACCGTGCATAAAAGGAGCGCATGAGTGCCATGCGACGATGCTGAGTGCAAAGTGTGCCAATAAAGCGCCACTTTGCGCCCTTGAGCCCGAATTCGAGTCCGAGTCTGAGTCGTTCGAGACTTAGCTCCTAAAGGAAACTTTCCAAAGGTGGTGACAATTAAGGCGACGTTGAAACTTCATGAATTCGTGATTATTCAGTGGTGTTGTTCTTCTATTTACCATGTATTCTAAACAATTGAGGCTCTTTTTAGGCTTCTTCATCTGAGAAATTGTCGCTTTTTTGAGCTGGTGGCTGAATATTGTTGGTGTTTTCCACTTAGCTTTGGAAATTTTTGTCCCACATTGGAAAACCAACAATGTGTATATCTCAATATATAGTTTTGCTTAGTATTGGTATATGTGTTACGTCCCGATCCTGAGGGCCTCCCGATTACCGTTCCCCCGTCGGGCCGGACGCGAATCACCGCGCCTCGGCGCTCCTGTGGGACGCGTATGGTCGTTTGATACCAGGACGTGATGCCGTGCGGGCCCGGGGTTGCACCCGCACAAGGCAACATCGTTAAAGTTTTGGCTATCATCACATCAATCGAGTAAGCAGCAGAGGGACATTGTTGCAAGCATTTATCCGTCTGAGTATTCGGGACAAATCGAGGGACTGGGTTCTCTGTTTACAAAGGCATCGTTCCATACATTATGCCCCTCTATACGAAAGCATGCTCGAGGCAATCGAAACCAGAATTCCGGGACTTGGGGATGAGGCACGCCTATCGCTCTCTCGGACGATACAGTACCTACAAGCAAGCAAACTGTTGGTGGGTCAACACTTTTATAAGTACTGGTGAGTATAAACAACTGAACAAAAGCAAACATTTACTAAAACCAACACTAAGTAATCATGTTATAAAATATTACATTACTAGTGATCTTTCTAGTTTTACCTATGTTCGTTACAGGCAACAGAAGAACGGAGTCATATTACTTTGTTTTGGAAACATCTTTAAAAACAGAGTTTCATATTCGATATAAGCAAGCAAGCAAGACAAGTCGATTGTTCTATTATCAGGGTGTGCGCAGCGTGTCTCGTGAGCTATACTCAAAGACTCTAGGGACAAATGCACATATAGGAACAAATGCATATCTAGGGGCAGTCCTCTATCAAGCCAACACAATGAACTATCTTATATGCAGTGCGGTCCCCGAGTATCTCAAGATCGACAGCGGTTGATCCAGCTAACCAAAGACTCATTGTCACGCCCCAGTCCCTAAATATCGAGGGACTAGACACGTGACAATAGCCAGCAACACACACCAATGAGCAAACCCAATTTAATGGACCCATTATAGTATCCTTAAGCTGTAAAACAACAATACAATGGTCTACGATATATGTCAAATGAATAAAACTAATCTCATCCACAACAGATAAATCAATATCAAAATATCAACATATAAACCAACATCAAGTCTCAAATGAAATATATCGGGGAACAACCCGATAATGTGTTTGATACAGCAGTTTAATAGACAGGAAATAAAAGAGTCTAACAACAGCAAAGACCGAGTATAGATAAAGCAGATACTCAGGTGAAATCCTCGGCCATCACCTCGTCCTCTGGTAACGGTACTGCTCCTGCTTCTGCTCCTGTCCCGTATACCTCGGGATAGATCTCCTCTGCTACACCTGGGGACATAATCCGGATCCAGGTCCTCAGGGGACATAGCAAGGTACAATAATAACTCAAGCCAAATAAATGCAGTATATAAAATGTATCAATAGGACAACTATGTAACCAGCTATGTGATATGCAAGTGAGAGCATCACTAGTACTCTGGCTGAGACCACTACAAGCTCTGTGTCGGGGAGCCGGTAGCAGTAATATCACGTAATGTGCCTAGCTCTGATGTAGAGTCTACGGCCTCACAATAATAAATATATATATATAAAATCAGCCTGTAGCCTGTGTGTCTCTTCCCACCCAATGTAATCACACATCTCATGTCCATGACGTCTCATGTCCATGTCACGCAAGATCATATCTAATGCAGCAAGTCATATGATAGCTATGGGTATATATAAAGTCTATGTCACAAATCCTGTAGCCTATACAGAATCACCATGAATGACTCAGGAAGATTCTGTCTCATGAATAGTATCAGGTGTCTTGTGGTATGACGTACTAGATAATGCAAGCACGATAATGTATAGGGTTGCGATATCCATCTCTAGGTGACGTTACACAACTCCCCGTACGACGTTGGCACCCGAATATTATTCGGACGCTAAGTAATGTCATACGGTCCTAGGTTGAACATATATATAACAGAAATAGATCAAGAGAATAATATGAAATAATTTACTGCAAGTATGACAAGGTACACTTGCTTGGGGTTTGAATTCCAACAATCGCTCCAGTTACAGTGGGATCTGCAGGTACTCCTCCGGTTGCAGAAACAAACATTACCATCATTCTCAGAAGATATGAAATAGCTATGATTGACTACCCATAAGTCCAATTTGGACACATGGACAAAATTGACAGTTTCTGGTCAAAGCGGGGTCCACATGTGGCCCACTTCGCACCAAAAAATGTGTCAGAGACAAAGTTCTCTAAGTTTGTCAAACTTAGTGTCTACATGTCCAGAACGATGATACGAACCCAATGGAATGTCCATAACTGGATTTCGATGAGACGATCACAATCGTCCGTCAAGTGGAGCCGTGGGGCCCAAGATACGGAATTTTGTCAACGTTCTCAGAATCGAACCAAATTTGGGTCACAGGACCAGCGTATCGCTATGAGTCCGATGGCGCAAGTTTCGATTTGAAACGACGAGCACACACGAAGTTACGAGTTTCAGAACAGGCCCGATAAGAGGTATTTTCGACGGATACGCGTTGATTCTGGTGTGCACGCACATCTAAATCAATTTTCGCAAAATTTTACACGTCCGTATTAACGGTGCGCACCTTTCGGTGAAGTTCGCACACGACCAAGTCGCCTCGTTTAGCGGGACGCATCTCGTTTCGAGAAATTTTGGGTTTTAAAAATCAAGTTTTTGGTTGATTTCACCCGCGAATAAAATACAGCACACAGCAAATTAAAATAAACTAATTACAGAGTCTAAATCTCGGTTATGTTGTCTAATTAACTGTTTAAACAAAATCTAAAATTATTAAATAGGTTGGGAGAAAAATGGCCGTGAACATGGGGCCCCGGGACAATTTCTGAAGTACATAATTTTGTGTTTTTTTTTTCTGTTTTGCGTCGCATTTTGCGACTGACACAGGACACGATACCCCGAACTAGTTGTACGGGATTTCGAAAGGGTCAAGTGGTCTTCGCATAGGATTCGACAGAACTAAATTTGGATCAATACACAGGGAGATACGAGAGCTAGAAGAGGGGTACCTTACTGTTGTTCGAAACTGGACAATTACGCGGCGATGTTGGCGGCCGTTTTTCGGCGGCGTGCGACGGCGTGCGGTGGCCGGAGGTGGACGCCAGGGATAGGGGAGTGAGAGGGAGTGGTTGATTGTGTGAGAGGAGGAGGGAGGGGGTCGTTCTTTGAAGGAGAAGAAGGAGGGGTGACTGCGGAATTGGGGGGTTCGTGGGGTGTCTGCGCTGCTGTATGGGGGGTTGCGGGCTTGCGGGTCGGCGGCTAGTGGGTCCGGATTCGACCCGCTGGGCGGTTGGGTCTGGTTCTGCTCGGTTTATCCCGGTTCGGTTTGGTCTGCTCGGTTTGGTTTGGTTCAAGCTGGTTTAATTAAAATAAGGGGTTTTTAGCTATTTAAAAATAATTTTTCTGTCCAATAAATTCCAGAAAAATTATACAACATCAAATAATTAATTATACACCAAAAAATATAATTTTTGTAATATTTTAATACTTAATTTAATACATAAAATATAATTTCTTTGAAGAACATTAATAATAAATAATTAAAAATTTTAGAAAAATTCTAAAAATTATTCTAGAAAAATCTGGGTGTTTACAATCTACCCACCTTAAAAAGATTGCGTCCTCTCAATCAAGAATTAACTACTAAGGATAAATAATCATGGTACCTATATGTAGTTCTTAGGTCATACCTGCATCTTTGAATATGTGCGGATAATGCTGGTGTATGACATCCTCTCGTTCCCAAGTAGACTCTCCGGGGGAGTGATGTTTCCAAGCTACCCGGACCAATCTAATCGTCTGACCTCGTAATATCTTCTCACTAATGTGAAGTATCCCAACCAGCTGTTCTTCATACCTCAAGCTAGGTCCCACTGAAATCTCAGAATGATCGACTACGTGACTTGGGTCAGTCACATACCTCCTCAGCTATGAGACATGTAATACATCATGCACTCCCTCTAAGGATGGGGGTAATGCAAGACGATACGCCACCTCACCAATACGCTCCAGAATATCAAATGGTCCAATGTACCTCGGGCTCAGCTTGCCTCTGCTTCCAAATCGAATAGTACCTCGAGTGGGTGAGATCCTCAAGAATACTTGTTCTCCTTCCTTGGACTCCAAAGGTCGGCGGTGTGCGTCAGCCCAATGCCTTTGCCTGTCCTGAGCTGCACGAAGATGACTCTGAATTTGCTTCACCTTCTCAACTGTCTATATCACTAACTCCGGACCAAGTATCTGACGCTCACCAACGTCACTCCAACATATTGGTGATCTGTATTTTCTGCCGTACAATGCCTCAAAAGGTGCCATCTGGATGCTCGCCTGGTAGCTGTTATTGTAAGAGAACTCCACTAAGTGCAAATGGTCTTCCCAAGATCCTCCAAAGTCTAACATACACGACCTCAACATATCCTCTAGGATCTGAATCGTGCGCTCCGACTGACCGTCTGTCTGTGGATGGTAAGCAATGCTGAACTTGAGTCGGGTGTTAAGACTCTCCTACATGCTTCGCCAAAAATGGGATGTGAATCTTGAGTCACGATCTGACACAATACTAACCGACACTCCATGTAATATTACGATCTGTCGTATATACATGTCAGCTAGCAACTCCGTGGATTGTCCAACTCTGAACGGCAAAAAGTGTGCCGACTTAGTGAGTCGATCCACAATAATCTAGACTGCATCCTTTCCACTAGGGCTCCGTGAAAATCCTGTAACAAAATCCATAGTGATATGTTCTCACTTCAATTCGGGTATGGGAAGCGGCTGTAACATACCAGCAGTTCTCTGATGCTCGGCCTTAACTTGCTGACAGACCAAACATTTTGCCACAAATCGTGCAATCTCTCTCTTCATCTCTCTCTTCATCCCATGCCACAAATAATACCGGTACATCTTAGTACCTCCCGAATGAATAGAATACATGGAGCTATGTGCTTCAGACATCAACTCATGTCTCAACTCCCCATTCGGAACGTATAGGCAATTTTTGCACCTTAACGTTCCGTCCTCATGGATGCGAAGTTCCGTCTGCATGTCGGCTTTCGTCTTCTCTTTAAGTCTCCGGAACCTAGCATCGGTGGATAATGCCGCCTTAATCCTCTCCACTAGTGATGGCTTAACTTCAAGATTCGCCAATAATCCACTCTGCCTTGGCAAAATAACCTCTATCTTGAGCTCCTGTAGATCCTCTAATAGCTGGGGCTGCATCGTCAAGAAATAAGCTGTGGGTTTCCTGCTGAGTGCGTCTGCTACAACATTCGCCTTGTCCGGATGGTACTGCAAATCTATATCAAAATCGACCATCAACTCCAACCAACGTCTCTGTCTCATATTGAGCTCTTTCTGAGTATAGACATACTTCAGACTCTTGTTATTAGTAAAGATTTCAACCCTCTCTCCGTAAAGATAGTGCCTCCATATCTTTAATGCAAATATTACTGCAGCTAGCTCAAGATCGCGCGTCGAGTAGTTCTTCTCATGAACTTTCAGTTGTCTCGATGCATAAGCGATAACTTTGCCATGTTGCATCAAAACACATCCTAGTCCACTGCCTGATGCATCACTATAAACAACGAAGCCTCCCGATCCTGAAGGAAGAGTCAAGATCGGTGCTGTCGTCAGTCGCCTCTTCAACTCCTCAAAGGCCTTCTGACAATATTTCGTCCATGTAAACTCCTGGTCCTTACGTGTCAACCGCGTCATAGGCTCCGCAATCCTTGAGAAATTCTCCACAAACCTCCGATAGTATCCAGCAAGTCCGAGAAAATTTTTCACTTCTGCAACTGATGTAGGGGTAGGCCAAGTTTCTATTATAGCAACCTTCTTCGGATCAACTGAAAGTCCTTCTCCCGAGATGATATGTCCTAGGAAAGGCACCTTATCCATACAAAACTCACATTTACTGAGCTTAGCATATAGCTTCTCCTGTCTCAGCGTCTCTAACACGATTCTGAGATGCTCCTCGTGCTCGTCGTGGCTCTTGGAATATATCAAGATGTCATCAATAAACACAACCACAAATTTGTCCAAGTACTGATGAAAAACTCTATTCATCAAACTCATGAACACAGCTGGCGCGTTGGTTAAGCCAAACGGTATAACTAAGAACTCATAGTGTCCATACTTGGTCTTGAAGGCTGTCTTCGGTATATCCTCTCTACGCACTCTAATCTGGTGATAACCGGATCTAAGATCGATCTTTGAGAATACACTCGCACCACTCAACTGATCGAATAGATCGTCAATGCGTGGCAAGGGATACCGGTTCTTGATGGTTACGACATTCAGTGCTCTGTAGTCAATACACAGGCGTACTGTTCCATCCTTCTTCGACACAAATAGTATGGGCGCTCCCCATGGTGAAACATTGGGCCGAATGAAACCCTTCTCCAGAAGATCATCAACTTGCTCCTTCAATTCCACCAACTCCTTAGGTGCTAGCCGATACACTGATGAAGTGATAGGTTCCGCTCCTGGAGTCAAGTTTATTGTGAATTCTATTTTCCGATCAGGTGGTAAGCCTGGAAGATCATCGGAGAATACATCCATAAACTCTGATATAACTTTTGGGTAACCTAACTCCCCTTCTACAGAGAGTATCCTAAGTGTAGGCTGAACACATTGCTCTATGGCTCCCCGAAGAAACTCAAACTCTGGATATCCAGGTGGTCTAAATATAACCCGTCCAAGACGGCAATCTAGGGTCGCATGGTACTGACTCAACCAGTCCATACCAAGTACCATATCATAATCCGGCATAGAAAAGATCAGGAATTGAGCTCGCATCTTTCTCCCACAGACTACTACCGAACACGATCTACAAATGTCACTAACTGGGATAATTTTACCTCCCGTAAAAAATTTCTTAGTCTTCGAAAGGGGTGCGGTAGCTACTCTATGTGTGGCTACGAAGCTAGCAGCTATGAATGAATGCGATGCTCCAGAATCAAATAAAGTTACCGCAGGAAATGAAGCTACTAATATAGTACCTGCTGTGACCTCTCCCGCAGTAGCTTCCTCCTCAATAGCCAATGCAAATGTCTGTCATCGTCCCTGAGCTGGTCCTCTTTGCTGTCGAGCCTGCTGAAATAGTGCTGCCTGTGGTGCCAAAGGTGGCCTCGGCTGATACCCTCCTGGAGCTGGTGGTCTGACTCCTCCAACTCCCGTCTGTGGTGCTCCCAATGCTGGATAAGCTGGCCTTGGTGCTGGTAAAGCTGGTCGATCTACTATTGGTGCTCCTACTCGACGCTCAGGGCAGTCCTTGGCTGGGTGTTGGTTGGATCCGCAAATCAAGCATAGTTCCAACTTGCGTCTGCACTCCTTCTCAATATGGCCTACCTTGCCACAGTAGTGACAAGTAGGAAGGGATATGGCCCTTGGTGCTGCACTCTGAGGATTCCTCTGGTGTCGCTTTGCAGACTCTCCTTGTGGTGCTCTGGCTGATGCTGATATGAATGGCCGCTTCAGGCTGGACTCTCTCCTGGTGACGTGCTCCATACGTCGTGCTGCAGCAATGACGTCTGTATATGAAGTAGGTACAACAGATCCGATCAATCTTTGTAGCTCGAAGCTAAGTCCGTCGAAGAACTTCTCCGCCTTCTCCTCTTTTGTCGGAATCAGAGTAGGGGCAAAGCGACCCAAACGGATGAACTCTGCATTGTACTATTCTACCGTCATGTTGTCTTGAATGAGGCGGTTGAACTTATCTCTAAATATACATCTCCTGGAAGAGTCTAGAGAACTCCTCCCAAGTGACTCGGTCCGGTCCGAGCTGTCTCTCATCAGATAGCCACCAATGATGTGCATTGCCCGTCAGCTGCATCCTGACGGCAGTCATCCATCGCTCCCTCGGAAGCTCAGCTGCTTCCAACTGGTGTTGAGTGTTTTTGAGCCACTCATGAACTTCAGTGGGCTCCTCCTTGCCAGAAAAGGTACTGGGCTTCAGTTGACGAAAATCAGTGATAGATCCCGTCGATGGTCGTCTAGCTGGTGGGTTCGCCTGCTCCAGTGCGGTTATTAGGCTGTTCCTCAAATTCTCCGCCTCGTGACGCTGAGCCTCTTGTTGAACCTGCTGTTGGGCTTGCATCATTGCATAGAACATTTGAAATATCTGCTGTCCGTCCATAGCCTGTCCTGGCGGAAAAATGGGCATTGGTGGAGTAAACTGCGGCGGCGGTGGAATGTCGCCTCGCCGAAATCTTGAGGTATGCTGGCCTGTTTGACTGCTTTGTTGAGATGATTGACCTCCGCCTACTGGTGTCACCCCATCGTCATAGGTGACCACAACACCTTGTGGTGTACCTACGGGAGTCTTGTCGCCGGCTTGTGGGTCCATTACTCTACATTGAAAGTAAACTATGAGAAATGCACAGAGGAATCAAGACATGATGTAAATCAAGAATTTAATTCGAATCCGATGTGGAGGTCAAAAACGTGTCAATATGTGGATGAGATCCTATAACTTATCCTATCATAATCGCAGGCTTGCTCAGTTCCTTAGTTGAAACCAAAGCAATATAGTCGTTGACCTGCATGGGCCACCACAAAAACCATGTCACGCCCCAGTCCATATATACCGAGGGACTAGATACGTGGCAATAGCCAACATCATACACCAATGGGCAAACCCAATTTAATGGACCCATTAGAGTATACTTAAGCTGTAAAACAACAATACAGTGGTCTACGATATATGTCAAATGAATAAAACTAATCTCATCCACAACAGATAAATCAATATCAAATATCAACATATAAACCAACATCAAGTCTCAAATGAAATATATCGGGAAATAACCCGATAATGTGTTTGATATAGCAGCTTAATAGACATGAAATAAAAGAGTCTAACAACAGCAAAGACCGAGTATAGATAAAGCAGATACTCAGATGAAATTCTCGGCCATCACCTCGTCCTCTGGTAACGGTACTGCTCCTGCTTCTGCTCCTGTCCCGTATACCTAGGGATAGATCTCCTCTGCTTCACCTGGGGACATAATCCGGATCCAGGTCCTCAGAGGACATAGCAAGGTACAAGAATAACTCAAGCCAAATAAATGCAGTATATAAAATGTATCAATAGGGCAACTATGTAACCAGCTATGTGATATGCAAGTGAGAGCATCACTAGTACTCAGGCTGAGACCACTACAAGTTCTGTGTCGGGGAGTCGGTAGCAGTAATATCACGTAATGTGCCTAGCTTTGATGTAGAGTCTACGGCCTCACAATAATAAATATATATATAAAATTAGCCTGTAGCCTGTGTGTCTCTTTCCACCAAATGTAATCACACGTCTCATGTCCATGATGTCTCATGTCCTTGTCACGCAAGATCATATCTAATGCAGCAAGTCATATGATAACTATGAGTATATATAAAGTCTATGTCAAAAAACCTGTAGCTTATACAGAATCACCATGAATGACTCAGGAAGATTCTGTCTCATGAATAGTGTCAGGTGTCCTGTGGTATGACATACTTGATAATGCAAGCACGATAATGTATAGGGTCGCGATATCCATCTCTAGGTGACGTTACACAACTCCGTGTACGACGTTGGCCCCCGAATATTATTCGGACGCTAAGCAATGTCATACGGTTCTAGGTTTAACATATATATCACAGAAATAGATCAAGAGAATAATATGAAATAATTTACTGCAAGTATGGCAATGTACACTTGCCTGGGGTTTGAATTCCAACAGCTGCTCCAATTACAGTGGGATCTGCAGGTATTCCTCCGGTTGCTGAAACAAACATTACCATTATTCTCAGAAGATATGAAATAGCTAGGATTGACTACCCATAAGTCCAATTTGGACATAGGAGCAAAATTGACAGTTTCTAATCAAAGTGGGATCCACATGTGGCCTACTTCGCACCGAAAAATGTGTCAGAGATTAAGTTATCCAAATTCGTCAAACTTAGTGTCTACATGTCTAGAACGATGATACGAACCCAACGAAATGTTCAGAACTGGATTCTGATGAGCCGATCACAAAATCGTTCGTCATGTGGAGCCGTAGGGTCCAGGATACAGAATTTTATCAACGTTCTCAGAATTGAACCAAACTTGGGTCACAGGACCAGCGTATCGCTATGAGTCCGATGACGCAAGTTTTGTTTTGAAACGACGAGCACACACGAAGTTACAACGAGTTTCAGAACAGGCCCGATACGGGATATTTTTGACGGATACGCGTTGATTCCGGTGTGCACGCACATCCAAATCAACTTTTGAAAAATTTTACACATCCGTATTAACGGTGCTCACCTTTTGGTGAAGTTCGCACACGACCAAGTCGCCTCGTTTAGCGGAACGCACCCCGTTTCGAGAAATTTTGGATTTTGAAAATCTAGTTTTTGGTCGATTTTACCCACAAAAAAATACAGCACACAGTAAATTAAAATAAAATAATTACAGAGCTAAATCTCGGTTATATTGTCTAATTAACTGTTCAAACAGAATCTAAAATTATAAAATAGGTTAGGAGAAAAATGGCCGTGAACATGGGGCTCCGGGACAGTTTCTGAAGTACAAAATTCTGTATTTTTTTCCTGTTTTGCGTCGCATTTTGCGACTGACACCGGACACGATACCCCGAACTAGTTGCACGAAATTTCGAGAGGGTCAAGTGGTCTTCGCATAGGATTCGACAGAACTAAATTTGGATCAATACACAGGGAGATACGAGAGCTAGAAGCGGGGTACCTTACTGTTGTTCGAAACTGGACAATTATGTGGCGATGTTGGCGGCCGTTTTTCGGCGGCGTGCGACGGCATGCGACGGCCGGAGTTGGACACCAGGGATAGGGGAGTGAGGGGGAGTGGTTGGTTGTGTGAGAGAAGGAGGGAGGGGGTCGTTCTTTGAAGGAGAAGGAGGGATGACCGCGGAATTGGGGGGTTCGTGGGGTGTCTGCGCTGCTGTGTGGGGGGTTACGGGCTTGCGGGTCGGCGGGTAGCTTGTCCGGATCTGACCTGCTGGGCGGTTGGGTCCGGTTCTGCTCGGTTTAGCCCGATTCGGTTTGATCTACTCGGTTCGGTTGGGTCTGCTCGGTTCGGTTTGGTCCAAGCTGGTTTAATTAAAATAAGGAGTTTTTAGCTATTTAAAAATAGTTTTTGAGCCCAATAAATTCTAAAAAAATTACACAACATCCAATAATTAATTATACACCCAAAAATATAATTTTTGCAATATTTTAATACTTAATTTAATATATAAATTATAATTTCTATGAAGAACATTAATAATAAATAATTAAAAATTTCAGAAAAATCCCAAAAATTATTCTAGAAAAATATGGGTGTTGACACTCATTTATCTGATGCTATTAGCAGCTGTGACTCATGGTTGCTCTTTACTATCATGGTAGCAGCCGTGACCAAGGTTCAGCTCTCCACCAATAGCCATTGTTCGACCGATGCGAATGCATGAAACACTATCAAATAAACTCTAGGATGCAGACGAGACGAACCATCAGACCATATATCTTTGTTGTGGACTAACCGCCCTCACTGAACAAGTTCGGTTCTCTCGGAGCACAGACGATAGCGAAACATGTTCATGCAAACTCTTAGTCTTAGACAAGCATTTCAGGATACTCTTAGTTAAGCAGACAAGTTCGTTTCAAAGACAAGTTATGCGAGTTCACTTATTAGCATGCAAGGCAGGTTCTATCATTCTCTTATGAAAACAAGCATAAAAAAACTCAGATTCATTTTTAAGGAGTGCAAGAATCAGAGAACGAAGTTTTGTCCACTCACCTTGATACATAGTGCCGACACGGAGCGGGGCACTACATACTTACCCACCCAAAAAAAGTTTCGTCCTCGAAACTTCAAGGATAAACTTCTCGATATTCCGAGCCGCAATAGTCCTCATCCCTCGCTGTACTCAATCGAAACAATCAAATCCAGAAAATTTTTTGCACAACTTTGAGAATATTTATGGACTTATTGTATGGAACGCTCTATTGCAATAGAATATCGAGAAAATCTCAGAGTCATAGTAACGGATTGGACAAAGAATCGAATTCGCTCTGATACCATTATGTCTCGCCCCGATCCCGAGGGCCTCCCGATCACCGTTCCCCCGTCAGGCCGGACGCGAATCACCGTGCCTCGGTGCTCCTGCGGGGCGCGTATGGTCGTTTGATACCGGGACGTGATGCCGTACGGGCCAGGGGTTGCGCCCGTACAAGGCAACATCGTTAAAGTTTTGGCTATCATCGCATCAATCGAGTAAGCAGCGGAGGAACATTGTTGCAAGCATTTATCCGTCTGAGTATTCGGGGCAAATCGAGGGACCGGGTTCTCTGTTTACAAAGGCATCGTTCCATACATTATGTCCCTCTATGCGAAAGCATGCTCGAGGCAATCGAAACGAGAATTTTGGGTCTTGGGAATGAGTCATGCCTATCACTCCCTCGGACGATCCAATACCTGCAAGCAAGGAAACTCTTGGTGGGTCAGCACTTTTATAAGTACTGGTGAGTATAAACATCTGAACAAAAGCAAACATTCACTAAAACCAACACTAAGTAATCATGTTATAAAATATTATATTACTAGTGATCTTTCTAGTTTTACCTATGTTCGTTACATGCAGCAGAAGAACAGAGTCATATTACATTATTTTGGAAACATATTTAAAAAATAGAGTTTCATATTAGATATAAGCAAGCAAGCAAGACAAGCCGATTGTTCTGTTATCAGGGTGTGCGCAGCGTATCTCGTGAGCTATACTCAAAGACTCTAGGAACAAATACACATCTAGGAACAAATGCATATCTAGGGGCAGTCCTCTATCAAGCCAACACAATGAACTATCTTATATGCAGTGCGGTCCCCGAGTATCTCAGGATCGGCAGTGGTTGATCTAGTTAACCATTGACTCATTTATCTGATGCTATTGGCAATTGTGACTCATGGTTGCTCTTCACTATCATGGTAGCAGCCGTGACCAAGGTTTAGCTCTCCACCAATAGCCATTGTCCGACCGATGCGAATGCATGAAACAATATCAAATATACTCTAGGATGCAGACGAGAGGAACCATCAGACCATATATCTTTGTTGCGGACTAGCCGCCCTCACTGAACAAGTTCAAGCACACGATATAGTTCTCTCGGAGCACAGGCGATAGTGGAACATGTTCATGCAAACTCTTAGTCTTAGACAAGCGTTTCAGGATACTCTTAGTTAAGCAGACAAGTTCGTTTCAAAGACAAGCTATGTGAGTTCACTTATTAGCATGCAAGGCAGGTTCTATCATTCTTTTATGAAAACAAGCATTCAAAAACTCAGATTCATTTCTAAGGTGTACAAGAAACAGAGAATAAAGTTCTGCCCACTCACCTTGATACATAGTGCCGACGCGGAGCGGGGCACTACAATATGCACACAGAATGGTGATCCATGTGGGTTGACTTTCCTAGGGGATTAAGTGTGAACTCCTTTATGACAATCTTTGTTTTGTCACCAACTTTGGAAAGTTTTTCTTAGGAGCTAAGCGACTCGGACTCGGGCTCGTACTCAAGGGTGCAAAGTGGCACTTTATTGGCGCACTTTGTACTTAGCACATCTGCATCGTCGTATGGCGCTCGTACGCTCCTTTTATGCGTGAGTTGCATGCATGGTTGCTAGCTCGGACGCATGCGTCGTGGCGCATGCGACCTGGCGCTATCCGGCCAAAGGGCTATGTATTCCTGTGCTATGCTAGCAAGGCACTATGCGTCCAGGCGTTATGCGGTCAGGGGTTATGCGGCCAGGCACTATGAGGCCAGGATATGATGAGCGAGTTGCCTGTGGAGGGGACATGGTCTGCTATAGGCGGCGAATCTGGAGCATGGTTTTTTGTGCCTTCCAGAAAATACGACTTATGTGGCGCGAGCGGTTGCTTTCAACGTTTGACGGTGTTGTCTGCCTCGTGCAGTACATCGTGACCAATGGCGGAGGCGACATATGCGGCGCATGCGGCTCGGGCGGTGCCTGCGACTTTGATACCTAATTTTGGGGGATCTGGTCGGTCAGCGCATATGTAGCCTTATGTTTCCTCAGGCCGCATAGGTGCTGAAATTATCTTTATATATAGAGGACCTCTTGCATTTGAGAGAAAGAGAGAAAATAGATAAAAAAATTGAGTACACTAGATCATATGCAGCCCAGAGTGTCCCCCTCCCACATGGTGTTTCCGAGTGTTTTCGAATGTGACAAGAGCGTTCCAGAAGTTTATTTGTGAACTTGCTGGTTCGTGGGGGCTGATCGTCTATACGACGAATATTGCTTTGAGCAACGGTGATTTTGACCACCCCAGCAATGAGATTTTCTTTAGCACTTTTCTTTGCTTCATTCTTTCTCATTGTAGCGTCTACGAATGTAAAGAGAATAATATTTTACTTGTTGGTTGTTATAATCTTCATTTTCTTCGAAGTCTATTTGTAACCTGTTCTTGGTTCGTGGTTCGTTGGAATCGAGAAATATCAGATGGAAAACTCTTGTGTGAATCTCTGATCTCGACGACAACTTAGGTTCCAGTAGAGAGCGGACATTCGAGTCTCGCTAGTAGCTCTGCTATGGCCTGCGTTCTACCATCTTTGATCCGCCTCAGGACTAACAATCTCAAATGAAGATCCGAAGTAAGATGAAAGAACATCCGATCAAATCTTCTCGGCAACAAGTTGTCATAAACTTGAGAAGATTGACGGGATTCACTTCGAACATTTGGATGAGGGAATGAGTCCTTTATCAAATATTGAACGTGAGTTGTCAGAACCTACCATTTTCCAGGATGGAGGAGTTAGTGTTTTAAGGACGCACATTCCAGTTGGAAGAAAGATTACAAGTTGACCAAGGATTGCAGAGTATGCGCATGTCTTAGCGCATGACAGTCTTTGGCGGTTGAGAAGACCCCTGCCGCATGGCAGAGCTGGCCGCATAGTGACTTATGCACATGGCAAGACTGGCGCATGGTGGACTTTGCGCATGAAGGTCACTTCTCTGGACAGGAGTTGGTGCATGGCTGGAATTGGAGCTTGAAAGCAGATCCAATTCGTACCAATATAACAAGGTATAGCTAAAACTTGGTTCCTTTGATTACTTAATATGGTTGCTATGATTGTGCAGGTTGAGTTATCAAGCGTGGTTACTGACTAGTGGGTAGACACTGGTAGCAGTGCACCAAGGAAGAGCACTTTAGAAGAAGGTCTCTATGGCGAACAAGTGTTAAGCAGAAGATCTAGGGATCGGAATTTTGATTTTAGACTTCCGGCTTGAGAAAAAGATTGCTCTTATTTGAGTTATGACGCATTTGACTGAGACATATCTTTTTCAACAAAGATGTCTAGTTCAGGAATATCTCCAAGTTGTGGGGGGTAAGGTTTTGGAGAGACGTGATGGATGTGTTCAGATACATGTAGTCAGGAAGCTGTTTAGACGAGTGACTACAAGTACAGATCCTCTGGAGCTTGTGTGCTCAGATATCTGTGACTTCTATTCTCCACAAAGGACCGGGTGTAGAAGCATGAAAAATACGTCGGATGGCTATACGCTGCTGATTGGTACGGGACAGCGTAAAGAGATGACCTCAGAGCCATCAACTTGCAATAGAGCTTCTCCGCTGAGCACAACGTGAAATATTAAAAGCTCAAAGGACCATTCGCGTAAGTGCAATATGTCCAGGCTGTTTCAGCGTAAAACAGGGTGCTTCGTCGCCTATATGGCGTAAAACACACCCGCTTTCAATATAGCATTAAAGCGTACGAGGAACGCTTCGTGTTCTCTGAAGTGAACCTGTCAGATCCTGCAATGAACCTGACGTCTGGACTTCTGACAAAGGGATACTGCTCGACTACCCAGACGACGGCTATAATGATGGCACGGCACTGCAACCCAAGCTGTCATCTACCGCCATCTCCTTTGCGTAAACTGCTTTTACGTGTATAAGGGGATACGCTGCCTTGTTTTACACAGGCAGACATGAGCTGTTTACGCTCCGCATTAGACAAACCGCCTGTCACATCAAAAGCTGCACTTCGTACGGGGCTCGAGGCACGTCTCTACGTCTAATGCACAGAGCGGTGACAGTTTCTCGAGGCACGTCTCTATGTCTAATGCACAGAGCGGTAACAGTTTCTCGAGGCACGTATCTGCGACTGATGCACAGAAGGCCTGCAGACCTTCAAAAACACGCATCTGTATTTAATGCGCAGGATGGTGGCAAATCTCTGCATTTAATGCAAGAGATTTGATTACATCTTCAAAAGCCATAATTTCGGCTAAGACGTCCACATCAGCACTCTGGCACGTTACGCAGCGGCTTCTACGCCCATTCAGCTTCTGTGCTCACTCGGCTTCTACGTCCGTTCAGCTTCCGTGCTCCATCGGCTTCTACGCCCGTTCAGCTTCTGTGCTCAATCGGCCTCTATGACCACTCGGCTTCTACGCCTATTCGGCTTCTATGCCTACTTGGCTTCTACGCCATGGTGACAGACATTGGCTTCTATGCCCACCTCTTCTACACGAGGGATACCTACCTACGTGGCTTCTACGCTGTGATCTTCGTAGCGATTATACGCGTTTTGTCCCTTAGTTGGACCCGCGTCACACGCTCATTCAGAGGATCATCTATACGCAGGCATTGGTTATTTTAACCGTTGTGTAAAAGGGTACTGTACTTTCCACTACTCGGTTTCTACACCGACGGAGTGGTCACTGTCACTAAAACTCTATAAATAGAGACCTCTATCAACAGAGGAGAAGATCGGAAAATTGGTCAAGAAATCCAATATCAGATCCAAGGTCAAACTTCCAAGAAAGATCGAACAAGAGGTCAAGAGAGAGAGAGAGAGAGAAGAATCCGGAGCTCAGGCAAAGAGTAGGGGTCGACGACTTTGGCATCGTGCATCCACCCTCTTTTGCAACCTTCGAAGCTGTTTCCCGTCTTCTACGATACTTCTTCATCATCGTGTGGTCCAAGGGCTAAAGTGATCGACTGCAGATCAGACACCTATAGCAATATTTACCCAGATTTATAAATTGTACTTCGACATCCTCGTATAGGATTAAATTGTACAAGTTTGTTTGTAAACCAAAGAACACGGGTTTCATATAAACCCCGTCTTGAATACATTTTATTCTTTCGTTTTCCACCACAAACAAGATGGTGACTCTGCTGGGGACATCTTTCTTTTCTGATGAGGAAGTAATTGCTCAACACGATGCGGTATCTGTAGGAACCGTGAAGAAGACACTGGTCGTCCAATTCGACCAGTCTGCCTACGAAAACATGCTTCGAACCGGGGGTAGCTCTCACCCTCTCTCCGTCCAAGACAACAGGAAGCTGCGCAAAGTCTGGATGCCCAAGACATCCTCTACCATTCCTGTGGACTCTCCGATCTCTCCGACCAATGAGGTTGTAGCATTGCTCCCTCCGTGCCCTGCACGTAAAATTCAGTCTCCCGCCACGCGCGGTACAGACAAAACTTCGGGCAAAGTCTCAGCGCTAACCCAGAAGTATCTACTGCGCTCTACGCGTAGAAACCAGTCTCCCGCTACGCGCAGTACAGACAAAACTTTTGGAAATGGCTTAACGCTAGTCCAGAAGTCCACTCCGCGCCCTGCGCATAAAATGCAGTCTCCCGTCACTGGCGGAATAGACAACGTTTCTGATAAGGTCTTAGCGCCAAATCAGAAATTCCAAACGCGTTTCGCGCATAAACATTCATCTGCCTTCCGCGAAAAAGCAGATGACCCCTGCAATCTACGCAAGGGAAGGCAAGCGGCGGAGTACTTAACTTCTCGGCATTTACGCCAGCAAGGGAACAATCTACCCGTCCTCCAAATTACGCGAGAAGCTGATGGCCGCCTGAGGACATCCTCAGCCTTACGCCAACCAGAGCGAAGCTCGAAGTTACGCCAGGCGAAGTCCCTAAGCGTACAGAAGGCTCGATTGACGGAAAGACACGCTCCTCGGAGATTATCCGCCACCCAGATGGCCAACCTGTTGTACACAGGTGGCACACGGAAGACCATGGTGCCCAACCTCCGCATGTCCACTGATGGAAACAGAAGGAACAAGCCGTCGTCTTCTTCTTCCGCAGCTCCTCCTGACCTGCGCAAATATCTAATCCAGAAGCGTAAGGAGAGGGGACCTTCCAACATGTCTATTACGCCTCCTGGCGAGCACTGTTGTAATAGTCATAAGATTGTGATTGATTGCTGCTGTTCTAAAGCAAAATGGTCGATTTTCGACCGGTTGAGCTACTCTCTGTCTTTCCAGGAAGAAGAGCCCGCGCATGCATCTGTGAACATGGCTTCACACATACCTAGAGGAGGGTTGAGCTCAAGACGTCATCCCTCTAGGCCTCCGAGCCGAAGGAGATTTAATGAGCTCCTCAAGAACGCTGAAGCCGGGGTGTTCCAAAACACCCGTGCAAGGTCACAACAACCAGCTTCGTACTCGTCTGCTTCCGACGCTGGGGGTCGCCAATCTCCCGGATCAGATGCTGAGAGTATAGAGTCGACTTCTGCAGCGACCTATACTAATCCTTCATTGACACCCAGGGAAATGGGAGTTTATGCCGTTGAAGATGAACGCGAGGAAGCTTCGCCGTCAGGAAACGCGGAACAACGCATCACTATACTGGAGACATCTCTGAAACAAATGCAATCCATAATGGAGAACATGCACCAGATGATGCTAACTCAGCACACAATTGCCATGGCTCAAGCATCGGTCCCGCCAACTCAGATATGTGTGGGGGTGGACTTACCACTATCCAACCCGAGCCAAGAGCCTGCTCTAGATCAAGAGTCAGCTGTTTCTCCGCTTCCTCACTCGGAGAATATATTACCTCCCGTTGGAGTCACGATACAACCAACTCCGCACCACACCGTAGTCCCGCTTCCAACTAAAAATCCGATGCAGGCAGTACGGGAGTTGAAAGCCCAGTTTGACGCCTTGAAGCACAAAGATTAGCTCAAGAAACTGGGAATCAACCAGCCTTACCCAGCTATCTGGGAAGAGGTCCCTTTCCCTCCGAGGTACAAACCTTAGACTATGGCTCTGTTCGAGGGAAAAACATCACCAAGTCAGTACATGAACTATTTCAGTATGATGACGGTGTTGCTACAAGGGAACGACGCCCTCCTCACTCGGGTGTTCAAAGGCTGTCTCTCAGGAGTAGCCTATCAGTGGTACCGTAGCTTGGCGGACAACTGCATTACCTCCTTCGAGGACTTCAAAGCTTTATTCTTCTCGCGATTCTACGAGGGAGGGATGGACATGTCTATGTCCTCTCTCATCGAAGTCAAGCAGAAGGAAAAGAAGGACGTTCGTACCTTCATCGAACGTTTTCGTCAGGCCACCTTACAGATGCCTCCAGGAGTTCCGGACTCTGCGTTGGTAGACATTTGCAGGAAGAACCTCCTTTCCGTAGTCTCGGTGTTTACAGGACCATATCAGTTCCATGATTGGCCCTCGTTCATCATATCGGCCGTAGCCGCCGAAGACAACAGTCGCAGGGCGCGCGACAATGGCATCATGATCTCCTCCTCTGACAGAGGCAAGAGGTCATCTCCTAGCAGCGACCATCCTCGCAGCTCCAAAGGAAAAGAAGCTCTGGCGATCAATACGGCCAGGCAAAAGACTGCGGCAACTGCACAAACGAGACCCGGGACTTCCAGGCCCGTCGAAGTCTACTCTTTCGACGACGACGATATCCCCAGTATATTCGAGTGTCTCGTCAAAAGTGGCAAGATCACCCTTCCGGAGCTGAGGCGGCCCCTAGAAGTCAGCAGTACTAACGACCCCAAATACTGCATCTTCCACAGATACGTACACCACCCGACAAAGGCGTGTTACATACTGAAAAGGAAGATCCAGGGGTTGATCGATGCTAAGGCCATCACTCTGCACAACACCGAGAAGACGGTCACGGCGAACATGATCTCTCTGCGGTTTGGCAATCTGCCTTCCCAAGAAGTCTCGGACGGTGTTACACCCATTTCCCGGACCACGATGAACCTCGTCAATCTCCCTCCAGCTAGGGGTCAAAATCATGACCTGGTACCCCTAACCACCCGGCAGGACGAGATTATGTGGGTTCATTCGGATTTGGTGTCAGAGCTCGAGGAGGAGACTAAAGCTACTAAGGCTACGTCTAGAAAGAGCTCCAAATGCAAACCATGCCATATGGTCGCAACTTCTTCGGCATCAGACGAAGACGAGGTATTTGCTGCGACCCGTTCAGGGAAAGCCTACCTCAACGACTACGGAGCAATTCAGGAAGATGCACCGGCGGATGCTTCAGCTGCCAAACCTTCAGGACCAGGTCCCGTCGTACCAGATGCCGGTCCCTCAAAACCAACTCCGGAGGACAAGGGGAAGCAAAAAGAAGTGCGCTTTGATAAACCGGTAAAAAATATTCCAAACAAAGGTTTAGAGAAGCCATACAACTTCGACATCCTGGCCCAACTGGCTAATACACCAGCCAGGCTGTCCATTTTCGAGCTACTCAGGCTCTCCCAAGATACTCGTCTAGCCCTGAGTGAAGCACTGATGCAGGCGGAGGCATGCTTGACCCAGCTCAAGTCCCCCGACGAAGAACCGGTGGCGTGTCATCAATGCCAGGCCTTGACCCAAAGGTGGCTACTCACAAACTCAACATATTGCCCGATTCAAAGCCTGTGAAGCAGCACCAACGCCGGTTCCGCCCGGATATGATGGACGCCATCGAAGCTGAAGTCAAGAAGTTGATAGCCTGCGGTTTCATCCGGGAAGAACATCCCGACTGGGTCGCCAATGTTGTCCCAGTCATGAAAAAAAATGGAAAAATACGTATCTGCATCGATTACCGAGATCTGAATGCAGCCTGCCCCAAGGATGAGTTCCCTCTTCCCATCACGGACATCATGATCGACAACACCTGCGATTTTGAACGCATGTCTTTCATAGACGGATTCTCAGGATACAATCAGATCAAGATGCATCCTGAAGACGAGAAGCACACTGCCTTCCGGACCCCGTTGGGGGTATATTGCTATACGGTCATGCCCTTCGGATTGAAGAACGTCGGGGCTACATACCAACGGGCTATGAGTAACATATTCCATGAGCATTTACGCAAAACAGTAGAATGTTACGTGGACGACATAGCCGTCAAGAGCCGCCTCAAAGATGATCACACTCAAAACTTGAGGACGGTATTCGAGTTAATGCGCCAACATCAACTCAAGATGAACCCTACGAAGTCCTTTCTGGGTGTATCTAGTGGCAAATTCCTGGGATTTGTCATTACCGCCAAAGGCATCCAAGTGGACCCTGACAAAGTCCAGGCCATCGTAGAAATACGACCGTCCCGTAATCTGAGGGAACTCCGGGGATTTCAAGGCCGTCTGGCTTATATCCGTAGATTCATATCCAACCTCTCGGGGAGATGTCAGCCCTTTTCTCATCTCATGAAGAAAGGTGTATCCTTCGTATGGGACGAAACCTGTCAGCAAGCGTTAGGAGATATCAAGCGCTACCTCACCAGTCCGCCAGTTCTGGTGCCTTCCGTCATGGGAAGACCATTCTTGCTGTACGTTCGGGCGATGGATCATTCGCTAGGAGCTCTTCTCGCACAGAAGAACGATATAGGTCATGAACAGGCTATCTACTACCTCAGCAGGATGATGGTCGGAGCCGAACACTGGTACAACCCAGTGGAGAAAGAATGCTTGGCTCTGATGTTTGCTATCCAGAAGACGCGGTACTATGTCACCGGCCAGACTATTCATATCATCTCCAGGATCAACCCTCTTCGAGTACTGATGAGCAAGCCAAGTGCTCTTAATTCCCGACTCGCGACTTGGGCGATGCTGTTAACACCATATGACATGGTGTACTTCCCGCAGAAGTCCATCAAGGGCCAAGCGTTGGCCGACTTCCTAGCTGCTCATCCGATCCCGGAGACCTCCAAACTATACAAGGACATCCCTGATGAAGTTGCAGAATATAATTCTGTAATGGAAAGTGACACATGGCAACTATTCTTCGATGGTGCCTCCAGAACTGGTCCTAGGGGAGACGTGGTTTCAGGAGTAGGAATCGTCCTGGTCACTCCTGATAAACTCGTCATCTACCGAGCATATTCTCTTAGCGAGCCATGCTCCAACAATGTGGCAGAGTACAACGCTCTGCTAATCGGGCTCCAAGTCGCTAAAGAGCTGGGGGTCGAGTCCCTGGAAACTTTCGGTGATTCTCTGCTTATCGTCAATCAAGTCAGGGGAATATATGAAGTCCGGAATCCAGACCTCATCCCCTATCACCAAGCAACGGTCGAGATAGCCATGATATTCAAAGGGTTTTTCCTAGAGCATGTATCTCGATCTCAAAATCTGGAAGCTGATGCCCTAGCCAGTCTAGCTGCGGATTTAGCCACTCCTATAAGAAGGCAGAATTCGGTAATCCTTCTTAACAGAGATTTATTCTGTGTGAAGAACAACTTTCACATAGAACGCAGCTACGCTGTGAACACAGATCCCCCTAGAAGAGACTGGAGAAGTCCCTTCATAGATTTCGTAGCATACAGAATCTTGCCAGAGGACCCCAAAGAAGCAGTATCCGTCAAAAGACGATCATTACGCTTCTACTTCGATGCATCTTCACAATGCCTATATCGCCGGACCTACGACGGACTGCTATTAAGATGTCCCTCTAACGACGAAGCACAGCAGATTATCCGGGAAGCTCACAATGGCGTATGCGGAGCGCATCAACCCGGTCCTAAGCTACAGGATTGTATCAGGAGAATGGGCTATTACTGGCCCACTATGATCGCAGACGCGATCAACTATGCAAGATAATGCAGAGCCTGTCAAGTTCATGCAGACTTCATACATCAACCGTCTGAATATCTACATCCTACGGTTGCATCCTGGCCTTTCGAAGCATGGGGTATGGATATCATTGGTCCTATTCACCCGTCTTCCTCCAGAGGTCATCGGTTCATACTGGCCATCACGGATTACTTCTCCAAATAGGCAGAGGCGATCCCTCTTGCTGAGGTAAAGGCATCTAATGTAATCAGCTTCATCAAGCATCACGTCATTTATCGCTTCGGGGTACCCCGGAGGATAATTCACGACAATGGACCTCAGTTTATCAGCCAAGCGTTTCACCAATTTTGCGATAAAAATCGGATACACAATATTGCCTCTACGGCATATTATCCAGCTGCTAATGGTTTGGCGGAAGCTTTCAACAAAACCATTATCAAACTCTTGAAGAAGTTCATCTCTTCAAATAAGAGAGATTGGAATGAGAAGCTAGGCGAATGTCTCTGGGCATACCGCACAACGGTACGAACACCGACAGGTTGTACCCCATTTTTACTGGTCTACGGGAGCGAAGCAGTTCTCTCCATTGAAATCCAGATCCCGTCACTCAGGATAGCCGTGACTAATAAGCTGACTCAAGAAAAGAATGACCTGTTAAGATTTCAAGAGCTAGAAGGATTAGACGAGAAACGCCTCCAAGCTCAACAGTGCATCACGCTCTACCAAGCACGCATTTCCAGAGCTTTCAATCATAAAGTAAAGGAAAGAGTGTTCAAAGTCGGCGAGCTAGTTTTAGCCGTAAGAAGGCCGATGATTCTTACTCACAGGAGCAAAGGCAAATTTCAGCCCAAATGGGAAGGCCCTTATGTGATCGAGACAACGTTCTCAAACGGCACTTACAGGTTAGCCCAGCCTAATGGAGACCTGTTAATGGCTCCTATCAACGGTAAATTCCTGAAAAGGTACTATGCTTAATCTCCTCTGCTCAAGTGGAATATAGCGAGAATCTCAATTCTGACAAAACTACTTCCAAACCGAAACGAGTTGGGTCATATTCTATCATGTCCATATAACCTCTGAATAGATATGTTCGACTAATTTGGAAATGCAATACCTATCACGTCCATATTACCTCTGATAGTGTCTTGTCTACAAACTTTAGTCAAAGCATATTCTATCATGTCCGTATGACATCTGAATAGATATGTCCTGCTGAAGGTTTATCGAGAGTCTACCACGTCCATACTACCTCTGATATCACTCTCGCCCGAGCCTGTCATTTACATTCCGAAATGATGGGTCCACAAAGTCAGAAAAGAGTCGCTTTATTTATTCCCAAAGAAAAGAAAGAAGAGAGCAGAATTATATTGGGAAAGCAAAAAGAAGAAAGGGTACATCATAGTGGGGGAGCGGTCAGATCGCGAATCAGCTGCACCAGTGCAGCTATCCTCTCATTCCTGGAAACCAAGGCATCAGCGCGGGCCCGCTCCAGCCGTGCCTCGTGGTTGCTCATAAAGGACAGTTCGTCCCTTGCCCGAAGAGAACCCGCACGGGCGGCTTCTGCACGCTCCAAATCCTGTCGCGCTGTGCTCAGTCGAACAGTCGCAACATCTAGACCTGCCAACGACTGAGAAGCCCACTCCTCTGCCTGGGCGAGTTTTTCCTTCAACTTGCGAGCCCTCGCTGCATTCCCTTCATGCTCAGATTGACACTACGTCTGAAGAGCAAGAGCCTCCTCCACGACAGCTTTTCTTTTATCCATCTCCAGCTGGTGTGTTTTGATGGATTCATCTAGGCTTTCCAGCTGTTTAGTAAGCCACGCAGTCATAAAGTCGTATCTAGCCTGGACCTCAGTTTCGATGCTGCCCCGAGTCAACTGCACGTATTCGTTAATAGGTTGCTCTAAACCATTAACCATCGCCTCCAGGACGTCAGCTACCCCAGAGTCGTCGAATTCCCTGACCGCCCCGATCGAAAACCGGGAAGCCTTCTTCAGACGTTCGAAGTCTAGATTCTTCGTCAACACCATTGATATCAGCGTTTTCAGGCTGGCGTAGAAGAGGCTGGTATATTGCTCGATCAGCGCAACTAGATCCGATTGGACGCCAGGAGTGGCCGCGATATTGGCGAGTCCCCCTCCAGGAGTGATTGCAGACGATGTGGCCACAGCCGTCGCCTCAACAAGTGGTGCGACCAAGGAAGATGCGACAACGACAGTCGGAGTCATCGACATACTCGCGGGAGGCGATGTCACAATGACAGGCTCATCCTCCTCTTGAGATGTCGAAACTACTCGGGGCAAGCCGGCACCCGAAGATGCTTCCTCTTCAAACTCAGGCACCTCCGTGTCGCCACCAAAAGCCGAAGCAGAGCCAAAAAGTGCTTCAGCGCTCTTCTCCCCGTAGACATCTGCCCCTGAAAAGAAGACGAGAAAGTTAATATCGGCACGATGTTAATTTCTCTAAAAAAAGAAGGGCATAAAGACGATATTTACCCACGGCCGACGGCATATATGTCGTATCTGCAGCCAATACAGCTAAATCACTTCTTAATGATGCTAAGCAGACTATCCTACCTGGAGAAAGGGGTCTGATAGCTGACACTGGCAAGTAGTCCTCCAAGTATTCCTCAAATTCCAACCGAGGCTCATCGGCTGAAATCTCGCCAGGTGCGTTCGCAGGCACGAAAGGGGTCTCTTCCGACGCTGATCCGGATAAAGGTATATGGAACCTTATACTCAGCCCCGGAGGCGACTTCGTTCCACTACCGGAGGCAGTGGCAGCAACGGCAGCCTCAAGCAGGAGTTCTCCGGCATCGCCAGTCGAAACTTAGGGTCCCTCTCCGAAAGGCGAGGAACCTCCAATCAAAGAGACATCCCCAACAGGGGAGACATCAGGTTCCTCTCTAGGAGCCTCAATACCAGGAATCCGGAGAGGACGATTAACCGTCTTCTTCTTTCTCTTGCGAGGGGAAGTCTGCTTCGGAGCAGGAGCCCTTCGCTTCCCAGAGACTACCAAAGCCCCCGCAGGCGGAGGCACTTCACACCTCGGCACCGACACCAGAGGCTCATCCGGAGTAACGGACTCCTCACCCTTGTCAGAAGAAACCGAGGGGACTCTGACACTTCCCCCAGGCTTCGGAGAAGGCACCCTAAAGCTTCCACGCATATCAAAATCACGATGGAAGGTATTGATCGCCACGTAGAACTGGGCATACGAGTGGAGGATGCGCAGCTCCGTGGAGAGTGTGACGACCGGCACGGTAAAGATTGCTCCCGTGCAACCCATTATAAAATACCGCCATCCTCTGGCTCCATCAATGAGTCCGTCCCTGGACCTGAAGCTGGTGACAGCATTGCCCACATGCAACTGATCGTACCAAAACTGCCTGACAAACCGACTGGGCAAGTAGGGCTCGAAGAAGAAATGATCTTCGCTTCTGTACAGCAAATGGGAGGGTCTGATGCAGACCAACCAATTAAAAGCTTCCGGAGAAAGATTGGTCTTCTCTTCACCTAAATCCTCAAGCCTAATCCCCGATTGATTGTGATGTACAGAGGGGATAATGCAGAGGAGCTTCCAGCCGTGACAGGTTCAGCACCAGCCGACAGTCTAAAACTGTATTCACATTCCAGGGAGAGTCCTTGTAGTTCAGCAAGAAAATACCCCCTGAGCTACTACCAGGGCCGGGAGACATCACCCGGGGGTTGTGGAGAATTAACCATCCCATCAAGTACAGGTATGGTAATTCTACCCTGGGAAAGCTATCACGCCGAGCTTCATCGACGAGCAGCCCATCAGTCATGGCTCTCAGGCCAGCCTGTATACGGCACACCATGGCAGGGAGCAAGCCCAGTCTTGCCCCGAACACCAGACGTACGGCAGGCCACAGGATGTTCGGGGAATGCGGTCCGCGGACGCAATGTCGGGCACCACTACTCGACGTAGCCATATGGAGAGGAAACCAGCCTGCCGGGCTTCCTTAGACAGAGGCCTGCGGCAGCGCCTCAAGTAACTGTAGGCCTTAGTGCCTTCAAGATACTTTCCTACCCCGTCATCGAGAAACTGATCTGGAGCCTTAGCATCCTCCATAAGATCCTCGATGACATGGGCACTGAGCACGCCCAAACAGCTCACAGGCTCATTCTTGCCCCCCGAGACTTTCTTCGACTTGGCGGCCCTGGCCCGGTGGAAGAAGAGGTAGGACGTCCACTTAGTGGTGTGAGCCAAATCAGAAGGCTCATTATAAAAAATGGTGCACGCGAAGTAGTGGCACATCAGCTCCTGATACACTTCCACCGTCTGAGGGTCCGAGTCCCCCAACTCCCGGTTGGTGGGAACATACTCTTCATATGGGGTATCCCCTATCGGCAGTCTCGAGATCACTGCCATCTCATGGAGGGCCAACCCCAACTCCCTCAGTGGAGTGGCGAAGGTCCCGGTAAGCAAAATGTATCACTCCATCAGTGCCAGAAACAGGTTAGGGTTGGGAGGCAACCCAACACTCGTCGCACTCACAGCAGCATACAGTCCAATGCCCTCCAGCTCTCTCCGAAAATGCTTCAAGGTCCAGTCAACTAGGCAAGCCCATCGGAGGTTTGTTGGTGTGATCCACCCATTGCACCGAGGATTCTCCTTGGGGTATACCCCCCTCGCCCCATGAAGTCGTTGCAGAAAGTCGGCAATTAGACCGGCTGGATCACTAAACTGTCTTCACTCGGGACGCTGTCCGGGCACAGTCCCCTGAACACCGTCACAACGTCGGAAGGGCGGCTGACAAACGACCCCTGGTCAGCTCATTTCAAATGAAAAATCTTTCCCGGCTTGCCGTGAAGATCGGGAGTCAGCGTCCACGACATCCTCCTGGGATGTGTAGCGTGGGAGAAAGCCGAGATGGGATAATCTCTCGGCATCGTTGGCAGATACAAGACCAAACTCTCGGCGAGGAAAACCCAGGGTTCTCTCTTGGGCTTCGTTTGGGACTGTTTGTCAATCATGTCCCCAAAGAGAAAAACCGGCTTTATGTACTGGTCCCCGTCTATATACGTCAGGGGCTCCCCGTTAATCATGTTCAGCAACGTCCGCTCGCCCTGAGCCGATATCAAGATCTCCCTTCTTTCAGGATACTGGGGTCCGGAGATAGAAAATGTCACGTGGGACAGATCCTCCAGATAATTTGAGTGCAGCATCCCGACAGCGGAACCCATCACCTCGGCCAGTGGAGACTCATGCAAGTTAACTGCAAAAGTGCAAGGAAAACACGTCATTACAAATCTTGCAACATAAAAATCAAGAAACGACAGTCTGTGCTTTATGCCAAGACTGTACAAATTTGGTTATTTTACGCCGGAAGTCGCATCCAGAAGCGTAATTGGCGGTATACAGTCCGTGCTTTACGCCAGACTGCCAAAATTCTAGTTATTACGTCGGAGGTCCCATCCACAAGCGTAAAGCAAAAATTTTATAGTATACACCAAGTTTTTGGCAGTCAGAGCTTTTACGCTCAAAACTGTGAAAATATGGAGTTTTTATGCTGGCACATTAGAAATGTGGACGTAAAAGGTGAAAACGTCTCCGTGCGTCATCTTTCTCAAATAGGCTATCAGCACAGAAGATGACCTAGCACGGTCACGTTCAACGTGTGCGAAGGATTTTTCGTCATTCTTTGTCATCCCAAAGGCTCTACCTCTAAGGCCGGGTGCGCTGCTCGTCGGCGGGATACTTCGCTCAGAAGAAAGTTCACCTTGTCCGACCGAAGGCTCTCTCGCTAGGGCAGAAGAACGAGAAGAAGAACCTATACTCTTTTCCTTAGTGGAGGGGATTTGTTTCGGCGCCATTTCTGAAAACTCGGAGTGCTCGGAGAAAGAACGAGGGAAAAAACTCGAACAGTCGAAGGCTCTCTTTCGCAGAAGACGGATAAAAAGTTTTTCTCTCAAAAGCTTGGGATATATATAGAGTTCGGACCGGCTCCTCGAATCCTCGGACGGACTCCTTGAAACCCTAAACCAAATCTCGCAATTAATATTTGGTTATGATTGGGTACTACGTCAGCCCACTACTCTCGAAAGGCGGACAGTCAGCAAATTCGAAGAGTTTTTCGTGTAAAACAGATTCGTGGTTCTACACCAAAGAAGCTTTCTACGCTCGACAGCTACAGACCTACGGTTTTACGCTCGCAAGCTATCAGTCTATGGTTTTATGCCCGGATGCCTTTGTGCTCAGTAGCTTTTATGCTCGAGAGGCTACAAACCTACGACTTTACGCTCAATAGATACAAATCTATGGTCTCACGCTCGGTGGCGTTTAGTTTACGCTCGGAGGCAACAGATCCACGAACTTACGCTCGGAAGACTTTTCTTTTCAGAAGCAACAAATCTACAGTTCTACGCTAAGGAGCTTTCTACGCTCGACAGCTACGAATCTACGACTTTACGTTCAACAGCTACAAGTCGGGTTTTACGCCCGGATGCCTTTGTGCTCGGTAGCTTTTATGCTCGAGAGGCTACAAACCTACGACTTCACGCTCAGGAATCACAGGTCTATGATTTCACGCTCGATGGTGTTTAGTTTATGCTCAGAGGCTGCCAACTTATGATTTCGCGCTGCGTGACTTCCCGCACATCTGAAAGATATGCAGGCCAGAGTACGCGTACATCTGAACGATCCTCAAAGCGGTCAATTACAGGAGTTCACACAGAAGATACTCCTTCTTGACCTTAAAATATCCCAAGTACCCGAAGCATACAGAGTTCAAACATTGAGATATTACTCTTCTCGGGTCAATTGGAGGTTCATCCAGAAAATCCAGTCTGAATATTTTATCTACCAAGATGGCAAATCAGTTTGACAGCCATTTCTTGCCATGTTCCAAGGGATTTTCGAGAAAATTATTCTTGAAGATAAAGTCTGAAACAAGAATTCTGTTTATCAGAAGTAAAAACAGTTCAGAATTCTACGCGGTTCCTCATTCCTAACAGCAGGACAGTTCGAACACTCGAAAGCTAAAGCGGCTTTCTGCGCATCCCTAGTTATGCGTAAAAGACAGGACAGGACCTAGCACTCTTTCTAAACAGAGTCGGCATAAAGAATCAGACGTGTCGAAGTTACACATATTCAGACTTCACAGCAAAGTATGGCAAGATGATCATATGAAGAAGAAAGACGATTTTATTAAAAGATTAAAGTCATGATTACATATGAGGGAAATCCAGTCTATAAGGGTTTTTCTTCATTTTCATGATTACATCTGAGGGAAACTCTGTCTACAAAGGGCTTCCTCATCATCGTCTGAAGATCGCACCAAGAATCTGTTCTGACAGGTTCTCGCATTGGTGAAGGTCTTCCTCTTCTTCCAAGAAGATGATCAGTAGCGGGAGGATACAAAACTGGGCATAGACCCATCCTCCAACAGAAGGAAAGCAGGGTAAATCTGCTTACCTATAGACCACCGCCATTCAAGCCGGGACAGAGATATTCTGTCTGACTCTCGTCACCGGAGGTAACGGGAGAAGGTGCCACTTGTAAGCAGCGTGGTGAAAAATGATTCTTCCAATCTCCCGAAGAACCACCATACAAAGTTGCTGTTTATCCCGAGCAAAGGAGGCTATGATATCCTTCCATGATCCAACGTTGCAGTGGACACTTGCTCGAAGAGGCCGTCTTTTTTGGCTCCTTACATGATGGAAGAACATGATCTCCTTCTTCCTCAGGTCGACCCGACGAACTCCGGCGATCATCTCTGCGTGGTGATGGAAATGTGGGGAGAACAGGTTAAACCCTCAGCCTTTTTATAGGCGAAAGAGATCATACCGATCCCCAATAACTCCGCCATAAAGTCAGCCTTGAAAGAACGTGTCAGACTTGACCGTTTCAGGCTCCATTCAGAAGCGTTTCGAGTTACGAGGAACGGTTCATGCTTCATTCAAAGCATTTTAAATTTCGAGAAATTTTGAAAGCTTTGAAGGGGGTCTTGTAGAAGCATGAAAAATACGCCGGATGGCTATACGCAGCTGATTGGTACGGGGCATCGTAAAGAGATGACCTCAGAGCCATCAACTTGCAACATAGCTTCTTCGCTGAGCACAGCGTGAAATATTAAAAGCTCAAAGGACCATCCGCGTAAGTGCAGTATGTCCAGGCTGCTTCAGCGTAAAACAGGGTGCTTCGTAGCCTATATGGCGTAAAACACATCCGCTTTCAATATAGCATTAAAGCGTACGAGGAACGCTTCGTGTTCTCCGAAGTGAACCTATCAGATCCTGCAATGAACCTGACGTCTGGACTTCTGACAAAGGGATACTGCTCGACTACCCAGACGACGGCTATAATGATGGCACGGCACTGCAACCCAGGCTGTCATCTACCGCCATCTCCTTTGCGTAAACTGCTTTTACGTGTATAAGGGGATACGCTGCCTTGTTTTACAAAGGCAGACATGAGCTGTTTACGCTCCGCATTAGACAAACCGCCTACCACATCAAAAGCTGCACTTCGTACGGGGCTCGAGGCACGTCTCTACGTCTAATGCACAGAGCGGTGACAGTTTCTCGAGGCACGTCTCTACGTCTAATGCACAGAGCGGTGACAGTTTCTCGAGGCACGTCTCTGCGACTGATGCACAGAAGGCCTGCAGACCTTCAAAAACACGCCTCTGTATTTAATGCGCAGGATGGTGGCAAATCTCTGCATTTAATGCAAGAGATTTAATTACATCTTCAAAAGCCGTAATTCCGGCTAAGACGTCCACATCAGCACTCTGGCACGTTACGCAGCGGCTTCTACGCCCATTCAGCTTCTGTGCTCACTCGGCTTCTACGCCCGTTTAGCTTCCGTGCTTCCTCGGCTTCTACGCCCATTCAGCTTTTGTGCTCACTCGGCCTCTATGACCACTCGGCTTCTACGCCTATTCGGCTTCTATGCCTACTTGGCTTCTACGCCATGGTGACAGACATTGGCTTCTACGTCCACCTCTTCTACACGAGGGATACCTACCTACGTGGCTTCTACGCCGTGATCTTCGTAGAGATTATACGCGTTTTGTCCCTTAGTTGGACCCGCGTCAGACGCTCATTCAGAGGATCATCTATACGCAGGCATTGGTTATTTTAACCGTTGTGTAAAAGGGTGCTATACTTTCCACTACTCGATTTCTACACCGACGGAGTGGTTACTGTCACTAAAACTCTATAAATAGAGACCTCTATCAACGGAGGAGAAGGTCGAAAAATTGGTCAAGAAATCCAATATCAGATCCAAGGTCGAACTTCCAAGAAAGATCGAACAAGAGGTCAAGAGAGAGAGAGAGAGAGAGAGAGAAGTTTGTTTGTAAATTGTACTTCGACATCCTCGTATAGGATTAAATTGTACAAGTTTGTTTGTAAACCAAAGAACACGGGTTTCATATAAACCCCGTCTTGAATACATTTTATTCTTTCGTTTTCCACCACAAACACCGGGATGAAGTTTATCACTTCTTTCTTCGACGATTTCTCGAAAATGTGTTCGCAGATCTTCTCATAATCGAAGGATGAAGCATTTGAGAACCTCAGGGACTTCAAGTTTGGAGCTGAGTGTTATACCGGTCTATAACTCAATAAACTTAGAAGTTATCAAGACGAAGAGCATCGTTCTTTGGATTCACATCGTTCAGCTTAGAACATGGTATTGACTATGGAATATGCATCGTTCTTTGGATTCACATCGTTCAGCCTAGAATATGGAATTGACTATGGAACGACATCTTCGTACTCTCCCAGTCCTTTGAAGGTGCAGATAGGAAGGACGAGCAGTTGTTAGTAATGATGATCTCTATATTGTTTTACAAAGGGCCTTCCACATTGTCTGTGGGAGAAGGTTGCACTTACGGTCATGTCCTAAGTACCGTTTGTCACTTCTAATGTAACTCTGGTTCAAAGTTAGATCCACGTGAATATTATTCCATTATGGGGGTTTTGGCATATGAGGAGTTTTCGAAGGACCTTACAATATAGAGTTGTTGACACTTATGTAGAAGAAGTTGTAGTCCCGGAAGGAGTTGTCTTTAACAAGACAATATTTGAAGCAGAAACTCGTAGAGCAGCCAGCAAGAAGAGTCAGGAGGTCGTAGTACCAAAGATGATCTTATCACCTATCATATGGAGGTCGTGCCACTTACCTATGATGAGGCGATAAAGACCAGAGACATAGTCTGCTAAGAGAAGGCAGTCCATGAAGAGATTGATCCCATAACAACACTTGGATGTTGATCAATCTGTCTGAAGGAGCTGAACCTTTCAGATGCTTATATATATTCAGTAGAAGAATATGGAAGCAACCAGAACAGTCAGTTAAAGACTAGGCTTGTAGCGTAGGGATTTTCTCACATAACAGGGGATTGGGTTCTTAGGCACCTTGTTGAGGATTTCATATATCAGGATGATGATTGCCGTAGCTGCTATTCATAAGATGATTGTTTATCAGATGAAGGAAAAACAATAATTCTTGGAGGAAGACAATCATGGTAGATTCATAAAAAACAGTCAGAATTGTTGTCATTCAGGTTTGAAGACAGTCCGCGGGTTGGTGATATCTCAAATACGACATGAAGCAAATTCCAGGATGTGGCAGCTGAAGTTTGACAAGTCATCTAGTCAAAGTTGTCGCAGGATCAGTTAGACAGACACGTGTGTGTACACAAAGTTCACTGATAATATATGGGTCATCTTTTGTATCTATGCGGGCGACTAGCTAATTTTAGCTGCGGATATAGAAGTGTCACTAGAACAAAAATGTCCTTCCGTCCAGACTCAGGATATGGGATTATGGATATCATTCTTAAGGATATAAGATAATTCGAATGCAAGATGGGCTTTCTCAGTCATAAGCTCTCTGCATGAAGAGATGATCACACGCTTTGGGTATCAGGGACGATACTCTTTAGGTGTGACATGAAGATGAAGCCAAATCCAAGAAAAAAATGTTAGACAGTTGGTATACTCGAACCTCTTCAAGTGTATGATTCAAGCTGCAAGTACCACCAGGTCTGCTATAGCTCTTGCTGCAGGAATAATAAGTCAGTTCACGAACAGTATGTATGTTGTTGAACACCAAAATCTATGAATAGAGTCATCAAAATTCTCAAGTGGACTCAGTGGTATATCCTGCACTATATTAGTTATCTAGATATGATGGAAGGCTTCAGTGATGTCAGTTGGTGCTCAGAAAAAAAAAGTAAAAGATCCACAGGAGGACGTGACTTCTCCAGGAGTGGTGCTGCTATATCGCGGAAGTCGAAGAAGAAGTCTTTATTCTCAGAGTTCTTTGCACTATCAATTGCAGCGTATATAGCAGGATGGCTTTGGAAGCTTTCAGATGATCTTCCTATTGTTAGTACACAAGATTCAGGTGATACCGACATACTGTGAAAACTAGAAAGCTGCAGCGGTTGCATCTATTCATCTCTTCAAAGGTGTGAAGAGAACTGTGTGGATAAAACACAGAACACTGAATGAGCGCAGCTAGTGTGGATCATTATAGTGGTTAATATTCGGAGCCAGGTGATTCTGGCAGATTCGTTCATATTAGGCCTCAAGCACCACCTGACCGTAAGCACTAAAAAGGAGCATAGTACTCTATGCTACCGTGGGGTGACACCACCTGAGGTACCTCGACAGGGTAAAGCCTCGGCTTCGGGCCATGTCATAGCGACAATAGCACCGAATATAGTCAGTGTCAAGTACAATAAAGGAGCATAGTACTCTATGTTACTGTGGGGTGACACCACTATGAGGTACCTCGACAGGATAAAGCCTCGGCTGCAGGCCATGTCACAACAACTGTAACACCGCACGTAGTCAACACAACAAATATGGGCTTGGAGGACCTCTGATATTGAGTCTCTACAATCCTACCATTTAGTTTTATGCTATTGGTTCAAAGAAAAATCTACCAGGCATCTAGCTATTGGTTCAATGGAGGACCATTGACCAGGAGAATATCAGGTACAGTGGGTACTCATCGAAAATATTATGGGATACGTACCCGAAGCCACTGTGGTCTACTATTTGTTCTTGATCAAAATATTTTCTGTGGGAGGATGGCTTTGACGCCTTAATGAGTTCTCGGATATAGTGAATGTCCGGCGTGCGTTACAGGAAGCACGAGTAGTTTCAACACTACAAGGGACGTGTATCCCATGCTATAGTGACGTGACACCACACGAGAGAGTGAACCTCGGCTTCGGGCCACGTCACAACGGCGGTAGCACAACACATAGGCATATAGCCTAACGTTGAAAGGAGATAGTGTAAACCCCCAAAATTTTTTCAGATTTAAAAAATGAATTTTTTAGAATTTTTGTGTTTTTTAACTAATTAAATCAATTATTTCTGGTATTAAGTATTTTTAAATGATTTTATTAAATATTAAAATATTATGAAAATAATATTTTTGGGTTTAAAATAAAATATTAGACATAGGGTAATTTTTCTGGATTTTATTGGACCCCAGAAATATTTTTAAAGACCTAAAAAACTAAGTTTTTAATTAAACCCGGTTTATTTGGCCTGGACCGACCCGAACCGGACCGGACCCGGTCTAGCTGAACCGGGCCCAAACCCTGCGGGTTGGGTCGGATTTAAACCCGACCCGAAACCCGAAACCCAAACCCGCACCCTTGCCTAATGGATCGGGTCGGATCTCATCCGCCTGACCCAGACCCGGACACGACCCGAAAACCCTAATCCCTAACCGTTCCCTTCCCCGACGGTTCAACGACCACCGCCCGTAACCGCCGCAGTCTCCTCCGCCCGTTTCACCCCTCTCCTCCGCCCGTTACGCCTCCTCCTCCTCTGCCCATAACTGCCCAGCTCCTACCTCTCGCCCCTATAAAACCCTTCTCCCTCCAGAGCAGCCACCTTCCTCCGCCGTCTGACAATAGCAGCCCGGCTGAGCTTCCCCCGACAACTCCACAGCACCACCGTCAACTCCCAGCCCTGTCGTCTCCGTCGCCGACCGCTGCCACCGTCGTCCCCGACCTCCCCCAGCGCCACCCCGCAGCGCCTCAGCCACCCACGAGCCCCGGCGAGTCGACCCGAGCTCCGTCCCATCCAGCGCCGCCTTCAGCGCCAAGCTCCGCCACCAGAGCCGACGTCCCCGGCCGCCGACGACCCGCCAGAGCCCCGCTCTGCCTCCGCCAGCACGCCGCCCCTCCTCCGGCGAAGCCTCGGCGCCCCAGCCGTAGCACAGCAACGGAACCCTAACCCTAGCCCCCGTCGTGTCGAGTCGTGTCGCCTCGCGGACACGAGGAATCCTGTCACGTCCCAGTCCCAAAATATAAGGAACTAGGCTACGTGGCATTAGCCAGCTGACACGTCACTAAGGGTTTAATCCATTTTGATGGGACCAAAGGAACGTGCTACGCTGTCCTAGTATACTACAAGTCTAGTACAAGCAAGTCTATCTCATCCACAGAAAATGTCAGAAAATAGTGCTGAATATATATAATGCTGAGTCTGATAATGTCATATTACACATCTTGTGGGAACAACCCACTGTCAAAATATAATAATAATACAGAAAACAAGATAGACTGAACATCATCTATCTAGCAAAACATCTCCATCGCCAAGAGAGCATCTCCTAGAATCAGGTAGATTCTGATGGTGTCTCCTCTAGTTCTTCCTCGGTGGCATGCCTAGTCTCCTGTCCTGGACCATACACCGTGGGGTAGTAGGCCTCATCTAAATCTGGAAGGGAACCAGGTCCTCAGTGGGACATAACAAGATACAAGAAATAATATGCCAGATATGAAAATACTGAATAAATAAATACAGGGTGCTAACCATCTAAGTGAAATGCAAGTAAAGACCTTGTAGTACGCATGGGAATGTGTAGGTTAGACATATGCTGACTTAATTCACCAATCGTGGTGACTGGCTAGTATATGTGTCATATGCCCCCAGACGCATGGGCACTCTGCAATCGTCCATCTCCGAGGAGTATGGAACGAAGGTAAAACATACAAGGAGGGGGTGTCCCATACGTCTACTAGTTATCTTTTCCGCCCAATGTAACTAAATGCCAAGTCGTAATTATTTTTGAGTTTTCCTGATTGTGCTAAGCCGTGATGCATGTCACACGTACTGGTAGCTAATCAAATACGCAGCTCGCATCCTAATATGTATGGCAACCATGTTGCGTGTTTCCGTGGTAGGGTCTAGGAGGATATCAAGATACCCTCACAGATATTGGTAGGTCTGAAAAGACTAAGTTAATTATGCTACAAGTCAACGTATCTGTTGACTGTACCTGAGAAAATCTCAGGTATTCACAGTTATATGGAAATCAGGAAAAACATAGCATATAACAACATTTGTATTTAGACAGTAGCTTTGGCAAGGTATACTTGCCTACTTCCTGATAGTGTTGGACACCTGATCCTACTGTCAAGACTGAGGGTCCTTGTGACAGGGGGTCACTGACTGTGCTGGAGATATTTTCTGTTTAAAAAATACAGGTCTCGTAAGTATATTCATATATATACTTATATACATATATGATAATATATATATAATATAGGATACACATATATATATAGAGTATATATATACATATAGATATGGTATATATTATATATGTATATATAGATATATATATCTATAAAAATGAACAGACAGTGCAGAAATGAAAAGAATATTTATATATACTGTACTATCCAGTAGTATTATATAGTATATATATATCATATATATATTTATACATATTTACATATATATAATGTAAAGGAATTGACAGTGCTGGAAATATAAATACGTATATTAATACTGTATTATCCAGTATTAAATTATATAGTATATATATAATAATTAATATATATATAAAAGAAAAGTAAAATGCAGGAATTTAAATACATAATAATAAAATAAAAAGCATAATATATATATATATATATATATATATATATATATATATATATATATATATATATATATATCATATATGTATATATATAACTATACTATATATAAATAAGTATATATATATATATATATATATATATATAGTGATATATATATATATATATATAAGAAAGAAAAAAACTAAGACACATATATATAAATAATAATAATATATATATATACACTGTATATATATATTCTGTATTTAATAATAATAGTAATAATAATAATATATATTATATATATATATATATATATAGAATATATATACATATGTATATATACTACATATATATATAATAAAAAAAATAGAAATAAATAAATAATAAAAAAAACAGAATTTAAAAGGTGCATAAATACATAATATACATATATATATATACATATATACTGTATTTAATATATATATAGTAATATATATATAATTATATAATTATATATATATATATATTTAAATATATATATATATATATATATATATATATATATATATATATATATATATATATATATATAATAAAAAAATAAAAATGCAGAAATGAATACATATGTATATACTGTATATTTACAGTATTTATAATATTAATATTAATATAATATTAATTACATATAATAGTATATATTAATATATATATATATATTAATATATATAAATAAATACATATATATACATAAATATATACATATATACATACATATACTTATTTACGTAATTATACGTATATACAGGGGGGGTGTATACCTGTCTGACAGGGGGTCCACTGGGCTTGCCGCCGGTGGGAGCACGGCGGCGGAGGAGGCGGCGGCTGGCCGTGGCAGTGGCTGCAACGGCAGTGGCTGCCAGCAACAGCAGCAGCAGCAGCAGCTTGTGGAAGCTACGGCGGTGGCTGCGGCGGCGGAGGCGGCGGTGCAGGGTGGGGTTTCGGTGGAGGGGACGTCGGTGAGTACTCCGGTGGGGGTGGCGGAGGTCAGAGGCGGTGGTGGCGGTAGTTTGAAGAGGTCGGGGGGGGGGGGGGGGTGCTCGGTGCTGTGGTCGGGGAGGTTGCTGTGGCGGAGCTAGCGGCGGAGGGGGTGGTCGTGGGGCGGTGGGAGTCGGTCGGGATGGTGGAGGAGGTGGTGGCGAGTCGGGTAGTGGCGGTGGCGGTGGTTCACGGTGGCGGAGGGTGGCGCTGGGGGTGGTCGGGTGGTGAAGTCGGTTGTGGGGGTGGTGGTCGGGATGATGTTGTGGGGGCTCTGGACGGCGGAGGCGGTGGCCGGAGGGGGTGGCGGTGGTCGAAGGGAAGGGCAGGGGAGTGGCGACGGGTTCGGCGGTGGTCCGGTGGGCGGAGGGTGGCCGTGGTGGTGGTGGTGTGAGTTTGCATGGGGGGTGCTCGGGTATTTATAGGGTTAGGGTTGAGTGGCATAGGGTGTAATTAGGGGGAAGTCTAGGGGTATTTTGGGGTTTTTGGGTTTTTAAGATATTTTTGCAGCCATTTGTGGGTCCCACATGACACGTGTGAGGTCCACATTCACCAGCCAATGAGGTGATGCCACCTCACACTAGAAATTTGCATAAAAACCCCTAAAATTTCCTAAATTGCAAATAGGTCCCAAAATTGGTATTTTGCGTAATTACGCAATTTGTCTGATAAATTACCCTGTTCCCAGAAAATACTAAAATGCTCAGAATTGAGAGGGAAAAGCTGTGGGAGGGTCCTGAGGGGGTGGGGGTGAGTCTGGGCAGTGGCAGGGCCTGGTTTCTGGGTGATACGGGTCATCGTATTTATTATTTAATAAATACTGCGCACGGTGTTCTCTAATTATTTAGAGGCAGGTAGGGCCATAATTTTACTACGGTGCCAATATACTAATTGTAGTATATTCAAAGTAGAATATTATCGTATTTCTGTTTGGACAAAACTGGTGCCTGTTGGTCCTCAATCTTTAAGGGTACAGAGATGGATAAAGAGCAAGAAATAAAATAGGAAATAAATACAGACTTTTGTAATGATACTTGTGCGTCTCAAACGAGGCTCAAAATAAAGCATCTGTGAGTTGCACAAAATTTAGAAAAATAGTTTAACAAGTCTAGGGCAGGTATGTGAATTTTGTTTGGAAATTACAGCTAGTGTAATGCTCTAATTAATTATGTGAAGTACAGGTGTACAATCAATAGGATATGTAAACAAAATAAATTTTTAAAGGTTACAGAAATTCTAATTAGATAAAAATAATTCTAAATTACTGAATTCTGGTCGAGGGAGTTTACAAATCCCAGTTCTGCGGAGCCTTGTTCAGGTAGCATTTTATCTCTCCTCGCTGTCCCATTTTCAATTCTGTCTGTTGTGACGCGAACTCTGCGTGACCCTCTCGATGCCCGTGCAACCCGCTCGGTGTGTCGCATCCTGTGGCGATCGCGAACTACGATCCAAAATCAGAAAAATAATACCCCTTTTATCCCTGAACTGAGTGCGCCCCGCCAAACGGGACGACTTGGTCGCGTGCGGTCTTCACCGAAAGGTGCGCGCCGTTGATACGGACGTGTGGAATTTCACGGAAGTTGATTTGGATGTGCGTGCACACCGGAATCAACGCGTATCCGTCGACAAAGCCCCGTATCGGCCCTGTTCTGGAACTTATTGTAACTTTGTGTACATACGTCGGATCGAAACGAAACTTATGCCATCGGACTCATAGCAATACGCTGGTCCTGTGACCCAAGTTTGGTTCGATTCTGAGAACGTTGACAAAATTGCGTATTGTGGGTCCCGCGGCTCTACTTGACGGACGATTTTGTGATCGGCTCATCGGAATCCAGTTCTGCAAGTTCCGTTGGGTTCATATCATCGTTATGGACTTGTTGACACTAAGTTTGAAGAATTTGGAGAACATTGTCTCTGGCGCATTTTCGGTGCGAAGTGGGCCACATGTGTACCCCGCTTTGACCAGAAACTGTCATTTTTGCCCTTGTGTCCAAATTGGACTCAAGGACAGGCGATTCTAGCTATTTGATATTTTCTGAACCTAATGGTGATGTTTATTTCAACAACCGGAGGAGTACCTGCAAATTCTGCTGCCACCAGAGCTACAGTTGGAGTCAGAACCCCATGCAAGTGTACCTTGCCAAAACTTGCAGTACCTGTTTCATATTATTGTCTTGATTTATTCATATGTTGTACATGCTTAACCTAGGACTGTGTGACATTGCTTAGCGTCCGAATAATATTCGGGTGCCAACACCGTACGCGGAGTTGAGTAACGTCACCTAGACATGAATATCGAAACCCTATACATTCTCGTGCTTGCCTCATCAAGTACATCATAACCCAGGATACTTGACACTATTCATGAGACAGAATCTTCCTGAGATATTCATGGTAATTCTGTATAGGATACATGTTTCATGACATCTACTTTATATATATTCTTAGATATCATTATGACTTGTTGCATTAGATATGATCTTGCATGTCATGGATATGAGACGTGTGATTACATTGGATGGGGAAAGACACACAGGCTACAAGCTGATTTATATATATATATATTTATTATGGTGAGGCCTTAGACTCTACATCAGAGCTAGGCACTCTACTAGTGATATATTATTGTGAGGCCTTAGACTCTACATTAGAGCTAGGCACTATACTAGTGATATTACTGCTACCGGCTCCCCAACACCGAGCTTGTAGTGGTCTCAGCCTGAGTTCTAGTATTGCTCTCATCTTGCATATCACTTAGCTGGTTATATAGTTTACCCTATTGATTCATTTATTGCTGTACTGCATTATTTATGGCTTGAGTTATTCTTGTACCTTGCTATGTTCCCTGAGGACCTGGATCCGGATTATGTCCCCAGGATTAGCATACGAGATCTACTCCGAGGTATACGGGACAGGAGCATTACCAGGAGCAGGAGCAGGAGCAGGCACTGGAGAAGTACCAGATCCAGAAGATGAGGTGATCGCCGATGATTTCTCCTGAGTATATGTCTTATCCATACTCAGTATTTGTTGTTGTTATCTTTATTCTTGTATCTTGACTATTGTATCAGACTCATTATTTGGGTTATTTTCCGAGTTTATGTTTTATTGAGATTGATCTTGCTTTATGATTCTGATATTGTTGTATTCAGTCTGTGGATGAGATTAGTATATTTAGTCCCTCATGGTTGTACTACAGCTTAAGTACATCCTGATGAGTCCATTAAATTGGGTTTGCTCATCGGTGTGTGCTGCTGGCCATTGCCACGTGACTAGTCCCTCGATATTTTGGGACTGGGGAGTGACATGGTTTTTGTGGTGGCCCATGCAGGTCAGCGACTAAATTGCTTTGGTTTTAACTTAGGGACCGAGCAAGTCTGCAATAAAGATAGGATAAATTTTTAGGATCTCATCAACTTGCTTGAATTGTTCTTGATATCTATATCGAATTCGAATTAATTTATTGACTTGCATCCTGCCTTGATTCCTATGCGCCTCTTATTGTTTATTTTGGATGCATAGTTATGGATCCACGAGCAAACGACGAGACTCCTACAAGATCACCACGAGATGCTGTGGTAACCAACGAAGAAGAAGTAACACTAGTAGATGGATGTCAATCAGCACACCGAAGCAGTCAAGCGAATCAACATGCCTCGAGAATCCATTAAGATGACATTCCACCATCGACGCAGTTTACTCCACCAATGCCCGTATTTTCATAAGGGCAGGCTATGGACGGGCATCAGATATTACAAATGATATATGCAATAATGCAAGCTCAACAACAAATTCAACAAGGGGCTCTGCGTCATGAGACAGAGAACTTGAGGAGCAGCCTAGTAACCGCATTGGAGCAGACAGATTTACCAGCTGAAGCCTCGTACCTTTTCAGGCAAGGAGGAGCCCACTGAAGTTCATAAGTGGCTCACCAACACTCAACATCAATTAGAAGCATCTGAGCTTCCACGGGAACGTTGGATGACTGCCGTCAGAATGCAATTGACGGGCAATGCCCATCACTGGTGGCTATCTGAGGAGACACGGCTCGGACCAGACCGAGTCACTTGGGAAGAGTTTTCCAGACTCTTTCAGGAGATGTACATTCCAGGCATCGCTCGATCAGAACTTCGGGACAAGTTCAATCGCCTCACTCAAGACAATCTGACAGTGGAAGAGTACAATACGGAGTTCATTCGTCTGAGTCATTTCGCCCCTACCTTGATCTCGACAGAAGAAGAGAAGGCCGAGAAGTTCTTCGACGGACTAAACTTCGAGCTATAGAGACTGATCGGATCCGTTGCACCTACCTCTTACTCAGACGTCCTTGCTGCAGCCAGACGCATGGAGCGCGTCATTAGGAGAGAGACCAACTTGAAGCGGCCTTCCATATCCGCACCAACCAGAGCAGCACAAGAGGAGTCTGCAAAGCGTCAACAGATAAATCCACCACCGAGAGCAGCACCAAGAGCCTCATTCCTTCCTACTTGTTACTACTGTGGCAAGATATGCCATATTAAGAGAGAGTGCAGACACAAGCTGGGAATGTGCTTGATTTGCGGATCTAGACAACACTTAGCCAGAAATTGCTTAACATATCAAGGAGAAACACTGATGATTCATCAAGAAGATTTACCAGTGCCGAGGCCAGCCTATCCAGTATTGGGGGCTCCACAAACGGGAGTTGAAGGATTCATACCACCACCTCCAGGAGGGTATCAGCCGAGGCCACCTTTGATACCCCAGGCACTACTCTTCCAGCAGACTTAGCAGCAGCAGAGGAATCGACCGCAAGGACGCGGACAAGATATTGCCTTGGAGAACGTGCAGACTCGTAGATTAGCTAATGTGCGTACGTTTTTGTAGCTATCTCGTCTAGTATTGCTTTAGTTCGTGCCTATTGGTTCGTGACCTTAGCCTTGACCTTGTAGTTTTGATCTTGCTACTAATTAATAACCTAGTATGTTTTTATAAGTGATAACCTAGTTTTTCTAAACTGTAGTTTTCTAGATTTTCTTTATTTTGGAAATTGCATAACTTCTATTGCTTAGGGAAATGATATTTTCATTTCCTATGTGTTTTTGCTTAAACCTCATCATTGATTCTCCTTAATCGTGATGTGCTTCGAATAATATTTGCAACCGTGTCATCTCTGCTGACCGGTTATTCTTTGATTGTGAGGACGCAATCCTCTTAAGGGGGGTAGATTGTAAACCCCAAAAAAAATTTCAGATTTAAAAATGAATTTTCTAGAATTTTCTGTGTTTTTTAACTAATTAAATCAATTATTTTTGGTATTAAGTCTTTTTAAATGATTTTATTAAATATTAAAATATTATAAAAATAATATATTTTGGTGTAAAATAAAATATTAGACATAGGATAATTTTTCTAGATTTTATTGGACCCCGGAAATATTTTTAAAGACCTAAAAAACTAAGTTTTTAATTAAACACGGTTTATTTGGCCTGGACCGACCCGAACCGGACCGGACCCGGTCTAGCTGAACCGGGCCCAAACCCTGCGGGTCGGGTCGGGTCGGATTTAAACCTGACCCAAAACCCAAAACACAAACCTGCACCCTTGCCTAATGGATCGGGTCGGATCCCATCCGCCCGACCCGGACCCGACCCGAAAACCCTAATCCCTAACCGTTCCCTTCCCCGACGGTTCAGCGACCACCGCCCATAACTGCCGCCATCTCCTCCGCCCGTTTCACCCCTCCTCCGCCCGTTACGCCTCCGCCTCCTTCGTCCGTAACCGCCCAGCTCCTCCCTCTCGCCCCTATAAAACCCTTCTGTCGCGTCCCGATCCCGTAGGGGCCGATCGTCCTCGCTTGGTCCCTACGGAACCGTTCGTCCTCGCTTGGGCGCGATGCCGTACAAGCCTAAGTTGGGCTTGCACCAGGCAACGTACCTGCACAAGACACAAGTTAGACGAAAATATACATATATAGGCACAGAGTAAAACACAGAGAACCAAAGTTGAACACATTTGATAGGCACACAAAATACTTTCATTTTATTGAATACTGAAGATTTGGATTACAAAGTGCTTGCTTGGCTGAGTTATAAAATATGCCTTAGAAGGCTTACAACTCTTTTTACATTCCCAAAACTAGCCACAACGCCCATTACATTACATCCTTATAGTAGGACCAAAATAACAAAACATCTAGTAGAAGAGGAGTAGCCCACTGGAGAGGTAAGCAACGGTGGAAGCAGCACGGACACAATCCTATGGAAGGGTGCGCACACGCTGGTTCAGGTTCAGGATGCTTGCCAAACTCTCGCTTCCAGTACCTGGATATTTGCCCACAAACGTGGGTCAGTACTACCATATGTACTGGTGAGCGACCGTGGCCAAACTCACCTTAGAAATCCACACTTAGTAAAGCATATGAAGCTAGCATTATTAGGTGGTCTTTCTGGTTGTCTAGTTTCATTTTAACAATTCATGCAAGGAAACATAGACAATATATAGCATATGCATATGATATTTTTTACCCACGGCCGAGCGGTTATCCCTGCAGCAGACACACAAGTTAGTCACAATTTATATATGTGCATAAACTTATGTATCAATCTTCTAATGTCATAAATGATAGGTATGCAAGAAGGTAAACCTAGCATGCGCCCTATCTATATGACGGTCCATTAGTTTCCCCATTATTGGACAACAATACCCCCCAAGATCCCGAAGGACCGGACGTCAGGGTGCTCTCACAATCCCTTCCGGACCGACCGATTCCCAGTGCCCCAGAAATCGATCGAGAGACTATTACCTTGTGCACAAGTTGTCCGAGACCCATGCATGGCAACTAGACATTTATAAATCAACTTCTTTGGATGCACAACATTAGCAAGCATATAACAATCTAATAGCCATACCCCCCAAGATCCCGTAGGATCGGACGTCAGGGCGGACTACTAGACTTATCTTCTTCTCATTCTTCTTTTACACTTGACACAAACACTAACCATGAATGTTCAATTCACGATATAGTGATGCAACAAGTAAGTAAAGGGGCAACATTTAACTGAAGTAAAGCAGAACTCTATTTATAGCATGCAGTTCATTTCTTAGCTTATCTTTTTAGTGAGGCAACATTTAGTGAACTAGAGATTCTTTTCATTTAGGTATGTGAACTGAAAGATTCATCGAAGGGCCTAAGCCACTCACCGAATCAATCGAACGAGAGGATGGGGAAGCCTTAAGCGACGTTCACTCTTTGGTTATACGTCCTGAAAATGCAGCAATACTTGGTTAGCATACTTCGATCTCTTTTCCTTACGATTCGAAAAGAACGTGCAAGCGAGAAGGCAAAATCATGAAAACCAAGTCATCGAAAGCAACTCAAAACACAAAGCAACACAAAACCAAAAAGCAAAGCAACCAACGAAAACTCTTGGACTTATTTCAATAGAAGCCGTTCGATTAATTCGAAGGGTTCATTGCACTCCGTTCGTGTTGATTTGGCGGTAAGGTTTCTCCGAGACTCGATTCTCAACCGAGTCAAAGCAGCGTAGTGTTCCATAAGTAACCGTTCGGAGCGGGGCGTTATACCTTCTCCCTCCAGAGCAGCCACCACCCTCCGCCGCCTCACAGTAGCAGCCCGTTCAACCCCCAGCCCTGTCGTCTCCGCCGCCGACCGCTGCCACCGTCATCCCCGACCTCCCCCAGCGCCACCCCGCAGCGCCTCAGCCACCCACGAGCCTCGGCGAGTCGACCCGAGCTTCGTCCCATCCAGCGCCACCTTCAGCGCCAAGCTCCGCCACCAGCGCCGACATTCCCGGTCACCGCCGACCCGCCAGTGCCCCGCTCTGCCTCCGCCAGCACGTCGCCCCTCCTCCGGCGAAGCCCCGGCGCCCCCAGCCGCAGCAAAGCGCCGAAACCCTAACCCTAGCCCCCGCCGTGTCGAGTCGCCTCGCGGACACGAGGAATCCCAATTTTGTGGAGCCCTATTCAGGTAGCTTTTTCTCTCTCCTCGCTGCCCCATTTTCTGTTCTGTCTGTTGTGACGCGAACTCTGCATAACCCTCTCGATGCCCGTGCAACCCACTCGGTGTATCGCGTCCTGTAGCGATCGCGAACTGCGATCCAAAATCAGAAAAATAATACCCTATTTTATACCCGAACGAGTGCGTCCCGCCAAACGGGACGACTTGGTCGCGTGCGGTCTTCTCCGAAAGGTGCGCGCCGTTGATACGGACGTGTATGATTTCGCAAAAGTTGATTTGGATGTGCGTGCACACCGGAATCAACGCGTATCCATCGACAATGCCCCGTATCGGCCATGTTCTGGAACGTGTTGTAACTTTGTGTACACACGTTGGATCGAAACGATAATTGCGCCATCGGACTCGTAGCAATACGCTGGTCCTGTGACCCAAGTTTGGTTCGATTTTGAGAACATTGACAAAATCACGTATCGTGGGCCCCACGGCTCCACTTGACGGACGATTTTGTGATCGGCTCATCGGAATCCAGTTCTGGAAGTTTCGTTGGGTTCGTATCATCGTTCTGGACTTGTTGACACTAAGTTTGACGAATTTGGAGAACATTGTCTCTGGCGCACTTTCGGTGCGAAGTGGGCCACATGTGGACCCCGCTTTGACCAGAAACTGTCATTTTTGTTCCTGTGTCCAAATTGGACTCAAGGACAGGCGATTCTAGCTATTTGATATTTTCTGAACCTTATGGTGATGTTTATTTTATCAACCGGAGGAGTACTTGCAAATCCCGCTGCCACCAGAGCTATAGTTGGAGTCAGAACCCCAAGCAAGTGTACCTTGCCAAAACTTGCAGTACCTGTTTCATATTATTGTCTTGATTTGTTCATATGTTGTATATGCTTAACCTTGCCAAAATTTGCCAAAATATTGCTTAGCGTCCGAATAATATTCGGGCGCCAACACCGTACGCAAAGTTGAGTAACGTCACCTAGACATGGATATCGAAACCCTATATATTCTCGTGCTTGCCTCATCAAGTACATCATAACCAAGGACACTTGACACTTTTCATGAGACAGAATTTTCCTGAGATATTCATGGTAATTCTGTATAGGATACAGGTTTCATGACATCTACTTTATATATATTCTTAGATATCATTATGACTTGCTGCATTAGATATGATCTTGCGTGTCATGGACATGAGATGTGTGATTACATTGGGTGGAAAGAGACACACAGGCTACATGCTGATTTATATATATATATATATATATATATATATATATATATATATATATATATATATATATATTATGATGAGGCCTTAGACTCTACATCAGAGCTAGGCACTCTACTAGTGATATATTATTGTGAGGCCTTAGACTCTACATTAGACCTAGGCACTCTACTAGTGATATTACTGCTACCGGATCCCCGACACCGAGCTTGTAGTGGTCTCAGCCTGAGTTCTAGTGTTGCTCTCATCTTGCATATCACTTAGCTGGTTATATAGTTTACCCTATTGATTCATTTATTGCTGTACTGCATTATTTATGGCTTGAGTTATTCTTGTACCTTGCTATGTCCCCTGAGGACCTGGATCTGGATTATGTCCCCAGGATTAGCAGACGAGATCTACCCCGAGGTATACGGGTCAGGAGCATTAGCAGGAGCAGGAGCAGGAACAGGAGCAGGCACTGGAGAAGTACCAGATCCAGAAGACGAGGTGATCGTCGAGAATTTCTTCTGAGTATATGTCTTATCCATACTCAGTATTTGCTGTTGTTATCTTTATTCTTGTATCTTGACTATTGTATCAGACTCATTATCGGGTTGTTTCCCGAGTTTATGTTTTATTAAGATTGATCTTGCTTTATGATTCTGATATTGTTGTATTCAGTCTGTGGATGAGATTAATATATTTAGTCCCTCATGATTGTACTAAAGATTAAGTGTAACCTCCGTATCCTGAAATTCGTGCTTAAATATTATTTTTAGATTAATTTGGGGCTAGTGGGATTTTTCCATAATTTTTGTTAATTAAAAACTAGTAACCCTAATTTCCTAGGACTTTCAAGAATTTATTTTAGGGTCAAATATAACTAAAAATATTCCAAACTTTTATTTTAGGTTCTAAATAATAAAATATATTTTCTAGAATTTTTTGGGAATTTTTTGATTATTTTTAGCATTTGTTTTGAGTTAATTATGAAAAAATGAATTAAAAACTAATTTCTAAAAAAGAAAACCCAAAAAGTAATTATTTCTGCCCAGTCAGCAAACAGGGGGCCCACCTGTCAGCCTTCCGCAGCAAACAGTGTCGGGCCCGCCTGTCAGTGACTGCGGGGTGGGTGCGAGCCGAGCCGAGCCAACCTCGAGCCGAGCCGAGTCAGAGTTCGACTCGGACTCAGCTGAGCCGAGCCGCGTCGAACTGTGACCATCCGATTTGGGCGGGCATCATTGGATGGCTGACACGTGTCAACTCCTGAGCCGCGGCTGCTTTCTCTCTCCTCTATATATATATTAGTTTAGTTATTTATTTTTAGGATTTTCCTTCAGCCGAATTTTGGAGAATTGCCATCTAGGGTTCCTTCATCTTCCAGAAGCCATTGCGCATGACTCCAAATTCCAAACGAGGCTTAGTTTTTTGTGTTAGAACGATATTGAGGTTAGCTTTCTGATTATATAATTTGTTTTATGAAATTATGAATATTAAATTCTGGAAAATTCGTAGAGCACAGCATGTCCGAAAATAGATATATTTCGATGTTTTCTTGATTCCGGGAGAACCAGGAATCAGAATCATGAACCGTTTAAAGTTTCGGAAATCTAATGTCGAGATCATTGACATATATTTTTTTCAGAATTTAATTCGATGTATTTTCATACTGTTAATTCTGTAGAACTTCTAGGTTAGAATTTAACTATCGGTGCACGATACGAAACTTGTATGTGCCATAATTCCCAAACGAATTTGAATTCGGATGAGCCGTAAATTCCAGCATGTTTTTGACGCTGAAATCTATAGGAATTCATGCATGAAAGTTGAGTTTGTGTCGGTTGACTTTTCTATCAACAGATCGTCTCGATTTGCGTGCCATGGGTCTCGAGTTGATAAAATTCAGTTCCTTTGGACAAAATTTAGGTATTAACCTAAAAATCAAAATAATAAGATTAAAATAGAATTTTAGAGTAATTATTCCAGAATTAAATAAATTAAAATAAATTATCTTTTGACATGGTAAATTGTAATACATAGGCTATTTGGACTGTGACTTGGACTCTGATTCATACCAGCAGCAGGACCCCAGGCGAGTACATTCTCTGGCAGTTTCTATTATGTTGATTATCTCTATAATTTTTGTTGTATAGCGTACATGACCCTAACACTGTTCTTTACACGAGTTGGCATCATTGAGACCTGTCACGAGGAGTCGTGATTGGAATCCATCGTGCTAGCTGAGGAAATGGGGAAATATTAGTAGCTTATGTGATCATCCCAACCTTACATGCATCATAGCTCACCCACATCTCACGTCGGTGCAGCCTGACCATTACATGCCTCCTAGCCTGTTACATGTGATTAGCCTGACTATTGCTCGCATCATAGCTATCCGGATGGTTAGCCTGACCCTACATGAATCATAGCTAATCATATATAACAAGCCTGATCAGTCCCAAGCCGATCACATGATATACTAATGTTTCACACACTTGGTTAGAGGATCATTGACATGCATCTCTAGTATATTGATCTAGCATCTCGACACGTTCTAGTTGTTGTTCTTGTACACATTTATATACCAGTTCATTGTTCTTGCGTGTACTTAGATTTCTATTTCATTGCTAGATGTACATTGATGATGACATGCTCCAGTATTCCATTTATTCCAGTATTTCTATTTTCAGTATATCCATGCTCGTCAGTATTTCTTATTGCCAGTTATCCATATCTGTCTTGTATTTCTTTACACTGTATTATAGTTTTTGTCAATATGCATGGAACTGCTGTTAGAGGTGTATTTCGTTCCAATCCTGACTGGATATTTTTTCCAGACTGTGACATAGAGGACTTGTTCCGGCATACTTGGAGATTGGATGTTATTGATTGCAGGTTAGACTATTTATTGTTATTTGGACTTGTCTTGTACTTCATTGCTTGCTTCGATATCTCATCGTGCTTTAGCTTATGTGATTGAGTATATTCCATATTATATTATGATATCTGTGTCTCCTTATGGAGTTGGATATTCATGTGAGAGTGATTAGCTAGTATTGTGACCTAGACAGCGTTCTACCGCCGATGCTACGGCGTAGGCTGGACGTACCCACGCTCTCGTGCCCCTATACCGGGTGCGGGTCATGACACATTTTTAGTGGTGGCCCATGCAGGTCTGACTTCATAATTTGTGCGATATCGTAGTAGTGTGACGTCTTAGTTGTACTACTACGTGCCTGCTATAGAATATAGGATATAGGATACTAGGATAAGAGAGGATACTCAATCATAAATTCTTGAGAGATTCCTGGGACGACCCTTGAGAATCTTATTAGAATTTCCAATTTAAATCTTTTCCCGTTGTTCCCGTCTGCTCTTACTTGTTGTTATTAAACTTGAATCTTGTTGATCAGTTATTAAATTTAAATCTTGGTATCATTGTTGAGTTTGATTCTTGTTGACCAGTTGTTAAATTTAATTCTTGGTATCGTTGTTGAGTTGATTTTATATCGAGATGAATTTTACGGACTAAACTTTACGGTATCATCTGATGACATATGTTGATGAGGACAGTAAGAAAGGTAAAACGTCTACTTTGGTTATGGAACCTAGAGTTTATTGCAGCCATATTAGCTGTCGTGACGAGAACGTAGGAACCTGACTTGGATGTACATACTTTAGTTATGAAATTTAGAATTTCTCGCAGCCATACCGGTTGGCGTGGCAAAGATTCTAGATGACATGATTATAGAGTTGCATACCTTAGTTACGGAACCTGTCGTTTATCGCATCTATGTTTACTGGCATGGCGAGGATTCTGAGTGTCATGATTTCTGATAGACGTGTATGATTATCAGGTTGTATCTTAAATTGGTTCTTAAAGTATCATCTCAAGACTTATCTATTTCTGTTATTCCAGGACTTTGTTCCATCGTTTCTTTTCTTTACTAGCAGTAAAGATACCTTCAGTCCTTAATCCCGTTTCTTTTTGAGCTTCTTTTCTTTGAGGATTCCTTGTTAGTGTGATAATTAGTGACTTGCAATTTTGTATGTGTCTTATATTATTGTTGACTGAGTGTGACTTGTGAGTTTGTAAGTGTTTCTTAGTTGGACATGTGAGCAGTAGGCATTAATCTAGAGATACCCATATCATAGTACCTTGTAGCAATAGTTCTATGATATGTGTTATTATAGTTAATATTGGTACTATCGGTAGAAGAAGGAGTAAGAGTATCAATGATGGTTCCAAGAGTAAGTGTCAGAATTAGCATGCCAATCTTGGATAGTCATTAAATTATGTAATTGGATGATCTATGTAAACAATTAAGTATCAAGGAATTGTGTTAAAGATTAATGGAGCATGATGTTCAATTGGATGATTGATACCGGGTATGTTAAGAGTAAAAAAAAAATGTATATGCATAAAGGGTTTTAATGAGATGCCATGAGTAGAGAAATATCAAGATTGATAATGAAAGTTATGGAATGTATCACATATTAGTTTAACAGGCTGTAAAAGGTTTAAGAGATATGCTTATACATCAATCGAGATATGGAACCATATGCCTGTCCTTGAGATTGATGTAAAGCATGGGTATTATAAAAATTGCAAGTGATCATAAGTTCTAGTCAATGTGACGAGGTGATCTAATGATGGAAGCTAGTGTTACTATACCAATAGTGCTAGTGATTCTATATAAAAGATTTGTTGAGCAAGGTGCTAATGACAGTAAGTACTTCGTGTGATGATAATTAGATTGGTGTACCAGTTAATATAGATAAAAATTTATTGGAGAAAATATGTGTGATGATAACTTTAATTATTGGAAGTAATAGTGCAAGTAATCCAGGCAGTGCAATATTCAGTACACAGTTGAGAGTTGTAGATAATTGATGTATTTGTGTGCACCTTGAGTATTAGAGACTGTGAGCATATATGTGTACTTAGATGCTTGTGGATTAAATTTATAATTTGAAGAGTGAAAATGAATTTCAATTTTTAAAGAATTTTTGAGGAGTTAAGATTTTATGTTATTAAATTTTGAGGATTCAAATTCAATTCAATAAACATAGTCAAAGCTATAAAATTTTTGGAAGTGATTAAAAAAATTTATTTCGATATTTGAGTATTTAACTTTTGAGGAAGGTATATACATTTTATTTTAAATTGTTCGAGAAGTTAAATTTTGATAATTTTATTTTGAGGATAAAATTTTATGGTGGGTAAGAAATGTATAACAGTATATGAGTGGTTGATGTGCATGTGTAAGGATCTATTGGCTTGAGAATGCTTGAGATGGCACTGCAAACAGACTTGGGTGTCCATCTAGAGTTGCATTAGGAGCAGTACTTAGTATGGTGTGTTGTACTTGGTGTGCACTTGAGTGATAAGAGCGACTAGTATAAACAATTGTAGTAGGTAAGAGAGCTAGTAGTGAGTGTGCTTGTAGTAGAAACAGTAGTACCAAGGGATAGAGGTATCAAACTTTGGATGCATTATTAAACTATGGTTATGTTAGAGATTCTTGGTATCATATCTAGGTATCAATAGACAGGTGTGTGCAATGAGGATGTATTCATGGATGTTGTGGACTAGTGATTAGTTGATATGGGTATCAGTGTTTAGGGACAAGAAATTAGTGAGTGAATATGCCAGAGTTAAGTGTATATTAGAAGATTAAGATGTCCAAGTAATGGGTTAGAAGGCTATGTTCTGTTCTTTCCTCATATTCCTTTTCTATCTATTTGTTTGATTGATTGATTCCTTAGTACCATAGCTTGTATCAATAATTTTCTTGTTAGAATATAGTTAGTAGTACACCCTAACAGAGACTGCAATACCATGACAAAGGAGACCATAACCATGTATGTTTTTCTAGATTGTATATTGTATGACGGTAGGGAGGATTTTCTTAGACCTTTATTGTTGGTGGTTTGACCGTAGTAAAGATTAATGAAAAGGTTATGGTTTGACAGAGAGAGACAATGTGCCTTAAATTTTGAGGATAAACATTAATTTAAATGAAGAGTTGAGAACTCAATATGGCAGAATTGACGATTCGTTAAAACATTGATTTTTATGAAGATTACAGTATGATTGAAATTGTCATTAAATTTTGAGGAATGAAGAAGATTATCATTATATTTATTTGACTGCAAGATATAGATTTATTTTAAATATTGCAATTGAAGATTTTGCGAGTATTATATTATTTGAGTATTGTGTGGAAAAAGAATCGAGGAATAAGATCACTAATGGATTAGTGTTTGAATTCAAATTTTGGGATGATGATTTAAATTCTATAAATACGCATCGTTTGGACTTAAATTAGAGGAGTAAGATGATTAATGGAATAGTATTTTCGGATGAGATTTTTTTAAATTTTATAAATATGCATTGACGGGATTTCAATTAAAGGATTGGATAGTAAATTTTGTATTTAGTGATTTACTCAAAATTTGAGGAGTAAGATGATTAATGGGTTAGTATTTGAATACAAACTTTTTGGACGAGATTTTTAAATTTTATAAATATACATTGAGTGGATTTAAAATTAGAGGATTGGATATTAAATTTTGTATTTAGTAATTAGCATAAAATTTTTGAGGAGATTATGATACGAATGGAGTTCAATTTTAAATTTAAAGATTTTAGGAATGTGATCTCAATAGAATTTTGGAAGTTTTATAGCAATATGGATTTACTTCATGATTATATGGTTTGATGAATTTAATTTTGATTGTAAAATAATATAAATGAATACATACAACTATTGAGGATTTTAAATTTCGAGGACAAAATTTCTTTAAGGTGGGTAGACTTGTAACCTCCGTATCATGAAATTCGTGCTTAAATATTATTTTTAGGTTAATTTGGGGCTAGTGGGATTTTTCCATAATTTTTGTTAATTAAAAACTAGTAACCCTAATTTCCTAGGACTTTCAAGAATTTATTTTAGGGTCAAATATAATTAAAAATATCCCAAACTTTTATTTTAGGTTCTAAATAATAAAATATATTTTCTAGAATTTTTTGGAAATTTTCTGATTATTTTTAGCATTTATTTTGAGTTAATTATGAAAAACTGAATTAAAAACTAATTTCTGAAAAAAAAAACCCAAAAAGTAATTATTTCTGCCCAGTCAGCAAACAGGGGCCCACCTGTCAGCCACCCACAGCAAATAGTGCCCGGCCCGCCTGTCAGTGACTGCGGGGTGGGTGCGAGCTGAGCCGACCTCGAGCCGAGCCGAGTCAGAGTTCGACTCGGACTCAGCTGAGCCGAGCCGCGTCGAACTGTGACCATCCGATTTGGGCGGACATCGTTGGATGGCTGACACATGTCAACTCCTGAGCCGTGGCTGCTTTCTCTCTCCTCTCTATATATATATTAGTTTAGTTATTTATTTTTAGGGTTTTCCTTCAGCCGAATTTTGGAGAATTGCCATCTAGGGTTCCCAGAAGCCATTGCGCATAGCTCCGGATTCCAAACGAGGCCTGGTTTTTTGTGTTAGAACGATATTGAGGTTAGATTTCTGATTATATAATTTGTTTTACGAAATTATGAGTATTAAATTCTGGAAAATTCGTATAGCACAGCATGTTCGAAAATAGATGTATTTCGATATTTTTGCGATTCCGGGAGAACCAGGAATCAGAATCATGAACAGTTTAAAGTTTCGGAAATCTAATGTCGAGATCATTGACATATGTTTTTCCTAGAATTTAATTCGATGTATTTTCATACTATTAATTCTGTAGAACTTCTAGGTTAGAATTTAACTATCGGTGCACGATACGAAACTTGTATGTGCCATAATTCCCAAACGAATTTGAATTTGGACGAGCTGTAAATTTCAGCATGTTTTTGACACTGAAATCTACAGGAATTCATGATGAAAGTTGAGTTTGTGTTGATTGACTTTTCGGTCAACAGATCGTCTCGATTTGCGTGCTATGGGTCTCGAGTTGATAAAATTCAGTTCCTTTGGACAAAATTTAGGCATTAACCTAAAAATCAGAATAATAAGATTAAAATAGGATTTTAGAGTAATTATTCTAGAATTAAATAAATTAAAATAAATTATCTTTTGACATGGTAAATTATAATACATAGGCTATTTGGACTGTGACTTGGACTCTGATTCATACCAGCAGCAGGACCCCAGGCGAGTACATTCTCTGATAGTTTCCATTATGTTGATTATCTCTATAATTCTTGTTGTATAGCGTACATGACCCTGACACTGTTCTTTATACGAGTTGCATCATTGAGACCTGTCACGAGGAGTCGTGATTGGAATCCATCGTGCTAGCTGGGGAAATAGAGAAATATCAGTAGCTTATGTGATCATACCCAACCTTACATGCATCATAGCTCACCCATATCTCACGTCGGTGCAGCCTGACCATTACATGCCTCATAGCCTGTTACATGTGATTAGCCTGACTATTGCTCGCATCATAGCTATCCGGATGGTTAACCTGACCCTACATGAATCATAGCTAATCATATGTAACAAGCCTGATCAGTCCCAAGCCGATCACATGATATACTAATGTTTCACACACTTGGTTAGAGGATCATTGACATGCATCTCTAGTATATCGATCTAGCATCTCGACATGTTCTAGTTGTTGTTCTTGTACACATTTATATACCAGTTCATTGTTCTTGCGTGTACTTGGATTTCTATTTCATTGCTAGATGTACATTGATGATGACATGCTCCAGTATTTTATTTATTCCAGTATTTCTATTTTTAGTATATCCATGCTCGTCAGTATTTTTTATTGCCAGTTATCCATATCTGTCTTGTATTTTTTTACACTGTATTATAGTTTTTGTCAATATGCATGGAACTGCTGTTAGAGGTGTATTTCGTTCCAATCCTAACTGGATATTTTTTCCAGACTGTGACATACTGGACTTGTTCCGGCATACTTGGAGATTGGATGTTATTGATTGCCGGTTAGACTATTTATTGTTATTTGGACTTGTCTTGTACTTTATTGCTTGCTTCGATATCTCATCATGCTTTAGCTTATGTGATTGAGTATATTCCATATTATATTGTTATATCTGTGTCTCCTTATGGAGTTGGATATTCATGTGAGAGTGATTAGCTAGTATTGTGACCTAGACAGCATTCTACCGCCGATGCTGCGGCGTAGGCTGGACGTACCCACGCTCTCGTGCCCCTATACCGGATGCGGGTCGTGACATTAAGTACATCCTGATGGGTCCATTAAATTGGGTTTGCTCATCGGTGTGTGCTGCTGGCCATTGCCACATGGCTAGTCCCTCGATATTTTGGGACTGGGGCATGATAGATAGAGGGTAGTAGCACAACACTACAAAGAGACCTGTGACCTCATGGTACTGTAGGTGACACCACATGAGAGAGTGAATGTAAACTCCCTCACCCAAAATAGGTATTTTATGTATATTTTATATTGTTATATTTATTATAGATGTTGAATTTATTTAGAATATTCTCTTAGTTAATTAGAAAATAAATTTTTTTTAGTATATTTACTTATATAAATATTTATTTAGAATTATTTTAGGCTATTTTAGATTATTGGGATTTTTCCATAATTTTTAGTTAATTAAAAACTAGTAACACTAATTTTCTAGGACTTTGAAGAATTTATTTTATGTTCAAACTTAGATAAAAATATCCCAAAATTTTATTTTAGGTTCTAAATAATAAAATATATTTTCTAGAATTTTTTAGGAATTTTTTGATTATTTTTAGCATTTATTTTGAGTTAATTATGAAAAACTGAATTAAAAACTATTTTCTGAAAAAGAAAACCCAAAAAGAAATTATTTCTGCCCAGTCAGCAAACAGGAGGCCCACCTGTCAGCCGCCCGCAGCAAACAGTGCCGGGCCCGCCTGTCAGTGACTGCGGGGCGGGTAGCGTTGGATGGCTGCCACGTGTCAAGATCTGAGCCGCGACTGCTTTCTCTCTCCTCTATATATATATTAGTTTAAGTTTATTTCTAGGGTTTTTCTTCAGCCAAAATTTGGAGAATTGCCATCTAGGGTTCCTTCATCTTCCAGAAGCCATTGCGCATAGCTCCGGACTCCAAATGAGGACTAGTTTTTTTGTGTTATATTGAGGTTAGCTTTCTGATTATATAATTTGTTTTACGAAATTATTATTATTAAATTCTGGAAAATTCGTAGAACACAGCATGTCCGAAAATAGACGTGTTTCGATGTTTTCGTGATTCCGGGAGAACCAGGAATCAGAATCACGAACCGTTTAAAGTTTCGGAAAGCTAATGTCGAGATCATTGACATATGTTTTTTCCAGAATTTATTTCGAAGTATTTTTATATTGTTAATTCTGTAGAACTTCTAGGGTAAAATTTAACCATCGGTGCACGATACGAAACTTGTATGTGCCATAATTCCCAAACGAATTTGAATTCGGACGAGCCATAAATTCCAGCATGTTTTTTACGCTGAAATATACAGGAAATCATGCATGAAAATTGAGTTTGTGTCGGTTGACTTTTCGGTCAACAAATCGCCTCGATTTGCGTGCCATGAGTCTCGAGTTGATAAAATTCAGTTTCTTTGGACAAAATTTAGGAATTAACATAAAAATCAGAATAATAAGATTAAAATAGGATTTTAGAGTAATTATTACAGAATTAAATAAATTAAAATAAATTATCTTTTGACGTGATAAATTTGTAATACATAGGCTATTTGGACTGTGACTTGGACTCTGATTCATACCAGCAGCAGGACCCCAGGCAAGATACCTTGCCAAATTGCTTACAGTATTTTGCATGCTTAGTATATTTCTGTATATTTATTGCATTTATGTTTATTCTTGCATGTGTAGTTTTCTTTCAGTCATTACTATGTATTAGATATATTGACACACACATGGCACTTAGTATCATAGAGGACAATCATTAGGCGTATGGGCTTTTAACCACTCTGGTAACACCGTAGTCACTAGCACGCACTATGGTGGGTCGTGTCCGATGGTCGCTACCCCCGAGGTATGTCGATTGATGGAGTCCGAGGGTCGCTACCCCAGAGGTATGTCGGCTGATGATGTCCACTGACGAGCGTGAGGTTGTGAGGATTAGATCGAGTAGCCTATCCTTGCCCATACGTCGAAAAATTATCCTCATTTGCATTCATATAGATTGTCTTGTACATCGTACTTATTATTTTCAAATTATATGCATGTTTATTGTATTCAAATTGGCTCGTATTTTCTGTATCTTGTTACGTCCCTCTGAGGACCTGGTCCGCTGCCAGGTGTATCTATTCTTGAGTATTTGCAGGAGCACAGATTGGATGGCTATATATGTTTCGTGGATGTCCTCTCTTCGAGCCCGTGATTGCTAGATGGTGTTCTTATATGGTGTTGTTGTGTTGTACTTATTTTAATATTTGCTCTTACATTCGAGTTGGTAGTGGATTTGTTTCCATCCAACTATCATCCTTAGATATTTATGTTGACATCTAGTTATATAGATGCTGGTTATTATTTATATTGATTTTCTGTGGATGAGATTTAGATTGTACCCTATGACTTGTGACATATGTTTATACCACTTGTGGATTGATTTTCATATTACAGCGTACGTGTGGATTTTGGTTTCCATATATTGGAGTTGCCATATCCATGCGGCTGGCATGCTTACGTGTTCCTATTCCTACGTATTTTGGGACTGGGACGTGACAGTGAACCTCGACTTCGAGCCATGTTACAACAGCGTAGCACCGTACGAAAGCGTAAGGCTTCATGCTGGGATGTAGTACAGCACTACTAAGTGGCTGGTGACCTCATGCTACAGTGGATGACACCACATGAGGGAGTGAACCTCGGCTTTGAGCCATGTCACAGCGACGTAGCAACGCACAGGATCCCAAGGCTCCATGTTGTGAGTAGTAACGACACTACTAAGAGGCATGTGTCCTCATGCTACAGTGGTATGACACCACAAAAGGGGGATCCTCGGCCTTGGGCGACTATGTCATAGCGATGTAGCACCGCACAGAAGCGCAATGCTTCATGAAGGATAATAAACTCTCTATAGTGGAAGAACTCACCTAAGTGTATGGATAGAGATGTAGACCGTCTCTTGAAGGAAAGCTTGTAGACGGTCAAGATATATATATTAAGACCAGGTCAATACAGGCCTTTAATGTACGACCGGATGGTACAACTGAGGTCATTGTGAGAGTGGAGAGGATAGTAGCTATGGTACAGAATTCAAGGCCTAGTCCATTCCTGTATCGTACTGTTATTTGACCCATGCGAGAATATTCAAGTCATCGGCAACATCTATCGTAATGCATGATGGCAGTAACTGTGAGGAACGCTCGACCATATATTGTGATATATATAAGAGATTATTGGTGTTTTCCACTTAGCTTTGGGAGTTTTAGTCTCACATTGAAAAACCACCAATGTGTATATCTCAATATATAGCTTTGCTTCGTATCGGCATATGCACATAGGGTGGTGGCCCATGTGGGTTGACTTTCCTAGAGAGATTAAGTGTGAACTACTTTATGACAATCTTTGTTTTGTCACCACCTTTGAAAAATTTTCCTTAGGAGCTACTCAGACTCGGACTGGGCTCGGGCTCAAGGGCGCAAAGTGGTACTTTATTGGCGTACTTTGCAGTTAGCACGTCGCATGGTGCTTGTGTGCTCCTTTTATGCGTGAGTTGCATGCACGGTTGCTAGCTCGGGCGCATACTTTATGGCGCATGTGGCCAAAGTGTTATGCATCCCGGCGCTATGCGGCCAAGGCACTATGCGTTCAGGCGTTATGCGACTAGGGGTTATGCGGCCTGGGGCTATGCGGCCAGGCGCTATGAGGCTAAGGTCTTTGTGACAGGCGCTATACGGCCTGGCGCTATGCGGCCAGGATAGGATGAGCGAGTTGTCTATGGAGGGGACATGGTCTGCTATAGGCGACGAATGCGGGATATGGTTTTCTGTGCCTTCCGGAAAATGTGGCTCATGCGGCGCAAGGGCTGCTTTCGGTGTTTGGCGGCACTGTCTGCCTCGTGCAGTACAGCTTGACCAACGACGGAGACGACGCATATGGCTCAGGCGGCGCCTACGGCTTTGACATCCAGTTTTAGGGGATCTAGTCGGTTAGCGCATATGCGGCCTGGTGTTTCCTCAGGCCACATAGCTGCTGAAATCCTCTTTATATATAGATGACCCCCTCTTGCATTTGAGAGAGAGAGAAAACAGATAGAAAAATCGAGTATACCAGATCATATGCGGCCTAGAGTGTCTTCCCCCCACATGGTGTTTTTGAGTGTTTTTGAAGGTGACAAGAGCGTTCCAGAAGTTTATTTGTGAACTTGCTGGTTCCTGGGGGCAGATCGTCTGTACGGTGAATTTTGCTTTGAGCAACGGTGGTTTTGACCACCCAGCAAGAAGCTTTTCTTTAGTACTTTCCTTTACTTCGTTCTGTCCCATTGTAGCGTCTGCGAACGTAAAGAGAAGAACGTTTTACTTGTTGCTTGTTGTTTATTGTAATCTTTATTTTTTTCGAAGTCTATTTGTAACATGTTCTTGGTTCGTGCTTCGTTGGAATCGAGAAATATCAGATGAGGAACTCTTGTGTGAATCTCTGATCTCGATGACGAACTTAGATTCCAGTAAATAACGGACCTTTTGGTCTCGCTAGTAGCTCTACTATGGTCCGCGTTCTACTATCTTTGATCTGTTTCGGAACTAACAAATATCTGAAGATACAAATTACAGGTAACAAGTGAGGGCTTTGCTACTTCTTCATATTTTAATTGTGGCAGTTTTTCAGCTCTAATGGGTTGGAAATAATGTATGCTATATTTGTACTCTCTTCATGTGAGAAGGAGAAACTGATCGAAGAGGAGGAAGAAATGTGCTTTTAATTGCCCACTCTGTCTAGAATCAGACCAGTCTTGTATTTTGCCATTTCGGATCGCTTGTAGCCCCTACTTGTCTGTCGACAATTACTTGTCAAGCAATAGGTTTGGCTTCTCATTCATTAGTGCAAGTGTGTTAAGAGTATCATCAGTAGTTGTGACTCTCCAATACAATTTATGATCTAAAAAAAAAGTAAATGTAAAATGAGTTAGATTTGTTATAGAATAGTAGAAAATGATAAAGTGAGCTCCTGTCCCAAAGATTGTGTGATCAAAAATTGATATGAAAAAATAAAATAAATATAGAAAGTTAGCCTTCAAATTGGGACTTACTATTCTACAAAATGGATCATACAATCTAGAATTTAGAAATTGGGAGACCCAACCTATAGCTTCCAAGAGTAGGATGAGACCAAAAATCTAAAAATTTGAACTAGGAATGAAACTTACTATTATACAAAATAAACTTAGGATGGGACCGAAAATTCTGAATCTAGAAATGGGAACGTTGATGAGCCTTACTAAGGATGCTTTAACATGACTGCTTTCAGGAGGTTAAATCCTCTACATTGACCATCCATGGTAGGTAGGGATGGCAACGGGAAGGGTATGGGCAGGAGACCATACCTTCCATCTGCCATCCCTGAGTAGTGTTCGAATTTTCGTCCTTGTTCTCGGTCGGGTTTAATTTTTTGTACTTTCATCCTAGTTCCCGTTCTGTTAACACTTTTGGGGTCGAATTTTTCCGTCTCCGTGTCTCCCGTCACATTAACCATTTTTCCTATAAGCTTAAAAAAACTATTTTTATTCTAAAAAAAAATATTGTTTTCATTCCTAAAAAATAAAAATAAATACAAAACAGGTTAATAAAATCTGATTTTCATAATAAAAAATATATACTAAAAGATAGAAAAAATGGCACAATACAACAAAAGAAGAATATTAATCCAATGGATTGTACATATGGATATAAGTAATCACGGTCGAAGTTTTATCAGAACGGAGAGTAAGAACATATCCGACTCCAAATCCAACCATTTTTTTTAATTTTCATTCCCGTCCCGTCTTCGTTTTTAATTTTCAAACTGTCTCCGACAAAGGGAAAAAAATGGTCCCCATCGAAGAAATTGACATCCCTAATGGTGAAATTGACAAATGTCTTCATTAAATAAATTCAAAAAAAATCCTAAAAAATTCTAGTAAATATCTTAGACCACTATGAACATAGGAATACATTTTCGAGTCATTCTACAGTAAGTTTACGGTAGTTCTTATAAGGCTATACAAATTAGGAATCTTAGGTTTTTAACTAAATTTAAATTTCTAAAATTTCTCAATAATTCCCTAAATTTCTAATATAGGTATATTTTAGGATATTTCCAGTTCTTAATGTCACTTCCCATTTTTGATATACGTATTTGGAATGTATTATTTCTTGCTTGCATGATAATTAGGTTGCATGGAGATTAGACCCATTCTTTGGTTCAATTTTGTTCATGGTTTATTTGTGAGGTTGGGTTTGGTCGTGATTTGAACCCATGGTCTAAGCCTCAAACCCTAAGCTATATAAGTCATCTTCTTTCTCTCTCTTCCATCGTTCTCTCATTTCTTCTTCTTCTTCTTCTTCTTCTTCTTCTTCTTTTTCTTCTTCTTCTTCATTTAGGCAAGTACACCTTGCATGACATGGAGAAACATTTAGGTTTTATTTTTTTATTTATTTTGCATTTTATTAGTCTAATATTTGTGCCATGAGTTTCTAAGCACTTTTAATACTTGGAGTTTTCGGTTTTGATGGGTGAATTTGAGTAGATCTACATTTAAAGTTAGAATATTTTATGGATTCTATAATTTTTTTGTTTTGATCTATTAAAACTTGGTATCTTTGAACTAATTGTTCCATGTGATAGAGCATTCAATTTCAGGCGATTTTGGCTTTTGATTCACTTGATTTGGAGTTAAAATAAATATTTTATGAAGGACACAAGTTTTTGAATTTTTGAAGCTTTTCTATGGTATTCTTGCTGATTTTGGGACGATGCAGTCCATACGGCAAGGGAGGCTATGAGGCAGAGATGCCTTGCGGTTGGAACTCCCTCCGCAGACCCTTCACAGCATGCTTTTCTCTTGTGATGAGCATGATTGTTTGCATGCGTGCTCTGAGTCATGCACCTGAACGAGCCATGCGACAGATCTTACTATGGGCCTGATCTTTCCATGCCCCTAAGGGTACATGCGCCAAGCCACCATGTGCCTAGTACTGAATGCCTAACTTGTCATGTTCATTTTCATACGCATGATTTGCTATGCGCCAGGCCGCTATGCTTCAGGCTCATCTCCGCTATGATGTTGTGCACATGTGCCATGCAACAAGCCTTGCCATGCAATGACTTGTACATGCGTCATGCGCCATGCAGCAGATTTCTATTGTTTCAATATAAAAATAAGTTGTGCAAACTTGGTTTCGTATATTAAAATCAAAGAAAGTATAAAGAATCCTTAAACAAAAAATCTGAGTACAAAAGAATTTTGGGGACTGTGACGATGGAAATCGAGTATTGCAGCTGACTCATTTACTGCGTTGACGGTCCGACGACGAAGAAACTTGCTAGGTCTCTTGCTCACTGGCACGAAAGATAGCAACTAGGCTCCTGAGCGTGCTTTCTCTTTGTCTCTCTCTGTGAACCTCTCTTGTGAGAATACATCCCTGCTATTTTTAGCCATCTACACTGGATGGCTTATGCGCACGCATACGCTATGCACCATTTTAAGGTGGATGCATGGGTGTTCTTAACATAATATGGTTGCAACCATGGGCACATGCCACGGTCAGGTTGCCACGTGGCATCAGTTGTGATATGCTGTTGATAAAATCTCGGTTGGAAGACGAGATTGTTTTTAACCCATTCTGTGCGTTACTTTGTCAATTCGACACGTGGTCAGCACTGATTATTTTAAGATTTTTTTAGTTGTAACAGAAAGATCATGAAAGCTGACTGACCCCTGAGGGTAGGGCTGTAGAGAGACTAGCCGCATGGATCTTGGTCCTCGTGGATACTAAGCCTTATGAACACTCTGGCCGCATGTGGACTGTGACACATGGAGTCGGGGCCACATGTGAGCTTTTGTCGAGATGGACCTTATGAACACTCTGACCGCATGAGGACTGGGACGCATGGAGTCGGGGCTGCATACGAGTTCTGTCGTGAACAAGTGGCACTGCACGCCTGACAGAGTCATTAATACACGTGTGACTTTATGTCTTTTAGTGTGCCGCCTTTCTCAGGATTCTCGAAGTTTTCAGGGTTATGTTAGAACCTTTATGACATACAGTTAATGTTGTGTCAGGGCCTTATGCGGCTTCTACTTTCATCGATGTCTGGGCCACATGGATGCTTTTACAAACTAGATGAGTCCCTTGTCCACATGGGCTCTATGCGGCTCAACTTTATTAAATCAGGTTTTGGAGGCACATCTTCTGGGCGCATGGACTCTATGCGTCCTGTCTTAACCAAGTCAAGTTTTGAAAGCATATCTTTTGGGCGCATGGACTCTGATTTTTCATGCTTCTACAAGACCCCCTTTAAATCTTTTAAACTGATAAGTTTGGAATACTTTGAACAAGAAGCATGGATAAAAAAATTACTTTGGGCCGCATGGATGACGTATCGAATAAACTTGCTGCCGCATAGACGAACTTGCAAGGCTATCAGATTTTTATTTTAATACAAGATTTGACTCGATCTTCGAGAGGATCTCTTAGGATTCTGAGCTATTCTTCTGACACGGCTCCCGAGATAGCAGTTTCAAACGATAAAGGCGAATCAAAAGACCAAATGACGCCAACTGTCACGCAGATATAGGTGGCTCAGAATTTGAGGCACTGCCATTATCTCTAGCCGTCTATTGTTGCCTATATATAGAGGCTCTGTATGAGAAAGATAACTTTTACTTGCTGCTCGAGTTCTTCTTCTTCCTTCGACTTCCTCCTTTGTCTCCTTGCTCAATCGCCATGGCCCCTAAAGCTTCTTCCTCCTCCGCCGCCAAGGAGGCCGACAAGGGGAAACGCCCCATTTCTGAAGGAAAAGCCAAGGACATGCCCCCCAAATATTATTTTGGACGTCCAAGTGCCGATCAAGGGTAGGGCAACGGAGAAGACATCTCCTGAACACATAGACACTCTGTCTACGGTCTGCCGCATGGATGAGAGATCATCTAGAACATACGCCAACTTTTTTACATAATCCTGTCGCATGGATGAGAGGTCGTCTAGAGCATGCATGGATTTTCATGTTTGGCTCAGCCGCATGGATCATGCGCTGGTCATAACTTGACCGCATAGATAAGAAAGATGCGCCGACTATGACTCTACCGCATGGGTGATACCACATGCGCCCAAAGTGGCTCAGCTGCATAGCTGATATGACATGCGCCAACTATGTCTTTGTCGCATAGATTATATAACATGCACTGACTACGACTTTTGTTAGTGGTGCATATCGTCACTTGAAGGTTCTAACCCCCTTCTCACTTTTCTGAATTTTTCTTTTGAAGTAACTTTACCCGTAGCTCCTTCTAGGAAAGTGCTTCTGGGGCAGGCTCAGGCCGTGCTGGGAGTAAGATTCGACGACATAGTAGCAAAATTCTGGGCCCAGATAGACAAGGACCAACCTGCGACAAGGCAAAAAGTGATTGTAGACCAGACTTGGTTTTTCCTGCTTAGCCAAATAAAATTTGGGCCGATTGCAACTAGCAGATGCACTTTCTTCTCGAATTCCATCTTTTGTTTGGGGATGCTCTTACCAATTCATACCCTGAGGTAGTGAAGATAAAAGAGGACTAGGACTTCACTTCTTATGGAATAAAAATGCACATGCCTGGCATGGAGCGCCAGTTATTAATGTCGACTTTTAACATGATGCTCGTTCCAAGAAGGATGGAGGGGACTTTAACCCCAGACCAGTCAGGGGCCCTGGTTGGCCGTATCTGCTCTATTTTAAAACTAAAGAAGGAGATTGCAGTTTACAAGGAGTCACCCTCATATGCTCTTAGGGGTTTAGCACCTGGTGCCATTGCGAGCGAAATAGGGCTGAATATTCATCCTCATCGTGCTGAGACTTTCCTAAACGGCTTGGCTAGTAAGGGGTCTTATCCAACAGGGAGACTATGTTTGCTTAACTGGGTGCATTATTCAGTCCCTTGGATTAACTTAACCTTATGGGCGCTAGAGAATTACAACGAACCCTCAAAGCGGCTAATCTGTATTACGCCATAAGGGGCTCCTGTTATGGCTTGGAGACAAATCCGGCTCTGTTGCTCGCCTAGACTGAACTGTACAACTGTGGCACCGAGAAATTCTTTACTCCTGAAGGTGAGATGGGGCTCACGCTCTACAAGATTTACGATGTCTCATGGCTACCCTGTGTGAGGAGGCGTACAAGAAATATACTCCCAGCAATGAAGAGTTGAGAGAGCTGGAAAAGAAGAACCCGGAGTTCCTTGATGTGTACAACAAATTGTTGTGCCATCATAACACTTGCCAAAAGCTCTGCAAGAAGAAGGATAAGATTTTAGAGGGGAACTCCCCCCATATTACATCTTGGACTCATTACCTATTCCCGGTTGACGACTCGGGTCAGGTCGGCATTCGGAAGCCCCAGTCTCAGAGGAAAGTTATCGAGCTAGTGCACAACTGTCCAAAATCCTCTTAAATTGGTGACAGATTTGGTGGTCTTGACGACTCATTCAGCTATTTTTACCAAGACACCTAATCGTTATCTGACAAAGTTGCGTTGGCTGGGTTCTTGATGATATGGTTGCAGAATTGTGTAGCCCCGGGGGGCTCAGGGACGATCGAAAGGGTCAGCCAAAACCTCATTCTTTCAGCGGTAAAGTTAGTCTTCGTTAGCTGGCTTGCTTTACTTTTTGTGATGGTCTGCAGTATCAATCACAGGCTTCATAGTTTCGTGAAGAAGATGATGGACCATGGTGGTTCTAGAGATTTTAACCGGGTTGAGCTGTTATACCATTATTTAATATACTTGTTGTTAAGGCATTGTCTTCCCATGATGGCCCCTGGTTTGGAGGGGAATACGACGGACAAAGTTACTTTTATCTGTCATTATGGTAGGATAGCCTGTTTCTACACTGAGGTTCCCCCTTGCCGGCGTGCACTTGCCTTCTTAGATAGTTATTCCTTCTTTGTCTCTGTTCTTAAGTTCACAGAAGTTGAGATAAACATGGAGCAGCGTGACGGTGTTGCTGGCAGCCAGGCCTTATCGCCAAGGGTCTTTCACAGGCTTCTTTTCATCCGACCTTTCTATCTAGTGTATCGAAACTGGAACCTTGTTTTCTTGGAACCCTACCTACCGAGCAGGTTTTCTCGTTAGTTCGGATACAGCTAGTTTATGCTTGGCAACCTAAGTCCGTGTCTAGGCTTTAAAGGTAGCATCCTCGATGGTGCTCGAGCCTGGGACTATTATGTTGCGTTTGTCACTGGAGTCTCCTTCATGTTGCTTGACATTAGCGCTTCCCCGCAAATTCTCTATGCAACAGCTAATTTTTATGTATCTGTAAATGTGCAGTCGTCCGGCTTCGATCGGGAGACTAGATTCATTAAGGGCACTAAGCTAATGCCCCAAAGCAGCAAGCTCAAGAAAGATTTGGGGAGAGGCAAGGGATGCCCTGCTCCCTCGCTTGCTGGTCCTGAGTCAACAACGGGAGAGGAAAATACTTCTAACAAACCAATACCCCCGGTAACTTCTCCGCTGAAGCGCAAGGCCTCCACAGTGAGGACCCTCATCTCCTAAGAGGCAAAGATCTTGACCAGTCGCGACTGCGGGATCAGGTTTGAGGAAGAAGCTTGCCAGTAAGTCTTCTTCCAAGGATGCGGGGGAAGAATAAGAGGTAAGGCCCCTTGCACTGGTGGTTTACCAACTAGATTTGGCGGTATCCCTAAAATCTCTTAGCTTTATTACTGTGTCCTCCCCTTACGATACCCTTCTCCCTGGCTTATCTGGATTTGTGTAGAGACCGGGAGAAGGAGTGAGAAGACTTATCTCATGAGTTGCTACCTCGGGGGTTTCATATAGGGAAGATTCGAAGACGTCCTCCTCAGTCGAGCCTGGCATTTTTGCTGGAGAGCCCATTGTCGAGGCGACGAGAGGATCCAATACGAGTTGGACATCTAAGGAGCCCGATGCTTCTTTGGCTGACATCTCGATGGCTGATCTAGATGCCATGGGGACAACTCTGACTGCACTGAATGAGCCACAAACCTCGTTACCTACCCCGGGTATACTGTTTCGCTACTTCTCGAGCGATAAATTTTTTTGGCTTCAGTTCTCTATTCTTTCGGTAAAGCTAATCACTAGTTGTTCTAGTTTGACAAGCCCTTCCTCGCTCGTAAAGATATTCGATATGGCGACTGAAGAGGGTATAGTAGAAGAGGAGGAGCAAGGGCTCGTTAAGGCGAGGCCTGTGTCATCCTGCGTTCCTCCGCAGCTGGGGAACCTTCTGATGGCCCTTCCCTCGTGAGAGGCACGGAGCCTGAATTTGATGTCGATGTATCTGATATGAAGGCTACTCTACCATCTTCTTAAGCTGTTATCGGGCAATCCGATGCTGGCGCACCTTCGGGTGTGGAAGCTACGAGGATTCACGAGGAGCCTACTCTTAGTTTTTCTGAAACGGTGGAAGCGGAGCCACCTTCCCAGGCTGCCATTGGGCAACTTAAAGCTGGCACATCCTCGGGTACTGAAGCTACGAGGCTTCCTGAGGAGCCTGCTCTTGGTTCTTTTGAAACAGTGGCAGCGGAGCCTCCTTCCCAGGTTGCCGTTGAGCAACCAGAAGTCGGCACATCCTCGGGTGTTGAAGCTACGAGGCTTCCTGCGAGGCCGATACCTTGTCAGCCCCATTTTCCGGCGCACTTTTGTGCATATTGTCCTTGGCGCACTTTGGCGCATATTGTTTCCTAGCCCAGCCATTGTTTAGACCGGACCCGAGTTATGGAGAGAGTAGATTTGGTTGGGTTTGTGGCATGTGTGACTTGGATGGGTTTGAGTGATCCAACAATCCACATCTCAAACCTAAATCTATATATTTTCATTTTTCTCTCTCTGCTCATTATTTTCTTTTTATTTTTCTCTTATGTTTTCTCTCTTCCTCCGTAGGCAAGTACACCTTGCACAAGATAAGAACCATAGATTTTTGTATGCTTTTAATTCTTAATAGTTTATGTTTATTTCTAGCTCATATTGTTGGGACCGAGCACCCCTTCATCTTTAATACTTGTTGTTCTTGATTTTTTTGGTTGGAATTGCATAGACTTGAGTTTGGGTCAATAGGTTCATTTTTGTTTTCTTGGGGTTTGATCTCCCAAAACTTTGTATTTTATAAAACTAATTAGCTTATAGTTGTTCGCCATTAAAATTGATTGGTTCAATAATAAACACAAGAAAGTACAAAGAGGTCATAGACAAACAATCTAAGTACAAATTTTTGATTATGGGTGTGACGATGGATAAAGAGCGCTATGGCGGCTCCTTTACTCCGTTGACTATCCGACGCAGGACAAAGAAGCTTATGCCCTTTCTTTGTTTGGCTCTATATGCTCTATGTTTCTCCTCTCCTTGTGTATGTGTGAATTTTGGGCATGCCGCCCGGGTATGTATAGTCATCCTTGGGCGTGCATTTGTTGGGCCGCGTGGATGCTAGAGGGTGCCACGTGTGCCTCCTTAACAGGGGTCATCTATAACCGTGAGCAAGCTAGGCTGCCACGTGGGCGCTTGTTGGGATTTTTTATTGCTAAAGATCTGGGTGGTTCTCGTCCTTTGTGGGCGTGACTTGGTCAGCTTGACACGTGGTCCGTACTTGGTTAGAGAGAATCACTCCTGTTGTAACAACAAGACTTGGTCTTCATGGACTCTGGGATGCATGTGGCCAGTGACGTATGAGGAGCATAAAATTCGGAACACATGGGGCCAGAGACACATGGAACGCATGAAGTCTGGGACGCATGGGGCCAGAGACGCATGGAACGAATGGAGTCTTGGATGCATAAGACCAGAGATGCATGGGATCTTTGTTGTGTTATACACGTGGCGCTGTACACGCATCGAGAATGAAGTTCTGTGTAACACCCGTTTTTTTTTCAAAATTTCAAAAAAATAAATTTCTGGATTTTTCTGTAATTTTTAATTAATTATTAAAAATATCCTTCATGGATTAATATTTTTATATATTAAATTAAGTATTAAAATATTAAAAAAATTATATTTTTGGGTATATTATTAATTATTGGATGTTGTGTATTTTTTTTGAAATTTATTGGACTCAAAAACTATTTTTAAATGGCTAAAAATACCATTTTTGTTTATACCAGATTAAACCGGGTTGAACCGGACTGAACCGGACCAACCTAACCCAACCCAGCTGAACCAGACCAGACCCAAACCCTAACCCTAACCCTAACGGGTCGAGTCTGGACCCGACCCGCATACCCGCCTACCCGCCTATATAATACCCGTTAACCCTTACACAGTAACACCCCCACGACCCCGATCCCCACTCCCCGCTTCCCCCGCCTCCGACGCGCAACCTCTCCGCCATCACCGCCCCGCCTCCGCCCACGACCCCGCTCCACCCTCCCCCGCAATCGCCTCTCCCCTTCCCCCTCCTATTTAAACCTCCCGAGCCTCACTTCACCGCCACCGCCAACACCAAATCACCATCCACCACCGCCTCTCCGTCGACCCCTGGCCACCGAGCTCGCCGCTACGACCCACGACCGCCGGCGACGACTCCCCTATCGACACAACAACCCGCCTCCACCGGAGTAACCCAACGCCGGCCGAGCTCCGCCACCCCGCATTCGCCGCGCTGCCGAGTGTACACAACGTACAGTCGTCACCTACCCCTGTTCAGGTGAGAGTTTCACTCTCCTCGTCATCTTATTTTTTTGAACCGTCTGCTGTGACGCGTTCCCTGTATAACCCCCTAGAAACCCGTACAATCGGTTTGGGGTATCGCGTCCTGTGTCTGTCGCAAACCGCGACGCAAAAACAAGAAAAACCCACCCTATTTCTAAAATTCAGAAATTGGTCCCGAACTTGCAAGTTCACGACCGTTTTGCGTGCAACCTGTTAACTATATATAAAATCTACTTGAACAGTAATTTAGACCATATGACCAAGTTTTAAACCTTGTAATTTGTTTAATTTATGGTGTTGTAGATTGTGATTTATTCGAGGGTGAAAATGACCAAAAACTTGGTTATTTAAAAACCCAATTTTTCTTAAAACTGGGTGCGCCCCGCTAAATGAGGTGACTTGGTCATGTGCGAACTTCACCGAAAGGTGTGCGCGGTTAATACGGACGTGTGGAATTTTGCGAAAGTTGATTTGGATGTGCGTGCACACCGGAATCAACGTGTATCCGTCGACAATACCCCATATCAATCCTGTTCTGAAACTCGTTGTAACTTTTTGTACGCTCGTCGTTTCGAAATGAAACTTGTGCCATCAGACTCGTAGCAATACGCTGGTCCCGTGATCCAAGTTTGGTTCGATTCTGAGAACGTTGATAAAATCCCGTATCGTGGGCCCTACGGCTCATCGAAATCCAGGCGATTTTGTGATCGGCTCATCGGAATCCAGTTCTGGATATTCCATTGGGTTCGTATCGTCGTTCTGGACTTGTAGACACTAAGTTTGACGAATTTGGAGAACATTATCCCTGTCATGTTTTTCGGTACGAAGTGGGCCACATGTGGAAATCGCTTTGACAAAAAATTATCAATTTTGCCCCTATGTCCAAATTGGACTTATGGATAGGAAATTCTAACTATTTCATATCTTTTGAATATGATGGTAGTATTTATTTCAGCAACCAAAGGAGTACCTGCAGATCCCGCTGATACTAGAGCAGCAGTTGGAAACCAAATCCTAGGTAAGTGTACCTTGCCATACTTGCAGTAAATTGCTTATTATTATTCTCTTGATCTATTCTGAGTTATAACTATTCAACTTAGGACCGTGTGACATTACTTAACGTTCAATAATATTCGGGTGTCAACGCCATACGCGGAGTTGTGTAACGTCACCTAGACATGGATATCGAGACACTATACATTTTCGTACTTGCATCATCAAGTACGTCATACCATAGGATACTTGACACTGTTCATGAGACAGAATCTTCCTGAGATATTCATGGTAATTTTGTATAGGCTACATGATTCGTGGCATAGATATTATATATGCATAGCTATCATTATGACTTGCTACATCAGTTAGAGGTCTTGATCTTGCGAGGTCTTGATCTTGCGTGACATGGACATGAGACGTCGTGGACATGAGTGATTACATTGGGTGGGGAGAGACACACAGGCTACAGGTTGATTATATTATTACGGTGCCGTAGCCATGCCGAGCTAGGCTCCTACATGATATCACTGCTACCGGCTCCCCGACATTGAGCTTGTAGTAGTCTCAGCCTGAGTTCTAGTAATGCTCTCATTTTGTATATCACTTAGCTGGATACATAGTATACCCTATTGATTCATTTATTATTATACTGTATTTATTCTGGATTGAATTATTCTTGTACCTTGCTATGTCCCCTGAGGACCTGGAATCCGGATTATGTCTCCAGGTTTAGCAGAGGAGATCTACCCCAAGGTGTACGGGACATGAGTAGACATTGGAGCAGTACCATCACCAGAGGACGAGGTGATCACCGAGAATTTCTTCTGAGTATCTGCTTTATCTGTACTCAGTTATTTCTGTTGTTTTTTGTTTATTGAATTAATGTATCAAACTCATTATCGGGTTATTTTTCGTGATATATTTTATTGAGACTTGATGTTGCTTTATACTTCATATAGAGTGTATTTATTTCTGTGGATGAGATTAGTATTATAGACCTTTATAGTTGTTTTACAGCTTAAGTACACTCTGATGGGTCCATTAAATTGGGTTTGCCCATTGGAGTGTGCTGTTGGCTATTGCCACGTGTCTAGTCCCTCGGTATTTTAGGACTGGGGCGTGACATAGTTTTTGTGGTGGCCCATGCCGGTCAACGACTAAATTGTTTTAGTTTCAACTAAGGGACCGAGCAAGCCTGCGATAAGGATAAGATAAGTTATAGGATCTCATCCACTTGCTTGAATCGTTCTTGATCTCTATATCGAATTTGAATTAGTTTCTTGACTTGCATCCTGCCTTGATTCCTCTGTGCACCTCTTATAGTTTATTTTGGATGCAGAATAATGGATCCACAGCAAGAGACGAGACTCCTGCAAGAACACCACCAGGTGTTGTAGTTACCCACGAAGATGAAGTGACACCAGTTGGTGGAGGTCAATCAACACAACAAAGCAGTCAAGATACCTCAAGATTTCGAAGAGACGACATTCCACCTCCGCCATAATTCATACTACCAATGCCCGTATTTCCACAAGGGTAGGCTATGGACAGGCAACAGATGTTTCAAATATTGTATGCAATGATCAAGCCCAACAATAGGTTCAACAAGAGGCTCTGCGTCACAAGGTAGAGAATTTAAGGAACAACCTAGTACTCGCACGAGAGCAGGCGAATCTACCAGCACAATGGCTATCGACAGGCTCTATCACCAATTTTTGCCAGCTGAAGCCCCGCACCTTTTCTGGCAAGAAGGAGCCCACTGAAGTTCATGAGTGGCTCACAAACACTCAGCATCAATTGGAAGCAGCTGAGCTTCCAAGGGAGCGTTGGATGACTACCGTCCGGATGCAGTTAACGGACAATGCACATCACTGGTGGCTATCTGAGAAGACACGGCTCGGACCAGACCGAGTCACTTGGGAAGAGTACAATGCGGAGTTTATTCGTCTGAGTCGCTTCGCCCCTACCTTGATCCTGACAGAAGAGGAGAAGGCTGAAACGTTCTTCGACGGACTAAACTTTGAGCTACATAAACTGATTGGATCTGTTGCACCTACTTCTTACTCGGACGTCCTTGCTGCAGCACGGCTCATGGAGCGCGTCACCATGAGAGAGTCCAGTCTGAAGCGGCCTTTCACATCAGCACCAGCCAGAGCACCACATGAAGAAGCTGTAAAAAGATCTCATATGCACCAACCACCTAGAGCATCTCCGCAGGCACTGCCTATCTGTCAATATTGTGGCAAACGAGGCCATATTGAGAACGAGTGTAGAAACAAAATGGGATTATTTTTAATTTGCGGATCTAACCAACATTTAGCCAAGGAATGCCCTGAGCGTCGAGAGAAAGCAACAATGGTAAACCGACAAGCTTTACCAGCACCGAGGCCAGCCTATCCAGCATTGGAAGCACCACATACGGGAGATGAATGAGTCATCCCACCAGCTCCAGGGGGGTATCAGCCGAGGCCATCTTTGGCAACCCAGACAGCACTTTTTCTGCAAGCCCAGCAACAACATAGGACACCACCACAAGGACGCGGACAGGCTTTTGCAATGACAATGGCGGACACACAGACTCAAGAATTAGAGAATACGCTTAAGATTTAAGTTATTCATAGCTATCTATTCCTAGTAATGCTTTAGCACGTGCCTGTTAGTTCATGTCTTTAGCCTTGAACCTAGTATTTTGAACTTGTTAGTATTTGATACCCAAGTTGCTCATAAGTTGTAGTTGATCCTTGCTCTAACTAGATTCCATTACTCTTGAATTTTTTTTCTCTCAATTCCTAGGGAAAAGTTTTTCCTTTCCTATGTGTTTTGTTTAACCCTCACCCTCGATCTTTCCTTGTTCATGTTTCCTTACTCCTTGTGTCGTGCTTCAACCAACATGTCTAGCAACCGCGTCATCTCTGCGGTCGATTATTTTCTTAATTGTGATGACGCAATTCTTTTAAGGTGGGTAGATTGTAATACCTAGGTTTTTTTCAAAATTTTAAAAAAATGAATTTCTGGATTTTACGGTGGTTTTTAATTAATTATTAAAAATGTCCTTCATGGATTAATATTTTTATAGATTAAATTAAGTATTAAAATATTACAAAAACTATATTTTTGGGTGTATTATTAATTATTGGATGTTGTATAATTTTTTTAAAATTTATTGGACACAAAAACTATTTTTTAAATGGCCAAAACACCATTTTTGTTTAAACCAGACTAAACCGGGTTGAACCGGACCAACCCAACCCAGCTGAACCGAACCGGACCCAAACCCTTGCCCTAATGGGTCGGGTCTGGACCCGACCCGCCTACCCGCCTACCCAATACCTGTTAACCCTTACACAGTAACACCCCCATGACCCCGATCCCCACTCCCCGTCTCCGACGCACAACCTCTGCGCCATCACCGCCCCGCCTCTACCCACGACCCCGCTCCGGTCTCCCCCGCAACCGCCTCTCCCCTTTCCTCTCCTATTTAATCCCCCCGAGCCTTACTTCACCACCACCGCCAACACCAAATCACCATCTCCACCGCCTCTCCGTCGACTCCCGGCCATCGAGCTCGCCGCTGCGACCAACGCTCGCCGATGATGACTCCCCCATCGACACAGCAACCCACCTCTACCGTAGCAAACTGCCCCCGGCCGAGCTCCGCCACCCCACATTTGCCGCACCGCCGTGTGTACAAAACGTACAGTCGTCACCTACCCCTGTTCAGGTGATAGTTTCACTCTCCTCATCATCTTGTTTTTTGAACCATCTACTGTGACGCATTCCCTGTGTAATCCCCTCGAAACCCGTGTAATCGGTTTGGGGTATCGCGTCCTGTGTCTTTCGCAAACCGCGACGCAAAAACAAGAAAAACCCACCCTATTTCTAAAATTTAGAAATTGGTCCCGAACTCGCAAGTTCACGACCGTTTTGCGTGCAACCTGTTAACTATTTATAAAATCTACTTAAACAGTAATTTAGACCATATGACCAAGTTTTAAACCTTGTAATTTGTTTAATTTATGGTGTTGTAGATTGTGATTTATTCGAGGGTGAAAATGATCAAAAACTTGGTTATTTAAAAACCTATTTTTTTTTGAAACTGGGTGTGCCCCGCTAAACGAGGCGACTTGGTCATGTGCAAACTTCACCGAAAGGTGCGCGCCGTCAATACGGACGTGTGAGATTTCACAAAAGTTGATTTGGATGTACGTGCACACCAAAATCAATGTGTATCCGTCGACAACGCCCCGTATCGACCCTGTTCTGAAACTCGTTGTAACGTCATTTATGCTCGTCGTTTCAAAATGAAACTTGCACCATCAGACTCGTAGCAATACGCTGGTCTTGTGACCCAAGTTTGGTTCGATTCTGAGAATGTTGACAAAATCCTGTATCGTAGGCCCCACGGCTCCACTTAACGTGCGATTTTGTGATCGGCTCATCGAAATCCAGTTCTGGACATTCTGTTGGGTTTGTATCATCGTTCTGGATTTGTAGACACTAAGTTTGACGAATTTGGAGAATATTATCTCTGGCACATTTTTTGGTGCGAAGTGGGCCACATGTGGATCCTGCTGATACCAGAGCAACAGTTGGAAACCAAACCTCAAGCAAGTGTACCTTGCCATACTTGCAGTAAATTGCTTATTATTATTCTCTTGATCTATTCTGAGTTATAACTATTCAACCTAGGACCGTATGAAATTACTTAACGTCCGAATAATATTCGGGTGTCAACGCCGTACGCGGAGTTGTGTAACGTCACCTAGACATGGATATTGAGACACTATACATTTTTGTACTTGCATCATCAAGTACGTCATACCATAGGACACTTGACACTGTTCATGAGACAGAATCTTCTTGAGATATTCATGGTGATTCGGTATAGGCTACTTAATTCGTGACATAGATATTACATATCCATAGCTATCATTATGACTTGCTGTATCAGTTAGAGGTCTTGATCTTGCGTGACATCGACATAAGATATCGTGGACATGAGATGTGTGATTACATTGGGTGGAGAAAGACATACAGACTACATGTTGATTATATTATTACGGGCCGTAGCCACGCTGAGCTAGGCTCTTACATGATATCACTGCTACCGGCTCCCCGATACAGAGCTTGTAGTAGTCTCAGCCTGAGTTCTAGTGATGCTCTCATTTTGCATATCACTTAGCTGGATACATAGATTACCCTATTGATTCATTTATTATTATACTATATTTATTCTGGCTTGAGTTATTCTTGTACCTTGCTATGTCTCCTGAGGACCTGGAATCCGGATTATGTCTCCAAGTTTAGCAGAGGAGATCTACCCCGAGGTGTACTGGACATGAGTAGACATTGGAGCAGTACCATCACCAGAGGATGAGGTGATCGCCGAGGATTTCTCCTGAGTATCTGCTTTATCTGTACTCAGTTATTTCTGTTGTTTCCTGTTTATTGAATTGGTGTATCAAACTCATTATCGGGTTGTTCCCCGTGATATATTTTATTGAGACTTGATGTTGCTTTATACTTCATATAGAGTGTATTTATTTTTGTGGATGAGATTAATATCATAGACCTTTATAGTTGTTTTATAGCTTAAGTACACCCTGATGGGTCCATTAAATTGGGTTTGCCCATTGGAGTGTGCTGCTGGCCATTACCACTTGTCTAGTCCCTCGGTATTTTGGGACTGGGACATGATATTCTGTGCTGACGTGAGACTTCTATCATTTAGTGTGTTTACGTCTTTTGAGAAAATTAGAAAAATCCCTTTGGTTAGGATTCTGTGCCAGAGACAATCATGTTAATAGGACATATGTCAGGTCCAACTGCGGTTAAAAGCTGCTTCGGCTGATTAGAACATATGGACGTAGCCTTGTTGGGCCGCAGGGTAATTCTGTGGCCCGATCTCTACTGAACTTTCTTTTGGGTGCACATGATTGTTGAACGCATGGGCTTGTATTTTCCATGCTTCTACAAGACCCCATTCAAATTTTCAAACTGATAAGTTTGGAATACTTAAATAAGAAGCATGGAGGAGGTGTCTTCGGTCGTATGGATATTATGTCGCATGACCGTTGGGACCGCATGGTAGTGGGCCGCATGGTCGCGGGCTGTACAGATGAGCGCTTCCAGGCTGTCACATCTCTATTTAATACAGGATTCTAGTCGATCCTTGGGGGATTTCTTGGAATTTTGAGCCACCTCACAAAACGGAGCCCGAGGCAACTGTTCACTCCTGGGTAACGGCGGATCAAGAGTTCAAGCTCCATTCTCATCCTAGGTTTCCACGTGGATTGGGATGATTTGGGCTATAAAAGATGGGAAGTCAGGAAAGAGAGATACTCTTTGCTAACTTTCTTCCTCTATTGTTGCGATTTTTCTTATGTTCTTCGTCGACGACTTCCATGGCTTCTCGAGCTCCTTCTTCTTCACGGCTTCCAAGGGCAAGGGTTTAGCTACCGAGGCTTCGATCCCAAAGAAGAAGGGCACATGAAGAGGGAAGACTTCTGCCGTCGAGGGCGGCTCCCTGAAGATTCCTTCTGACGTGCAAAACCCATCAGAGGTAGGGTTCCCTTTGGGGATGATGACAAATGAAAATCCTGAGACATTGCTTATATGGTTTGTCGTATAGATGAAGAGATATGTGTGACCTTTTCCCGGGTCTCATCGCCTGGGTGCGCAGACCTCTGACACGACCTGTCGCATGGATGCGCAATTCTGCGATGCGCAGTCCATGGGTCTGTCGCATGAGTGGTAACCCTGCTTTGTGCAGATCTAGTTTGTGCCTTGTGTGGATGACGAGCATGGCTTTTTGTTGGGATAATTTAGCGCACGTGATAATTTGCGCTTCTTTTATGTTCTTTGCAGTAAGCTTGCCAGCTACTCCTTTTGGTGAGTTGATTCTCAACCCTGAGTGGGGCCCATTGAGAATGAACTTTATGAATTTGACCGCCTTCGTGCAAGTCCAACTGGATAGGGGTTTCTCGTCCGAGAGGCAAAAGCTGATTGTCGGCCAGAGCGAGTTTTACCTTCAAAGCCAGATGAACGCAGAAAAAGTGCTGCTGGGCATAATCTTTTTTTCAAGAAACTCTTTTTTCTTTTCGGGGATGCGATGACTACCTCTGCTTCAGACTTGGGGAAGTCCAAGGAGAATTGGACTTTCACCCATTGTGGGACAAAGATGTCGCTACCCGCTTTTGAGCGTCATATGCCTCTGTCGGATTTTTGCATAGTAATGAGCCAGAGGGAGATGAACTGAAACTTGACACCAGAGCAACGGGGGCCCTTATCGGTAACATCCAGCACAGATCAAATCTGAGCAAAGAAACTTTCTCTTGCCATAAGGAGTCATCTTCCTACTCTTCTCTCGGGTTGGTACCAGGGGTTGTCAGGAGCGACTTAGGGCCAAACCTTAACGCTTATGCTGCGGACACGTTCCTCCACCAAGTGGCCAACAAAGGGAGTTACCCTTCTGTTCAATTAAGGACTCTTGGATGGGCCCATTCAGTCGCTCGTGGTATCGGTTGACCCGATGGGTGCTGAAGTGTTATGAACAAAAACTATAGGACGCCAATCTCTTTCATGTTGTGAGAGGCACCTGTTATAGCTTGGAGATGAACCGTTGCCTCTTTATTGCCTTGATAGAGATGTATAACTAATATACGGGGACTTTCTTCACGCTTGGTGGTGAGATGGGGCTTGCTTTGCATGAGATGCATTTGGTGTTGAAGCATTCCTAGGACGAGGTGCCTTACGAGAAATATGCCCTGAGTAACAGCAAACTAGGCGACCTCGAAAAGGAGGATCCAGAGCTCGTAACAGTATACACAGAGCTATTATGCCATCATAGCATCTGCCAGAGAATGTATAAGGAGGAGAAGCCGTCCGAAGGGGACATCCCCCATATTACTGTATGTAAGCACTATCTTTTTTTGGAGGAGCCCGAGTCGGTCGAAGTTTATGTCCATGGACCGCAATCCCAAGAGGCTGTTGTGGCTTTGATCCAGAAGTATCGGGAGGCATCTATCGCTCATGATCCGTCTGTCGAGGGCGAGAAGTTCAGCTACTGCTTTATAGATACGTACGAGATATCTGAGAAGGCACTGCTAGCGGGATATCTGATGATCTGGCTGCGTAGTTGCGTGTTCGCGGGGGGTTCGGGCTCAATTGAGAGAATCAATCGTAATCTTATTCTCTCGACCGTGCGGTTAGCTTTTGGCCATCCTCTAGCGCTATTACCCGCGATGGTCTTTTGCATCCGACGAGGTCTTTGATATTTTGCCTCCAAGGTGAAGCACTATAAAGGGGTTGGAGAGTTGAATAGGGTATAGTTACCCTATCACTACTTGATGGATTAGGTTTTATTGCACCATCGGTCCTTAATGCACCCCGTCACCAAGGAAGAAATATTGGAGGGGGATGTTGTTATCCGCTGCTATCGGGGGATGAAGTGGAAGTGCGCGGATGTGCTCTCTTGTAGGAAGGAGCTTGCTTATCTGAATGATTGGACATTCTTTAGTATCGTCCCCGAATTCTCTGAGGGTGAAATGAGTGCTATTCATCGAGACAGTAGTTTTGTTGATCGTCCGTTGTCGGCAAAACTTTACCGCTGGCTCCTCGCTATCCGTCATTCCCATTTGGTGTATCAAAATTGAGCTGACGTCTACTTGAAGCCCTATCTACCAAGTCGGTTTGCTCATCATTCGGGTACAGACAATTTCTGTTGGATACTCCTAGTGCTTCCCTCGGGTATTGCGACAATCTTCTCAATTGTGCTCGTGCGTGCAGCTACTACGTCACCGTCGGAACCCATAAAGAGTTTGGATTACCGGTGGTTGGCGTCGTGCCGCCCATGCTGTTTGCTGTAGGAAGTCTCTAATGTACAGTTAATGCTCCCTCGTCTGATTATGTACCCGGGATGAGCTACCTGGCGGGCACTATTTTTGCGCATCTGTCTTCGAAAGGTCGATGAATGCCCAAAAAGGGCAAAGGCGTGGCCCGACCTTTGATTGTTGACTCATACCGCTGACTGATGAGGGGACTCCTTCTGATGGCCCTCCTGCTTGTAAACGCAAGACGACTGTGGCTTGCCACCTAAGTCATTCAAAGTGAGTGCGAGTCAAGAAGACTCCAGAGGCGGGGCTTATAGAGGAATCCGATCCTTCTGCGAAGGATGTAAGAGATGAGGTAGGACCCAGTGCGTTGGTGGCTTTTGAAACAGACCACACCTTGGATTCGATAGCGGTGTCCGTAAGATATCTTAATTTGATTCTTGTGACTCCTTTATATGAACATCTTTCTTCTGGTATATTTTAAATTTTGCAGCTACAGGGGAGACGGGATCACTCTTGGTGGTCTACGGCTGTTAGGGTTTCTTACGCAGAACGAGATGAAGAGTCGATGTCTCCTGATCCTGAGGTCACGACTGAGGAACCTGTCCCTGAGAATTTAGGCGGGCATATCCCCAAGGGGGAGCTGGTGGAACCAGCTACTTCCTACATCTCGATGAATGACCAGGACATTGTCGAGGTGTCTCAACAAATCCCGTCATTTGTACCAGGTATGTTGTTTTGCCTTTTCTCGCGGGATAAGATCGTTCATTTTCAGTTTTCTATTTTGTTGGTGCGGTCGGTCATATGTGATTTTGGCCTTACAGACTCAACTTCCCCTCTGAGGATAGTAAATGTGGCCTCTGAGGAAGATGCAGAAGAAGACAAAGATGGGGGGTTGGTTAAAAAAAAGTCCATTCTTCCTCCCACTACTAGGGGCATAGAACATCAGACGGAACCTTCTGTTATGGTTAGTGTGGGAAAGCCTCTACCTCTGCGCGTCTACCTGGTGTGACGATCGCTTTGTCGCCTCCGTAGGATGACGTTGGACTACTTGAAGTTGCGGCTTCCTCAGTTGCTGGAGGTATTGTGAAGGCCAAGCTTGCCAGTTTGCCTGGCGTCCAGACACTAATTTTGGCGGGACAGAGTTTGGCTGCTGCTAAAGTAGTTCATCATCCAACACCTGTGGTTCCACTATCCGACTTGTCGAGTATTGTCCCCTCAATTTCAAAGGCTACTTCAACTGTCGAATTTCCTGTAATTCCTTTGGCTTTAGCTCCTTTGACGCCCTCTACGAAAGTTGCGATGATGGCTATTTTGAAAGTTATCCTTCAGGGCTTCTATATTTTGTTGAAGCAATGGGTCTAAAATATAATGGTTCGAGGGATGCCCTTTGTTTGTTCTAAGCATGGTGCCCTGGGACAAATACAGATTTTGAAGACCCTTTCTGGCTCTGAGAAAATGGCTGACCTGCTATTTTAGAAATTAATTGAAGTAGAACATCGCTTAGATGAGTTACAGCAGGTGCAACATGCTGACGTAACTACGACCGTCTCCATGGAGTATGAACGCCTCATTGACTCCGTAAAACAAGTGAAGGCTACTTATGGGCAAACGAAGGTGGGTCTTGAGGAAGAACTCCAAAAATTGGAACTCTAATGTATCACGTTGGACGCAAATGAGGCGGCTAGTCTCGCTCGAGAAGATGGGTTCTCTCACACTGTTGCTGAGATCTAGGCGAAGATTATACAACTCCAGGTCAACCTCAAGATCCTGGAGGGTGACGTTCATGAGGCCCGTCAAGAGTGGGAGGTTATCCGTACACAATCTCTCACTATAGCCCAGTCTTCTGCCACCCTTGAAGAGGCTCTAAAGAGGCTGGAGGAGAAGCACCAATGTTACACTCACCTTGATAGTCCTGCTGCTATAGCTCAAGAAGCCGAGTGTCGAGTCAGAAATCAGATTGATGCCAGACTGGCCCATCTCCGAGGGCGCTTAGAAGAGTTGTGCACTGATCAGTAGTATCAGTGGTTGTTTCTTCCTTTTTATTTTGTTTATGGCATTGGTAAGTACTCAAATATTATTTGCTTTTAGTTCCCGTTAAGAGGGGCAAATAAAAAAAATAAACTTTTCCCTTTTGTTGGAATTATTTGTATAAACTTCGAGTATTACACTATAGGTGATGTGGACATAGTACAACACCGTAGTCCTTTAGGGGCATCCCTCTGGGGATCTTTGGGGGACTTATTATTTGTATCGCACATTGAGTGCAAATAATAAGTTTGAAACATGCCTTGCCAGAGGTGATATGGACGTGACAATTTTGGTGGACTTAATACCGTTGACGCACTTAAATTTAAGCACGGGTGATAAGTTGATATGACGACTGATGATAGTCGTAGGAAGAGGTTTACTCAGAGGTTACATGGACATGGCAAACTCTCGAGGGAGGATGTGAGGACGATAGCTCAGAGGTGACATGAACGTGAGGTGATCCATAGTCATACCGAGAGGTTAGGTACGATCCCGATATTTTTGTAGAAGAAAAAGGAAGCGACCCAGAGGTAATATGGATGTGGCTATTTGCTTCCAATGGGGACATCCCACTGAGGGATATTTGGTGGACTTACTACTTTTCGTGCACTAAAGTGCAAGTAATAAGTTCGAAAATAATCCCTATCAAAGGCAGTATGGAAGTGATAGGTTTTGTGGATCCATTACTTTTTGTGTACTTTAGTACAAGTAATAGGTTTGAGATAAGCCCTGTCAGAGGTGATATGGACATGGCAATTTTGTGGACTTAAGATCACTGGTGTACCTTGGTGAGTACGGATGATAAGTGGAGATAACAACCTATATCAGAGGTAATATGGACGTGATGATCGATAGCCAAGACCCGAAAGGTTTGATCAGAGGTAATATGGACATCGCAAACTTAACCCTAAAAAATTAGGACAAATTTGAATTTATTTTGGTATTAATTAGGTTAATCTCAAACGGATTAAATTACCTATTTAATTTTTGTATCCTTGATACCCTTTGTTGTGGCTCTGATATTTGGAGCACAACACTATCCTTTTCTTTCCAACAACTTCCCCCTTATGACCTAGACTAGTCACTCTACACCTATGACATGACTATCACTCACAAACTGACATTTCTATATTTTGTTTTGGTCGCACGACATTTGCGACGCAATTGTACACATGTGACACAAAGATATCCTTTTTCTTTTGCGGTCTATTTTAATACTCAACACTGACTCAATTCTTCCGGCCACCTTGACATTCATGAGCCTAACTAAAATCTACTCACTGATGACACAATTGTTACTTCCAAATATACACGCCCATGCTCCATATAGACCCCCCAACATTCGTGGTATATCTCCTTCTAAACCCTATATCCAACTCCGTTGCAATTGAATTAAATTATACATAGGCAACCGAAATATCCCAACCACTGATATACCCGTATCTCATTCATGCCAACCTACGTCTATGACACTTGTGCTGCATTAAATTGAACCCCTTGTACTCTTTGCATAATACAAAACATCTTGATGAGTTATATCACCTTTTGACGCTGATTGCTGAACCATTAATCCATTATATGCAATGAACAACTTTTCGGTACCATCTCACCCTAGTTGTATTTGGCTATGGTAATTCCAATTGTCTTATAGACTCATGACCTAATTAGAAGCAAGAAGAACTGGTAAAACATTCTTTATAGAGTTATTGACTCACTAACACCATGGTAGTACATCGATTTCCTTTGATAGGCTGTGACAACGGTCATAAAATTCTTACCATCTCGAATCCCTTTGAAGTTAGACTTTCAAAAAAAAAAATCCTTAGAAATATGATCATGACTATAGTCTTGCGGCTAACTTTACTCTTATAAGTTGGGTAGGGCCTTGAGTAAGCGTACCCTTATTCTTAGAATGCGACGTCAAACTATGACTCCATTTGGTAACTGCGTCCACATCTTTAGTGCAACCTTCTTAACTAAAATCTTTTTTACTATATTTATTTTTAATTTCGAGGATAATTTTTTTATAAGTTGAGTAGATTGTAAGAACCCTGATTTTTAGAATTTAATATTTTTGGTATTCTAAAATTTTTGTGATTAAGAGAAATTTTTATTTATTTTTAGCTAATTATAATATATAATATTGATGGATTTATAATTATGTGTAATTAAATAAATATTAATATTGTACAAAAAATATATTTTTTGGTGTAAAACTATTATTAGTGTATTGTAAAAAAATTCTGGAATTTATTAAGGTCTAAAACTATTTTAAATGGCCATATATATATATATATATATATATATATATATATATATATATATATATAGAGAGAGAGAGAGAGAGAGAGAGATTAATTAATAGAATTAAACCCTAAACCCTAACCCAAACCCATAACTCAAAACCCATTAGCCCAAACCCACTAACAACCCCCCCTCGTGCGCACAGGAACCACCCTCCCCCTCCTATATATACATACATATATACATGCATGAACCCTAACCCTAACCCATCACCCACGCCTCCACCACCATTCGGCGACGTCCCGGAGCCCCGCCGCCAGTACCGTCGCGCCGTCGCTCCTGAGCAGCGCCGCCGTCCGCCAGCAGCAGCAGCAACAGCGCCTTGCGGTCCCTCCTTCGCGCGCAGCCTCCGCCCTCCTCGCTCGTACGATTTGCGTCCCGTCTTCGATGGTATGTTCACAACCTAACCCTCTAGGATTTCCTTCAAGTAAAACGAATTTAGGCACCCGGTTTGATCGAAAAATCGACCGAAAGTTGGCCAAAAAATTGTTCAAAAATTGTTCAAAAATTTAATCCAAGTACCCCTGTTCATGTCCAATTTGCCACCAACTCGTTAATTATTTTCAAAATATAATAGAAATGACTACTTCATAATATAACCAAGATTTTTATTTTTCTTTTAGTTTTTATTAGTTTGCTTTAATGGTTAAATTATTTTTGTTCCAAAACGACCAAAAATTTGTTTTTAAAATACCCAAAATCTCGTGATACGGGGTACATCCTGCCAAACGAGACAACTTCGTCATGTGCGAGTTGCATCGAAAGGCGCATAACATAAATTCAAATGTGTGGGCTTTTGAGGAACTTGATTTGGATGTGCGTGCACGCCGCAATCAACGTGTATCCGTCGAAAAGTACCGTATCGGCATGTTCTGACATTCGTCATAACTTCGTGTGTGCTTGTCATTTCGCAACAAAACTTGCACAATCGGATTCGCAGTGTTACGCTGGTCCTGTTACCAAAGTTTGGTTCGATTCTGAGAATGTTGATGAAACATTATTTTATAGGCCCCACGGTTCCATATGACGGACGATTTTGTGATCGGCTCATTGAAATCCAGTTATGGACGTTACGTTGGGTTCGTATCATTATTTTGGACTTGTAGACACTAAGTTTGATAAATTTGGAGAACTTTGTCTTCAGCATATTTTACGGTACAAAGTGGGCCACATGTGGACCCCGCTTTGACCCAAAACTATTAATTTTACCCCTGTGTCCAAATTGGACTTATGGATAGTCAATCCTAGCTATTTTTAGTATTCTGAGAATATTAGTGATGTTTGTTTTAGCATCCGGAGGTGTACGTGCATATTCCACTTTTCCAGGAGCAGTTGACTGAGTTCAAAATCCAGGCAAGTGTACCTTGCCATGATGTATCAGTTCCTTGCCTTTATCTTATTTAGTTATTATGGTTATTTGATATGTGTGATGTGTGTGTTTACCCTAGGACCGTGATATATTATAGCGTCCAAACAAGATTCGGGTGTCGACGCCATACGCGGAGTCGAGTAACGTCACTTAAAGAGTTGATTCCACGATCATATTTTAACGTGCTTGCTTTACCAAGTATGCCATACCCTAGGACACTTGACACTATTTCATGTGACAGAATCTTTTTTGAGTTATTCATGGTGATTCTGTATAGGCTTACAGGATTCGTGATATGAGACTTGCATTTTATATGGATATTATTATGACTCATTGCACTAGCTAGAGGTCATGATCTTGCGTGTTATGGACATAAGACATTGTGGACATGAGACGTGAGGTTACATTGGGTGGGAAGAGATACACCATACTACAGGCTGATTATTTATATATATACTATACTACTAGAGGTGTTGTGGCACATATACTGGAATCTTGATACTACTAGAGGTGCCTTGGACTCTGTCTCAGATCTTTGGCACCTATACTGAGTCTTGATACTACTTTCTGCTATGGGCTCCCTGACACATAGCCTGTAGTAGTTTCAGCCTGAGTACGAGTGATGATCTCACGTGTATATCACTTAGATAGTTACAGTAATTTATCCTTGAGTATGTGGCATTATATTGTTTTACTTTTGGCATGTTATTTCTTGTACATTGTTACGTCCCTTTGATGACCTGGTCCCCTACCAGTTTTTGCAGCATAGACAGTTATGGAGCCTTTGGAGTTGCTGATGGAGTTGCTTGTCTTGCATGCATTGGTACCAGGTACTTATATCATATCTACTGGAGTTATGGTTATTTATTCATATTGTTTATTCATCTGTTGATGTAGCCTAGTTTTATAGACTCATATTTTTTTCTCGAGTCTATTCGAGTTTGTGTGTTACTGGGTGGCCGACTTTAGCACATGTAGCTCATTCTTGTGTATTCTGTTCATTATGGATTGAGGCATAGATATGTATATTTACTTGATTATGTAGATAGTGACCATTATCATACAGCTTATACGTATTCGAGTCGGACCAGAGTCTGATCGAATGCGGAGATGGCATGTTACGTATTCCTAGTCCTATATATTTTGGGACTGGGCGTGACACCTATTTACCTAGAAGTAGTATTTTCCCCCTCTAATATCTATACTAACTACTATCGCTATATTTGCTAACATATAAATATTAGCTCATACTAACATATTTATTATTATACTACTAACATATACCACTATACATATATATCAACTAACTAATATCTACTATCTAATATTAGTTAACTTAGAGCTAACTGATAACTACCAAGCTAACACTAAATTATATATTACTTGCTAACATATCAACTGTCAACTAACTTATAACACATATTTAATATATAAACTAACATGCATATCAAACTATCTAATGAATCAACTGACATCTATCACAGATCAATTAAACCAAACTAATTGTTAGACATACGTATCAGTTGCTAACCTCAATTGTCATGCCCCAGTCCCAAAATACATAGGACAAGGACACGTAAGCATGCCAGCCGTATGAATATGGCACTCCAATATATGGAAACCATAACACACGTACGTTATAATATGAATAACAATTCACAAGTGGTAAACACATATGTCACAGGGCATAACTAAATCTCATCCATAGAAATCATATATAAATGAATAACCAATATCTATAACTAGATCCCAATATAAAGTATCTAGTGATGGTAGTCGGGTGGAAACAAATCCACTACCGAGCCAGAATATAGATAAACAAGATAACTGCAATATAAGAATATCAATTAACAACCACAGCTCGAAGGGAAGACCTCATCGCAATATACGTAGCAAGTCCGGATCTGCGCTCCTGCGAATACTCATGAACAATACACCTAGAAAGGGCCAGGTCCTCAGAGGGACATAACAAGATACATAAAAGCATGCCAAAAAGTAAATACTCTAAAACTCAAGGGTGACCTAACCATCTAAGTGAAATGCAACTTGAGGACAACTTGAGCGTATGGGAAAGTGTAGGCTAGACATATGCTGACGTAATTCACCAATTGTGACAACTGGCTAGTATATGCCATATATGCCCCCAATACAAGGGCGTATTGCGATATAATAACGTCCTACTACTCCGAAGAACGGAGAATCTGTATAGTATAACGTCCATACCTCTCTGAAGAACGGAGAATCTGCATAGTATAACGTCCATAGCGTTCCGTCGAACGGAGAATCTGAATAAAGGAAGTGGGTGTCCCATACGCCTACTAGTTGTCCTCCCCGCCCTATGTAGATATACAAGTCATGAACATGACGTGGACATTTCATACTATAATGCAAGTCTCTACAGAAATAAACACTAAGCTAAATACCGTTACACGTGTTGCTCACATCGATGGCCAGTTGAGTATGAGGCACGCGTCCCTACATGAACTCACTTTGTGACGTGTAATGATATGTGTCAAGGTACAAGTCATGAACATGATGTGGACATTTCATACTATAATGCAAGTCTCTACAGAAATAAACACTAAGCTAAATACCGTTACACGTGTTGCTCACATCGATGGCCAGTTGAGTATGAGGCACGCGTCCCTACATGAACTCACTTTGTGACGTGTAATGATACGTGTCAAGGCCTGGGGAGTCATACCGATAACTCCACAACTTTAGGTGGGTCTACTAGACTCTAGGTCAGACACAAGTCCTAACGTCAATGGCTTCGTTGACTGCACCCGAGTCTCTCTCGGACGCGTACAGTTATAATAGCCAAAACAATGAACAGGCAGCTAAAATACAGAATTTAGACAGTATAACAAGGCAAGGTATACTTGCCTGGCAAGAGAGCTTCTTAGTACCCATAACCTGCTCTGAAAGTCATACAGAACAATCCAATAGATCTTCGGGGTCAGCGGGCACATGCACGGGAATCAGGGGTGACTGCTGCGGTTTGTCTGGCGAGGGTGACGGGTTCATGATGACGATGCTGAGATGATTGGATTATGGCTAAGATGATAATTTGGTCAATGATGGTGTTTATGTTGAGGATGGGGTTCATAATGGTAATGATGATTATAATGGTGATGATGATAGAATGATGAGGGGATTTATGATAATGGTGGTGACGTGGATAATGACTGGGACGATGGTGATGCTCATGGTGAAGATGATGATGATGATCATGATGGGGTTTACATGATGGTGAAGACGAGGATGATGATGTGGGTGATGGTAATAAGGATGTTGATGATGTGGACGATGGTAATGACGAGGATGATGATAATGACGACAGGTTGATGGGGAGGGGGTGAATGAACAGTATTCGGCTGGGTGAAAATAGGTTTAGGTGAATAAGGAACATGTGATATATTTATATGTAAAATTTTTGGTTTGGGTTGACCTAGGAATAGTTTAACTTGGTCAACATCTCCTTGGGTTGGGCCTTGGGCTTGCCATGGGGGTGTTGGGAGGGCTAAAATTTTGCATTAATTAAATGCAAGGACAGGTTTAATATACGGGGCGATGTGCGCGCGTTGCACATCCTGAAAAATTACGAAAAAATCTACGTGAAGGGAAAATTGGATTTCTTCACGTATTGTCCAATGGTAGGGACACCTCAATGCATTTTTGCATAAAAGTCCCCAACAATTGGAAAAATTGCACAAAGACGAAAATTGGATTTAATTTATTAAAATAAATGTGCATGATGTTCTGGAATTAATTAGAAGTACCTGGAAATAAAATTAGGTGGGACACAAGTGTCAGGGACGTAGAGGATACAGTGTAGGATATTAATAAAATTTGGGTTGTATAAAATGGTCAAGATTGTGTCTCCACTTTCGATTGGAACGCATAAGGGTACATAATCGTATTTATTTAGAATTATAATAATAATGTCCGTGACGTTTATTGTGCGACTAAAATGTAGCACAAAAAAGCATAATTATAAGTTATACAAAGGTCAGAATAGTAGGCGGCCATGTCTAGGATGAGGTTGTGAAATTTGTAGATATGAAATGGCTAGTGTAGTACTCCCATTATCGAAGCAACGGTAAGGTGCGCTACGTGTTATAAATAATACAAAATTAAATAACTAATGTGTTCTATTTCTATTTGGATTCAAACTAGCCATAGTTTCTCTATCTATGCCAAGTAGGCCTAATTTTGGGTGAGGGGGTTTACAATCTACCCAACTTAAAATAATTTCGTCCTCGAAATTAAAATAAGGCATAATTTGGTTTAAATCCTTCACATGTGTACGTCAGGCAAGTCAATCGTGATCTCTTCTAAAAATTTAAAATTCATCCAAATCCATCGCGATCACTTTTTAAATTAGTTTAACCATTGATTCAGATCAACTTCAACACATTGCACTATCTTCTCAATTTTCAAATTAAATAATCCACATCCAAATCTAATTCAAATTTATATGACATCCCAATTCAAAATTTATCTCACAATCTCCAACTATCACAATCTCCTCTAGAAAGCAATTATAATCAAATATTATTTTCATTTTTAACTTATGAATTCCATAGTCTTCCAATTTTACTTTCAATTTATATCCTCAATATTTCCAATAGGTGATCCAACACTCAAAAATTTAATTCTTAATTCAAATCATCGAATTTGGAATTCAACCATGTTCATATTTAGAGTTCTATTTTATTTTCCTCGAGGTTTAAATCGTTGATTCAACCTTCAATTTTAAAATTTTAAATCATATGCTAAAAATTGAAATTCATTGATCCTCATCCTCTTACTTATTCGTCCAAAATTCTAAAATTAAAATGACTTTAACCTTTAAATCAAATTTTTTTCTCGATCACAATCTAAAGAAATTTCTCTCAAGCTGATAATGCAACTGCTACCCAACTTAAAATTTTCCCATCTATCATATAAGGCTCTTACCTTTAAGAAATATCATTCCTCAATTTTCCTTAATCATGTTACTCAATCCTCAAAAAATTTAACACCAAATATATTACATGTGATATGCCCTTGGTTACAAAATAATCATCAAATAATATAATTGGCATATAGGGTATATCTAATACTATCTGTGTATCAACTTATGCTAGGCACGAGGTTTTGTCTTTCCGAAATAAGGGAAGACGGAAAACAATAATAAAGAGTTCAAGGGGAAGGTAGTAGATTAGAAGTATGGGGATCAAGGCGTTTTAAATAATTCAAATGGAAATTGTCAAGGCAGTTGTAGATTAAAATCCTAGTTTGGTAATTCCTATTCACATGCTCGTATCAGTACAGCTATGTGACGGATACGATATACTCAGACATATCTAGAGGGCAAGTACGTTCGTCTACTAATTACTATATATCTCAATCCACGTATATGAAGGGCGAACCAAGCGCACTATGGTTGATCAGACCGTAGTACACTGATTCTGAAATGTATTAGTGTCCGCGTCCAATAATACATATGTCGTGAACAAGATTGATAAAAGAATGAGCTTGCAAAACTAGGTTGTAACAGCAGCATAAGTCAAGGTAGTACAAAAATATAAGCACGCTAGATTATGATGAGAGAAATTACAAAATAATTCAAGTTCACAAATAAAACAAAAATAAGACTCTACAATCTCTCTAGTTGTCATACTAATCCTTATCTAAGTCGCTAGTTGACCAAATATGGGTATGGACCTTTAATTTCTACAGTCTGAATAAACACTATCTTCTTATGCAAGTCTAAAGTTGTGTCATCATATTATACTTCATCAATGGGTCAATAGGGCTATGTGATACTTTATACAAAACCCTTTCTTTGTTTACAAATAAGAAAAAATAGTACAATTAATCCTATACGAGGATGTTAAGTACAAAAAATTGATTCTCAGTAAAAATTGTTATAGGAGTCTGATCTGTGGTCGATCACTTTGTCCCTTGGACCACACGATGACGAAAAAGTGTTGTAGAAGAAGAAGAAGCTTCAAAGGTCGCAAGAGGGATTGAATTCTCGTTGTCGAAATTGTCAATCGGCACTCTCTATCTATTCACATGTAGAAGAAGAAGAAGCTTCAAAGGTCGTAGAGCTGGTTGGCGTGAAAGCCCAATAGCTATCTTGTTGGCGTATAAGCCAAATAGCTATCTTGTTGGCGTAAAAGCCAAATAGCTGTCTTGTTGGCATAAAAGCCAAATAGCTGTCTTGTTGGTGTAAAAGCCAAATAGCTGTCTTATTGGCGCAAAAGCCAAATAGCTGTCTTGTTGGCGTAAAAGCCAAATAGCTGTCTCGTTGGCGTAAAAGCCAAATAGTTGTCTTCTTACGTACCTTTGCAAATATAGCCTGAGTTGGCGTATTTCGAAGAGATAGCATACGGCGTACTCCTATAGTTAAAAATAGCCTGGTTGGCGTAACATGCAAGGATGGTGATATGAGCGTATTATCCCTAATTTTAGCTCTCCCAGTCATTGAAAATAGAACAAAATCTCGTGCATTAAATGCAGAGATCTGCACCCATCTCGCGTATTAATTGCAGAGATATGCCTCGAGTTCTGTACGAAGAACAGCTTTTGATGTGACGTCTGTTTTTGTCTCATCTTGAGCGTAAAAACTTATTTATGCCTGTGTAAAATAGGCAGCGTATTCCTTGAATGCGTAAAACAACTTGTATCAAGGATATGTCACTAAACGACAACCTGAGCCTCTGTGCAGAATCATCATTACAGCCGTTCTCTCGATCGTCGTGCAGTACTCTTTGTCAGGAGTCAGGTTCACTATTTTGTCTGACAGGTTCATTCGAGGAATACGAAGAGTTCCTCGTACAACTTCACGCTGCATTAAAAGCAAACATAGTTTACGCCGGAGTGTAGCAACCTTTTTACGCCAAAACAGCCTGCAAGTGCTTCTTTACGCGGGTTGTTTTGGAGCTCTGTTCTACGCTGGATAGCATTGAAGCTCTGTTGTACGCCAATAGCTCTGAAGTCATATTTTACGCCACACAGCGCTGGAGCTCTATTTTACGCGGGCTTCATGCATGTTGGGAGTTTTACGTGTATAATTCCCCAGCATATTTTTCATGCTTCTACAAGACCCCCTTTAAAGTTTTCAAATTCTTTGTAATTTGAAATACTTTGAATGAAGCATGAAACGGTCAAATTTGACTCGCTCTGCGAGGCTGATTTCTCGATAATTTTTTAGGAATTTGTTGGGATTTGGTATGTTCTCTTCTGCCTATATAAAAGCAAGCGAGTGAACCTGTCTTTCCATACTTCCTTCACCAAAAGAGATGGTTGCCGAGATCCATTGGGCTCACCTGAGGAAGAATAAGATCATGCTCTTCCAACATGTAAGAAGCCGTAAAAGGAGGCGTCTTCGAGCAAATGTCCTCTACAACGATGGATCATGGAAGGATATCATAGCTTCCTTTGCTCGGGATAATCAGCAATTTTATATGGAGATTCGTCCAGGAGAGAGGAGGGGTCTCATCGGACCACACAGCTTGCTAGCTGTATTTTTCCCTATTATGAAGCTGAACGTAGGTAGGCAGTTTGGCCCTGTCTTCCAGTATTGTATTGGGTCTGAATCCCTAACACAATTTTAGGGCGTAGCTGCCATGGCGTATGGAGGGTGGGCTTGAATAAAACAGGCCCAGTTTTGTATCCTCCTGCCATTAATCATTTTTTTGTTCATCGGCCGCAGAAGCCGATGAAGTGCCGTAGAAGAAGACAAAGATCTCCATCAATATGAGAATCCGGCACAATAGATTCCCAGGGTGATCTTGAATATTAATGGAAAATTCTTTGTAAAAAAGGATTTCCATCATATGTAATCATGAAAATAAAAAATTCTTTGTAAACAGGATTTCCATTATATGTAATCATGATTAATAGACTTGTCTTCTTTTATGCATTGTTGATTTGTCATATTTGCTATGAAGAAGTCTGATAATGTGCAGCATCGACACGTCTGAGTAATTTTATGCTGACTCTGATAAACGCTTATCCGGTCACGTCCCGACTTTTACGCGTATCGGAAGATGCATAAAAAGCTCTTTAGCATTAAGTTGTCTTGAAGATCCAACTACCGTACTATTTTTAGACGAGGAGTCGCGTAGAATTCGGAACTGTCACTTCTCTGATACGAAGAATTTCTGTTCAGAGCATCATCTTCAATAATGGCTTCCCGAATGATCTTCTAATGGCCCAAGAAGAAGAGTCATCTTCAATGTTGACATCTGTGTGTTTCAGGCACTTGGAATGTTTTGTAGCCAAAAATGAGCATTTTCTGTGTAAACCTTTATAATTTGCTTTTTGTAGTTTCTGAGCATAGAATCATAGATCTGTAGCTTCTGAGCGTAAAACCGTAAAATTGTAGCTTCTGAGCGTAAAACCATAAACTTTTAGCCTCTGAGCGTAAAATCGTAGATTTGTAGCCTCTGAGCGTAAAAACTTCTTAGCGTAAAATCATAGATTTGTAGCCTCTGAGCGTAAAAGTTTCTGAGCGTAAAATCATAAATTTGTAGCCTCTGAGCGTAAAACTGTAGATTTGTAGCCTCTGAGCGTAAAAGCTTCTGAGCGTAAAATCATAGATTTGTAGCCTCTGAGCGTAAAATCGAAGATTTGTAGCCTCTGAGCGTAAAAGCTTTTGAGCATAAAATCATAGATTTGTAGCCTCTGAGCGTAAAATTGTAGATCTGCTCTGCACGTAAAATCTGGATCCACTACGCAGCATGACTGTCCGTCTTTTTTTTCAAATGATAGGCTGACGTAGTCCCAAATCATAACCGACTATTAAATATCGGATTTGGTCAGGGATTCGAAGAGTTATCCGAACTCTATAAATAGCCCAAGGTCTTGAGAGAGAAACCCTTTATATGTCTTTGCAAAACCCTTTGTCTCTTTGAGAACTCTTCGTCTTCGTCTCTTTTCTGAGAACTTTGAGCTTCGCCATGGCACCGAAACAAGCTTCCACTGCTAAGGGAAAGAAAACTGCTTCCTCATCTTGCTCCTCTGCTCAAGCACGATCAACCCCCATTAGGCTGAGCGAGCCCCGATATGAACGAAGTGCTCCTCCGACGAGCTGTGCTCCGGGCATCACAGGTAAAGACTTCGAGAGGAATAGAGAACCTTCCGCACACGTTGTACGTGTATGCGAAACAATAAGCCCACATTTCTAATGTGTCAGCGTAAAAACTCCATCTTTTCATAATCTGGCGTAAAAACTCAAACTGTCAAAATTTGGCGTAAACTATAAACTTTGAGTTTTACGCGCTGGATGTAAATTCCAGCATAAAAACTCAAATTTTGGCAGTCTGGCGTAAAAAAGCTCAGACTGTTAGATTTTGGCGTATACTGGCAACCTTGAGTTTTACGCACTGGAAATAGATTCCAGCGTAAGACTCTAGTTTTTTTTTTGCAGTCCGGCGTAAAAGCTCAGACTGTTAGTCTTTGGCGTATTCAGTAAGAGTGTAGCGTCTAACGTAAAACTGACTTATTTTCTTACATTTTACAGTGGACTTGCAGATCCCTCCTTTGGCTGAAGTGATGGGCTCTGCTGCTGGGATGCTGAATTCCAGCTATCTAAAGGACTTGTCCCATGTGACATTCCCCATCTCTGGAACCGAGTATCCTCAAGAAAGGGGAACTCTGATCTCGTCCCAAGGAGAACGAATGCTGCTGAGTATGATCAGTGGGGAGCCCCTGACATACATAGATAGGACTGAATATAAGAAACCATGTTTCTTATTCGGGGATGTTATCGACAAACAATCCCAGACTAAGCCCAAGAAGGAAGATTGGGTATTTTCTGCTGAGGGCACGGTCATGTATCTGCCAAGGATGCCCAGAGATTACCCTATCTCGGCATTCTTTCATGCCACACATCCTAGGAAGATGATGTGGACTCTGACTCCAGATCTTCATGGGCGGCCAGGGAAGATCTCATACAAGAAAGTATTGAACCGGGGAGTCTTTGTGAGCAGTCCTTCAGGCCCTGTTATGCCTTTCAGAGGATTACTGTCGGGTAGCGTCCCGAGTGAAGACACTTTACTGATCCAGCCGTTCAAATATTGACTTTCTGCAATGACTTTATGGGGCAGGGAGAAGTGTACCCCAAGGTTAACCCTCGCACCAGTGGATGGTTTAGCCCCGGGAATCTTCCATAGGCCAGTTTAACTGCCTGGGCCCTGAAGCACTTCCAGATGGAGATGGAAAGTATTGGCTTGTTTGCGGCTTTGAGTGCCACTAGTGTTGGGCTGCCTCTCAACCCCAACTTGTTCTTAGCTTTGATGGAGCGATATAATTCGCTCACTGGGACTTTCTCCACTCTACTAGGTGAGTTGGGCTTAGCCCTTCATGAGATGGCAGAGATTTCAAAGCTGCCAATGGGAGACACTCCTTATGAAGAGTACGTTCCCACAAACAGGGAGCTGAGGGATACAAACCCTCGGGCAGTGGCAATATACCAGGAGTTGATGAGCCACTATCTTGTCTGCACCACCTTCTATAAAGAGCCCTCTGATTTGGCTCATATCAACAAATGGGCATCCTACCTCTTCTTCCATCAGGCCAGAAATGCTAAGCCGAACAAGGTTGTAGATAGCCGAGATAAGCCCTTGAACCTCCTGAGCATGCTTAGTGCCAATACGGTCGATGACCTCATTGAAGACGCAGGGGCTTCAGATTATATTCTCGATGAGGAGATAGGAGGTTATCCTGCAGGCACTAAAGCCTTCAGTTATATGAGGCATTGTCGCAAGCCTCTGTCAAGGGAAGCTCAACTGCTTGGCTTCCTCTCTGTCTGGCTACGTCGGTGGGTAGTACCTAGTATCGCGTCTGTGAATCGCATCCATCGCAATACCTTATGGCCCACAGTGCATTTGGTGTTTGGAGCAAGACTGGGCCTGCTTCCTGCCATGGTATGTAGAATTCAAGCTGGCCTGAGGGCCATTACTGATGGACTGCTAGCTGATGATACGCAGCGTGAATGATATCCCCGAGTGGAATTACCATTCCTATACCTGATGGGATGGTTAATCCTTCACAACACCAGGGTGATGTGTTCCGGCTCTGCCAGCAGTTCGGAAAATAACTTCTTGTTGAATTACAAAAATTTCTTTTGGAATGTGGCGAGCATCATAGATTGCCGGCGAGCATTAAATTTTGCCCATGGCTGGAAGTTCTTCTGTATCGTCCCTCCATACATATCAATCAACAGGGGACGAAACTTCAGGATGCAGGCCAAGGGAGGACTATTCTTTCTTCTGAAGCCTTTTACTGGTTGGTCTGCATTAGACCTTTCCACCTGCTGTACAGAAGTGAGGACCACTGCTACTTGGAGCCTTATCTGCCTAGTCAGTTTGCCAGGCAATTTGGGTACGACCAGTTGCACGTGGAAAATCCTATCACCAGCTTCAAGTCCAAAGGTGGACTTATTGATGGAGCCAGAGGATGGCGGTATTTTATCACGGGTTGTACCGGTACAATCTTTGCTGTGCCCGCGACTTCTCTCTCCATGGAGTTCTACATTCTTCATTCGTACGTGCAGTTTTATGCGTCCATCAATACCTTCTATTATGATTTGGATGTGTATGGAAGTTTCAGGATGCCCTCCCATAAGTCCACTGGAAGAGAGGAGATCCCATCCGTCTCCTCTAATGAAGGTGAAGACAATACCGCTATAGACAATTTTTTATTGATAATACCGAGAGGCGTAATAGCTCTGCCAGCAGAACCTCTCGTTATCTCAAATAAGCGAAAGGCTTCCACTCTGAAAGAGCCTTCCCCCCGCAAGAAGAAAACGGTCAGAGGTCCTAAAAGGACTTCCACCAAGGGGGCCTCTAGGAGTGAACCTGTTATTTCCCCTGTCGGGGATAATTCTTTGATCAGAGGTCCTTCGCCTTTTAAAGAGGGAACCTCCACAATTCCGGCTGACAGTATTGGAGATTCTTTGCTCGCGATTGCTCCCGCTACCACCGTTACTGGTAGTGCTTCGAGGTCGCCTTTGAGACCGAGCGAATCAATATACCTTTATCCAGACAAATAATGGGAGTAACCCCTCCTTCGTCTATAAGTATTTTCAGCGAGATTCTACCCGATGAACCTCGAGTGGATCTGGGTGATGACTGGGATAACTATCCTCAAATGTCAGTTGGTGCACCCTTTTCTCCAGGTATGACAGCTTTTTATCATCATTAAGAAATGATTTAGCTGTACAGGCTGCAGATACAACATACATACCATCGACCATGGGTAAATATTGTCTTTATGCTTCTTTCAGGAAAATTAACATCAAATTGATATTAACATTCTGTTGTCTTCTTTTCAGGCGAAGACATCTCCGGGGAGGGCGGAGTTGACACAACCTCTGACTTTGTTGCTGATCCAGCTGATGAAATGGCGGTGCCTGAAGTCAAAGAAGCATTTGAAGCTGCCGATCTTTCATTCGCAACATTCTCGGGTGTCATCCCGCCAATAGCAGTTCAAATATCATCAGAGGAGGATGAGCCCATTATCTCGACTGTGCCTCCTTTGTTGAGTATGCCATCAACTTCAACCATTGTTGGAGTCCCTTCTTTTGTTGCGCCATCCGTTGAAGCAACGACTGTGGCAACATCCTCTACAGTCATTCCTGAAGGGAGATTTACCGGTATTGCAGCCACTCCCAGCGTACATCTGATCTTTGCTGTGCTAGTTGAACAATACACTAGCATATTCTACCGCACTTTGAAAGAATTAATATCCATGGTGCTGGAGAAGAACTTAGGCTTTGATGCTCTGAAGACGTCCTCCCAGCTTACGATAGCGCCGATTAGAAATTTCAATGATGCTGAAAGAGCTGATGCACTAGAGCAAATAGTTAATGGTTTAGAATAACCCATTAACGAATATTTGCAACTATCCCGAGGCAGCATCGATGACCTGGTTCAAGCTGGGTATGACTCTCTAACTGCGGACCTTGCTCAGCAGATTGAATCATTGAACAAATTCATCCAAGAACAGCAGCAAAAGATGGATAAAGAGCAGGCAGTATTGGTGGAGAGTATTCCTCAGCTGACTCAGTACCAGGCCGAATGTGCTGGAAATGAAGCGAGGGTTCGAGAATTGGAAGCTGAACTCGCTCAGGCAAGGGAGAGGCTTCTCAAGACATCGGTAGTTCGTGATGTATTTGAGGGCCATGTGAAGACAGCTCAGCAGAACTTGACACATGTGGGTGTCATCCATGCAAGTTTTGTTAATTCCCTGTCCGAACTATCTCGCTTGAACAACGACGAAACAAGGCTGGAACGGGTTCGTACTAACATTTTGAATTCCCGGAATGAGAGGATGGCTGCTTTGGCACAACAGATTCGCGATTTAACTGCTCCTCCCCAATTATGTACCTTTTTTTTTGCTTCTTCTGTAATTTGCTATTCCCAGAGATAATAAAGATGCATTTTCTGACTTTGTGGACCCATCACTTTAGAATATAAATGATAGGCTAGGACGAAAGTGATATCAGAGGTAATATGGACATGATATACTTTCGGTAGGGTTCAGCTGGATATATCTATTCAGAGGTTATATGGACATGATAGAATATGATCCAACTAAATTTGTATAAAAACACTATTAGAGGTAATATGGACTTGATAGGTTTTGAAGTTTCAAATTAGTTAAACACATCTATTCAGAGATCATAAGAACATGATAGAATATGATCCAACCAGTCTTTGTACGTAGTATTGTCAGAATAAGATCTTCATCATACTCCGTTAACGCAAGGGAGATTAAGCGTAGTACTTCTTTAGAAATTTGTCGTTGATAGGAGCCATTATCAAATCTCCATTAGGCTTGGCTAATCTGTAAGCACCATTTGAAAACGTCATTTCAATCACATAAGGGCCCTCCCATTTGGGCTAGAATTTGCCCTTACTTTTGTGCATAATGATCATTGGCCTCTTCACAGCTAAAACTAGCTCACCAACTTTGAACACTCTTTCCTTCACTTTTTGGTTAAAAGCTCTGGAAATGCGTGCCTGGTAGAACGTAATGCGCTGTTGAGCTTGAAGGCGTTTCTCGTCTAATCCTTCTAGCTCTTGAAGCCTTAATTGATCATTATTTTTCTGAGTCAACTCATTAGCCACTGCTATTCTGAGTGATAGAATTTGGACTTCAATGGGGAGAACTGCTTCACACCCATAAACTAATAAAAATGGGGTATAACCCGTTGGTGTTCGTACCGTTGTGCGATATACCCAGAGGCATTCCCCCAGCTTCTCATTCCAATCTCTTTTGTTCGAAGAGACGAACTTCTTCAAGAGTTTGATGATGGTTTTGTTGAAGGCTTCCGCCAAGCCATTAGCAGTAGGATTATATGCCGTTGAGGCCATATTCTGTATCTGATTCTTATCGCAAAATTGGTAAAACGCTTAGCTGATGAATTGAGGCCCATTGTCATGAATTATCCTTCGGGGTATCCCAAAGCGATAAATTACATGGTGCTTGATAAAGCTGATCACGTTGGATGTCTTTACCTCAGCAAGAGGGATTGCCTCCGCCCATTTGGAGAAATAATCGATGATAGCCAATATGAACCGATGTCCTCTAGAAGACGACGGATGAATCGAACCAATGATATCCATACCCCATGCTTCAAAGGGCCATGATGCCATAGTAGGATGTAAATACTCAGAAGGCTGATGTATAAAATTTGCATGAACCTGACAGCTTTGCATTGTCTCGCATATTTCACGGCATCTGCAATCATAGTAGGCCAGTAGTAGCCTATCCTCCTGATACGATCCTGTAACTTAGGACCGGGTTGATGTGCTCCACATACACCGTCATGAGCTTCTCGGATAACCCGCTTTGCATCATCATCAGAGAGATATCGTAATAATAGTCCATCGTAAGTTCGGCGATATAGACTTTGTGAAGAAGCATCAAAATAGAAACGTAGTGATCGTCTTTTGATAGATACTACTTCTTTAGGATCCTCTGGTAAGATTCCATATGACACAAAGTCTATAAAGGGACTTCTTCAGTCTCTTTTAGGAGGAACCATGTTTATAGCATAGCTGTGTTCTATGTGAAAATTATTTTTCACACAGAATAAATCTCTGTTAAGAAGGATCACCAAATTTTGCCTTCTTATAGGAATAGCTAGATTTGCAGCTAGACTGGCCAGAGTATCAGCTTCCAAATTTTGAGATCGAGGCACATGCTCTAAAAAGAATCCTTTAAAAGACATGGCTATCTCGATCGTTGTTTGGTGATAAGGAATGAGGTATGGATTGCGGACTTCATATATTCCTCTGACCTGATTGGCGATCAGCTGGGAATCACCAAAAGCTTTCAGGTATTCAACATCTAATTCTTTAGCGACTTGAAGCCCGATTAGCAGCACATTATACTCTGCCACATTATTAGAGCAGGGTTCGCTAAGAGAATATGCTCGATAGATGACGAGTTTATCAGGAGTTACCGGAATAATTTCTACTCCTGAAACCATGTTTCCCCTGGGACCAATCCTGGAGGCACCATCGAAGAATAGCTGCCATGTATCACCTTCCATTATGGAATTACATTATGTAACTTGGTCGAAAATGTCTTCGTATTGGAGGTTTCCGGAATTGGGTGAGCAGCTAAGAAATTAGCTAAGGCTTGACCTTTCGTGGACTTCTGAGGGACGTACATCATATCATACGGTGTTAATAACATCGCCCAAGTCGCGAGTCAGGAATTAAGAACACTTGGCTTATTCATCAATACCCGAAGAGGATTGATTCTGGAGATGATATGAATAGTTTGGCATGTCACGTAATATCGCGTCTTTTGAATGGTAAATATTAGGGCCAAGCATTCTTTTTCCACAGAATTTTACCAGTGTTCAGCTTCGATCATCATCCTGCTTAAATAGTAGATAGCCTGTTCATGACCCTCATTGTTCTTCTGTGCGAGAAGAGCCCCTAAAGAATGATCCATTGCTCGAACATACAGCAAAAATGGTCTTCCTATGACGGGAGGCACCAAAACTGGAGGATTAGTAAGATAGCGTTTGATGTCATTAAACGCTTGCTGACAGGCTTCGTCCCATACGAATGACACACCTTTCTTCATCAGGCGAGAAAAATGTTAACATCTCCCAGAGAGGTTGGATATGAATCTCCTGATATAAGCTAGATGACCTTGAAATCCCTTGAGTTCTCTCAGATTATGGGGTGGTCGCATTTCCAGGATAGCTTTTACTTTATCAGGGTCAACTTAAGTGCCTTTAGCGGTAATGACAAATCCCAAAAATTTGCCACTGGATACGCCAAGAAAGGACTTTGTGGGGTTCATTTTGAGTTGGTGTTGGCGCATCAACTCAAATATTGTCTTTAAGTCTTGGATGTGATTATCCTTGAGGTAGCTTTTGACAACGATATCGTCTATATAATATTCTACCGTTTTGCGTAGATGCTCATGGAATATGTTACTCATAGCTCGCTGATATGTAGCTCCGACATTCTTCAATCCAAAAGGCATGACTGTATAGCAATATACCCCCAGTGGTGTACGGAAGGCAGTATGCTTCTCATCTTCAGGATTCATCTTAATTTGATTGTATCCTGAAAATCCGTCCATGAAAGACATGCGCTCAAAATCGCACGTATTGTCGATCATGACGTCTGTGATGGAAAGAGGGAACTCATCCTTAGGGAAACCCGCATTTAGATTTCGGAAGTTGATGTAAATGCAAACTTTCCCGCTTTTTTTTATGACCGGGACAACATTGGCGACCCAATCAGGATGTTGTTCTTCCCGGATGAACCCGCAGGCTATCAATTTCTTGATTTCAGCTTCAATGGCATCCATCTTATCCGGGCGGAACCGGCGTTGGTGTTGCTTTACGGGCTTTGAATTGGGCAGTATATTGAGTTTATGGGTAGCCACTTTTGGATCAAGACCCGGCATATCCTCATAATTCCACGCAAAGACATCGATGTATTCTTTTATCAGCTGGATCATTTCTTCCATTTCTTCTTCGGAAAGATTGTTACTGATAAATATCGGCTTTGGTGAAGACTCATCCCCAACATTGACATGGATAACTTTATCTTCAGTGGGTGGTTCTTTTTGCTCGAATCGGAGTTCCCATTGTGTATCCATTTGTTGTGCCCAGGATTCATTTTCAAACGGTTCAGATTCTTGTTCCTCTGCTTCGAGAGAATCTGTCAATACCGTATTTACTGACAATACCTGTCACCACCACATTCTGAAAACAGGAGTATTTTTGACTTTTTATAAATTATTAATATTTATATTAAATGAATTCATTATAGGTGTTTTTAAATTAAATAAGTTCGTGAGATGTGTAATTAAATATATTATTATATTATGTGTTCTTAATGTCTGAGCTGGTAGACTTGACCTAGAGGCCCACTGAATGAACACCTGTCCGAATTATAGGATTTTGTATTTAATTAGAAATTAAATTTATTGGAGGTCGTAATTAAGTACCATAATTTATTTAATTGTTGCACCTTATCTTTGCTTCGATATTTGGAGCGCTACCCTGGCTTTTGCCTTCCAACAATTTTATAACCTTGCCCTAGACATGCCCGCCTTCCATTCTGACATTTTTTTGCAACTCATAATTATGCTTTCTTGTGCTTCATTTTAGCCGCACAATATTCGTCGCGGACGTTTATTTAATTCCTAAATAAACTCCTATTTTATATCGTTGTGCTTTCCAATCAAAATTGGAGGCAATCTTGACCTATTTTTCGTGCGGCCCAAATTAGGGTAATATTCTGTTCTGAGTCTTCTTCATTAGTGATATTTATGACCCGACCTAATTTTGGCCCCATGTATTCCTAATTAATTTTAGAACGCCAAGTGTATCTAATTTTAATTAATTAAATTCAGAAACCCACTTCTGTGAAATTTCCTATTTGTTGGGGACTTAATTGCAAAATTGCAATGATGTGTCACCATCCTATTGGTTTAACCCAAATGAAGAAAATAAACCCATTCTTTGACTAGTCAATAACATACCCTCTCTCCTCCTTTCTTTTGTTGCATTTTTCTCCATATTGAATCTAGGCCTTCCATTTTAAATGGAGCCATCCCCACCACACAACCCCTTACATGTTCCCTCAACCCTCTTCCCAAGAAACCCCATCCCTAGGTTGGCCGGCCCTAATTCCTAGGGGGTCACATCATCCTCCCACAAACAAATGACACACCCTCTCCTTTAATTTCTTCACACACAGAACCATCACCAACACCAAAACCATCGACCACCATCTCACTTTCAACCTCAGCCACCCGACCGGCCTAGCTCCGGCGAGCTACTGTGCCTCTTCCCGGCCGAGCTCCGGTCAGCCGACGCTGCTGCATCGCTCCACCTCACTCGAGCCTCCCCACCGGCTCCACTCCCCTGATCCCGGAGCCCCCTCACTCCACCACTCCGATCCTTCCCCGGCCGGCCCCCAGCCAAGCCCTGACCCGCATCTCCCTCAGAAACCACCCAGCTCTCCCCCTGAGGCCCTCCCGCTGCACACTCCGGCGCGGCTCCGCCACTCCCCGGCTACGACAACTCCACCTCCACCTCACACGACCTAGCTCCGGGCTCCACGACTGCTCCCCAACCTCAGCACCCCGGCGTCGAGCCCCGACCCGAAGCCTATTCCCCGGCCGTCTTCCCTGCATCAGTCGACTCCATCCGCTCCGTTCAACCCCCACTCTCCCACGACTGTCGTACTCCTCCCACAGCCGAGATCCCCTCGACTCCGGCCATCTTCTCCGGCTCCCTGTTGTAGCTCTGACCAGTGGCCACCATCGGAACCACCACCACGGTGAGCCTCCCTCTTTCCCTCCCCTATTTGAATTTAAATTCTATGTAATGGTATTTATACACATTAGTATATGTATGTACTATTTAGTATATGTATTCCTATATATATATGTATATGTATGTATGTATTATTATTATTGTATTCATATATATATGTATGTATTTTGGTATTTTTATATAATTGTATTTAATAAAATATACCCTATGAGATTAGTATAAATTAAATTAATATATTATTACTTATGTATTCATATATATGTATGTATTTACTAGTTAGTACATGTATATATATATTTTTTATGTATATACTTAATATATTTTTTCTATATATAAAAATTGGTATATGTATATATGTATTTGTATATACACCTAGTATGTTTTTAAATTGGTATATATGGTACACATATATTGTTTAACTAATATATATTATACATGAAATTAAATGGTATATATATATATATATATATATATATATATATATATATATATATATATATATATATATATATATATATATATATATATATATATATAATGTGATGTATTAGTATTAGTATATATTTTAATAATAACATTGATAATATATATATATATATATATATTAAAATATATTTTTGGCATATATATGAGTATACATATATATTGTTCAACTAGTATAAATTAGATATGTGATTAAATGGTACATATATATATATATATATATATATATATATATATATATATATATATATATATATATATATATATATATATATATATATATATATATATATTTTAAATGTATTTAAATTGGTGCATATATATATATATATATATATATATATATATATATATATATATATATATATATATATTGTAAGTACTAATGTTAGTTAAAAATAGGTATAATGTGTTTTATATATCTATCTACTAGATGACCCTAGTTGACCAGTATCATACCAGGCATAGCCCCTGAGTTATGTTTTGTGTCGTGTTAGTGTAGCACCTGATGCAAATGTTGTATTTGATATGTCTATAGGACTGTCGGATTCTCCAGACGATACTCTGGGACAGGACATTGGTTTTACCAGCTAAGGACCCAAGGCGAGTACATTCTCTGATTAGTTTCTTTTTTATGATATCCCCTATGTTCACTGTATCTAGTATAAATATCCATGCTCTTGACACGATGGTTACACGGATTGGTATATACGGATCTCGTCATGAGATGTTATTCCTTGTTCATGGTGTAGCTTGTACAAGTCTTATTTTATTGTTATCTTGTACATGTACAAACACTGATTTCCGAGGAGATTTGCTACCTCCCTAGGGAATCCTGTGCCATAGCGTACCATGATTGGATCTACTATACCAGTCGGGGGTAGGGAGTATTTTAGTGTAGATATATGATCATACCCAATTCTACATGCATCATAGCTCATCCACGCCTCACGTCGGTGCAGCCTTACCATTACATGCCTCATCACTGTTACATATGGTTAGCCTGACTATTACTCGCATCATAGCTATTCCTACGGATTAGCCTGACCTCAAGGATGATCGCTAACCAATGTAATGAGTTTACCAGTCCCAAGCCGATCACATGTTAAAGCTAGTACTCACACACTTAGTCATAGGATTCTTGCTCATTTACATATTTTTTTTTCTGCATTTACTTACAGTATTTCCAGTATATCCTTTATTGTATGTTTCTCGTACATATACATGCATCTTGTATATTTCCATCTATATAGTGCTACATAGTTTATATCATTGATATAGAACTGCTATTTAGAAATGTACTTTGCTCCTTTCTGACTGGAAAATATTTTCAGACTATGCCTAGAGGACTGGTATCGGACACTGGTGGACCACAGGGTGAGTAGCTGCAGTCTTGGTCTTAGTAGTGCAGTCGTGATTCTGGGAGGTATAGCCGGAATCATTAGTTGTCTAGTTAGTTCCTTTAGCATATTATTTTGGTACCGGATTTGTCTCTGGCAAATCTTATTTCAGACTTGGTTTATGTTAAGTTAGATTATTTAAAGTTTAGACTTGTGTTGTATTTTTATTTATTTCTTCAAATTCTAATCGTGCTGTCGTAATGTGATTTGAGTATGTTGTTATTTATATAGTGTTATCCGTGTCTCCTTATGGAGTTGGATACTAGTGCGAGATTGTTTAGATAGTGCTTTACCCAGACAGCGTTCTACCGCCGATGCTGCGGCGTAGGCTGAACGTACCCACGCTCTCGTACCTCTACACCGGGTGTGGGTCTTGATACGTTTTTAGTTGTGGCCCATGCAGGTCGGACTTCGCAAGTTATGCGATGTCGTGGTAGTGTGACGTATTAGTTGTACTACTGCGTGCCTGCTATAGAATATAGGACATAGGATACTAGGATGAGAGAGGATACTCAATCACAAATTCTTGAGAGATTCCTGGGACGACCCCTTGAGAATCTTATTATAAATTCTAATTTTAAATCCTTCGCCTTGTTTCCGTCCGTCCTCACTCGTTGATATTGAGTTTGATTCCTGTTGATCAGTTATTAAATTAGGATCTTGGTTTCATTGTAGAGTTTGATTTCATGCCGAGATGAATTTTATGGACTAAATTTTACGATATCGTCTGATGACATATATTGATGAGAATAGTGACAAAGGTGAAACGTCTGCTTTGGTTATGGAACCTAGAGTTTATCGTAGCCGTACCGGTTGGCGTGGCGAAGATTCTAGATGACATGACTATAGGGTTGCGTACTTTAGTTACGGAACCTGTCGTTTATCGCACCTATGCTTACTGGCATGGCGAGGATTCTCAGCGTCATGATTTCTGACCGACGTGTATGATTATCAGGTTGTATCTTAAAAATTAGTTCTTAAAGTATCATCTCAACACTTATCTATTTCTGTTATTACAGGACTTTATTCCATCGTTTCTTGGGTTGCTAGTAGTAGAAATACCTTTAGTCCTCAACCCAGTTTCTTTGAGCTTCTATTCTTTGAGGATTCCTTGTTAAGTATGATAATTAGTGACTTATAATTATGTCTGTGTCTTGAGTATTAGTATTGACTGAGTGTTGCTAGTAAGTTGTAAGTATTTCCTAGTTGGACATATGAGCAGTAGGCATTAATCTAAAGTAACCCATAGCGTAGTGCCTTATAGCAATAGCTCTATGATAGGTGTAATATAGTTAGTATTGGCACTATAGATAGAGGAGAAGGAATATCAGTGATGATGATCATTTGGAAGTAATAGTGCAAATAATTCGGGCAGTACAATTTTCGTACACAGTTGAGGTTGTAAATAATTAGTGTATTAAGGTGCACCTTGAGTATTAGAGACTATGAGTATTTATATGTATACTTGAGGATTTAATTTTATCGTTTGAAGAATGAGAGTGAATTGTAAATTTTTTGAATTTTAAGGAGTTGAGATTTTTATGTTATTTAAATGTTTGAGGACTAAATTTGATTCAATAAACATGGTCAAGGCTATAAAGATTTTAGAAGTGATTACAATTTTATTTCGATATTGAGTATTTGATTTTTGAGGAAGTATATGCATTTATTTTAAAGAAGTTAAACTTTGATGATCTTATTTTGAGGGTTAATTTTTCGGTTGGTAAGAAATGTATAATAATATATGAGTGGATGAAGTGCATACGAAAGGATCTGTTGACTTGGGCATGATTGAGATGGCACTACAAACGGACTTGGGTGTCCATCTAGAGATGTATTAGGGAGAACAGTACTTAGTATGGTGTGTTGCACTTGGTGTGCACTTGAGTGATAAAGAACAACTAGTATAAAAAATTTTAGTAGGTGAGGAAGCTAGCAGTGAGTGTGCTTGTAGTAGAACTGTGGTACCTAAAGGGATAGAGGTATCAAACCTTGGATGCATCATTGACCTGTGCAATCACAACTAGGAATATTTCCAATCTATTTATCTTGAATGTTGCTTCTTTAGAACTTTACTGTCCTTCCTTGATGATATCGCCTTTATTGCCTAAATTGATTCTTTTGGATCTGTCTTCAGGATGTCACCGAGGACACGATCTATGAGAGTGGGAGCACTAGCTTTAGAGGGGTCTGCCACCTCTCCACCTGATGGACAGACAACCATAGTTCCTCCTACATCCTCGATGCATGTAGGAGTATCTGCACTTTCCGGGGGTCTTCCTCCCCCACCTGTTCAGAGGGTAGCCGCAGTTGTGACGGACAACCTGCCTCCTTCACCGACTCCGATTTTTGGAGTTGTGCCCATTGACGGGGCACAGATGTTTACCTTGATCCAGGGCATGGTAGATGCCCAGAAAGTGACGGAAGATGCTCAGTGAGTTCAAGATGAGGCTCTAAGGGCGCAAGCAGAAGCGCACCAGGCGCAGACTGAACTAATGAGAGAGAGCATGGAGAACGCTCACCAGTTGGCACTACAGGCAGTTGAGAGAGTTGTCCAACAGTATCCTGGCCAGCGGCAGCCGAGGGCATTTCAGTATCAACAACAGTACCAGGCACCAGTTCGTTTTCAGCAGGATCAGCAGACTTGTCATTACTGTAAGAAGTTAGGTCATCTTAGGAAGAGCTGTAGAGCGAGGCTAGGACTTTGTTTGCACTGTGGCAATGCAGGACACCGAATAAGGGATTGCCCTCTAGTTTAGCGCGCAGCTCCAAATTATAGAGATCCAGCTAGGCTACCTGTGGAATCGTATATTGCTCAGCACCCGCGAAGGAAACCACCCCAGCAGGATGGTGCATTACGGTGACGGTCGAGGAGACCGATACTGCAGGTAACGTGTTAGTATGTTTTGTTCTTTCCTTCCTTCTGTTCCTTTCTATTTGATTGATTGGCTGATTCTTCCCTAGTACTGTAGTTCGTATGCATGATCTTCTTATTAGAATATAGTTAGTAGTATACCCTGACAGAGACTGCAATACCATGATAAAACAGACCATAACCATGCATGTTTCCTCTAGACTGTATGTTGTATGATTCTAGGTAAAAATTTTCTTAGACCATGATCATTGGGATTTTGACCATAGCAAAGATCTATGACAAGGTTATAACTTGACAAAAAGGGGCAAGATGATTAAAATTTGTGGATAAGCATTAATTTAAATAAAGAATTAAGGGGTTAATATAACAGAATTGATGGATCATTAATTTTACGAAGATCGAGGTATGATTGAAATTTGAGGATAAACATTAACTTAAATGGAGAGTTAAGGAATTAACATGGAAGAATTAAGGATTTATTAATTTTTAGAAGGTTATGATATGATTGAATTGGTTATTAAAATTTGAGAAAATTAGGAAAATTATCATTATACCTATTTGATTGCAAGATAAGAATTTAAAATTTTATATTATGAATGTTGCATTTGAAGATTCCTTAAGTATCGTCTCGTTGAGTATTTTGAGGAAAAAGGAAATCAGGAAATAAAATTATTAATGGGATAGTGTCGAATTCGATTCTTGGGATAAGGATTGAGATTTTGAATATGCATTGATTGGGTTTAAATTGAGGAGTAAAAATCATTAACGGATTGGTGTTTTAATTCAAACTTTTCGGATGACAACTCCAATTTTATGAATATAGTGGATTAATTGAATTGAAGGGTTGGATTTATGTATTGTGTTTTAGATGGGAGTCTTAATGTGCATTGAGTGAATTAGAGGATGGGATGTCAAATTTCGAGTAAGTAATTTTTAATTTAAATTTGGAGGAAATTATAAGGAAATGAAAAATGATTTTTATTTTTGAGGATATTTCAGGAATACAGTAATTTTAGAAATTTTTGAAGATTGTGAAACGACAAGGTGGATTATTTCAGGATTATGTGGGTTGGTGAATTTAACTATTGATGAAAAATAAAAATGTGTATGACTAAATACTACTATTGAGAATTTTAAATTTCGAGGACGAAATTCTTTTAAGGAGGGTAGACTTCTCACTACCACATTCTGAAAACAGGGATATTTTCGACTTTTTATAAATTATTAATATTTATATTAAATAAATTCATTATAGGTGTTTTTAAATTAAATAAGTTCGTGAGATGTGTAATTAAATATATTATTATATTTTGTGTTCTTAATGTCTGAGCTGGTAGACTTGACCTAGAGGCCCACTGGACGAACACATGTCCGAATTATAGGATTTTGTATTTAATTAGTATTAATTAGAATTTAAATTTATTGGAGGTCGTAATTAATTACCGTAATTTATTTAATTGTTGCACCTTATCTTTGCTTCGATATTTGGAGCGCTACCCTGGCTTTTGCCTTCCAACAATTTTACAACCTTGCCCTAGATATGCCCGCCTTCCATTCTGACATTTTTTTGCAACTCATAATTATGCTTTCTTGTGCTTCATTTTAGCCGCACAATATTCGTCGCGGACGTTTATTTAATTCCTAAATAAATTCTTATTTTGTATCGTTGTGCGTTCCAATCGAAATTGGAGGCAATCTTGACCTATTTTTCGTGCGACCCAAATTAGGGTAATATTCTGTTCTGAGTCTTCTGCATTAGTGATATTTATGACCCGACCTAATTTTGGCCCCATGTATTCCTAATTAATTTTAGAACGCCAAGTGTATCTAATTTTAATTAATTAAATTCAGACACCCACTTCTGTGTAATTTTCCATTTGTTGGGGACTTAATTGCAAAATTACAATGATGTGTCACCATCCTATTGGTTTAACCCAAATGAAGAAAACAAACCCCTTCTTTGACTAGTCAATAACACACCCTCTCTCCTCCATTCTTTTGTTGCATTTTTCTCCATGTTGAATCTAGGCCTTCCATTTTAAATGGAGCCATCCCCACCACACAACCCCTTACATGTTCCCTCAACCCTCTTCCCAAGAAACCCCATCCCTAGGTTGGCCGGCCCTAATTCCTAGGGGGACACATCATCCTCCCACATACAAATAACACACCCTCTCCTTTAATTTCTTCACACACAGAACCATCACCAACACCAAAACCATCCACCACCATCTCACTTTCAACCTCAGCCACCTGACCGGCCTAGCTCCGGCGAGCTACTGTGCCTCTTCCCGGCCGAGCTCCGGTCAGCCGACGCTGCTGCACCGCTCCACCTCACTCGAGCCTCCCCACCGGCTCCACTCCCCTGATCCCGGAGCCCCCTCACTCCACCACTCCGATCCTTCCCCGGCCGGCCCCCGGCCAGGCCCCGACCCGCATCTCCCTCAGAAACCACCCAGCTCTCCCCCTGAGGCCCTCCCGCTGCACACTCCGGCGCGGCTCCGCCACTCCCCGGCCACGACACCTCCACCTTCACCTCACACGACCCAGCTCCGGGATCCACGACTGCTCCCCAACCTCAGCACCCCGGCGTCGAGCCCCGACCCGAAGCCTATTCCCCGGCCGTCTTCCCTGCATCAGTCGACTCCATCCGCTCCGTTCAACCCCCACTCTCCCACGACTGCCGTACTCCTTCCACAGCCGAGATCCCCTCGACTCCGGCCATCTTCTCCGGCTCCCTACTGTAGCTCCGGACAGTGACCACCATCGGAACCACCACCCCGGTGAGCCTCCCTCTTTCCCTCCCCTATTTGAATTTAAATTCTATGTAATGGTATTTATACGCATTAGTATATGTATGTACTATTTAGTATATGTATTCCTATATATATACGTATATGTATGTATGTATTATTATTATTGTATTCATATATATATATATATATATATATATATATATATATATATATATATATATATATATATATATATATATATGTATGTATTTTGGTATTTTCATATAATTGTATTTAATAAAATATACCCTATGAGATTAGTATAAATTAAATTAATATATTAGTACTTATGTATTCATATATATGTATGTATTTACTAGTTAGTACATGTATATATATATTTTTTATGTGTATACTTAATATATATTTTCTATATATAAAAATTGGTATATGTATATACACCTAGTATGTTTTTAAATTGGTATATATGGTACACATATATTGTTTAACTAATATATATTATACATGAAATTAAATGGTATATATATATATATATATATATATATATATATATATATATATATATATATATATATATATATATATATATATATATATATTGTATATGTATTTAATGTGATGTATTAGTATTAGTATATATTTTAATAATAACATTGACAATATATATATATATATATATATATATATATATATATATATATATATATATATATATATATATATATATATATATATATTTTAAAATGTATTTTTGGCATATATATGAGTATACATATATATTGTTCAACTAGTATAAATTAGATATGTGATTAAATGGTACATATATATATATTGTAAATGTATTTAAATTGGTGCATATATATATATATATATATATATATATATATATATATATATATATATATATATATATATATATATTGTAAGTACTAATGTTAGTTAAAAATAGGTATAATGTGTTTTATATATCTATCTACTAGATGACCCTAGTTGACCAGTATCATACTAGGCATAGCCCCTGAGTTATGTTTTGTGTCGTGTTAGTGTAGCACCTGATGCAAATGTTGTATTTGATATGTCTATAAGACTGTCGGATTCTCCAGACGATACTCTGGGACAGGACATTGGTTTTACCAGCTAAGGACCCAAGGCGAGTACATTCTCTGATTAGTTTCTTATTTATGATATCCCCTATGTTTATTGTATCTAGTGTAAATATCCATGCTCTTGACACGATGGTTACACGGATTGGTATATACGGATCTCGTCATGAGATGTTATTCCTTGTTCATGGTGTAGCTTGTACAAGTCTTGTTTCATTGTTATCTTGTACATGTACAAACACTGATTTCCGGGGAGATTTGCTACCTCCCTAGGGAATCCCGTGCCATAGCGTACCATGATTGGATCTACTATACCAGTCGGGGGTGGGGAGTATTTTAGTGTAGATATGTAATCATACCCAACTCTACATGCATCATAGCTCACCCACGCCTCACATCGGTACAGTCTTACCATTACATGCCTCATCACTGTTACATATGGTTAGCCTGACTATTACTCGCATCATAGCTATTCCTACGGATTAGCCTGACCTCAAGGATGATCGCTAACCAATGTAATGAGTTTACCAGTCCCAAGCCGATCACATGTTAAAGCTAGTACTCACACACTTAGTCATAGGATTCTTGCTCATTGACATATTATTTCTTTTCCTGCATTTACTTACAGTATTTCCAGTATATCCTTTATTGTATGTTTCTCGTACATATACATGCATCTTGTATATTTCCATCTATATACTTCTACATAGTTTATATCATTGATATAGAACTGCTATTTAGAAATGTACTTTGCTCCTTCCTGACTGGAAAATATTTTCCAGACTATGCCTAGAGGACTGGTATCGGACACTGGTGGACCACAGGGTGAGTAGCTGCAGTCTTGGTCCTAGTAGTGCAGTCGTGATTCCGGGAGGTATAGCCGGAATCATTAGTTGTCTAGTTAGTTCCTTTAGCATATTATTTTGGTACCGGATTTGTCTCCGGCAAATCTTATTTCAGACTTGGTTTATGTTAAGTTAGATTATTTAAAGTTTAGACTTGTGTTGTATTTTTATTTATTTCTTCAAATTCTAATCGTGCTGTCGTTATATGATTGAGTATGTTGTTATTTATATAGTGTTATCCGTGTCTCCTTATGGAGTTGGATACTAGTGCGAGATTGTTTAGATAGTGCTTGACCCAGACAGCGTTCTACCGCCGATGCTGCGGCGTAGGCTGGACGTACCCACGCTCTCGTACCCCTATACCGGGTGTGGGTCGTGACAATACCCGTTCAAGTTCATCATATGGATCGAAGGACGACAAACCATCCTGAGAAGAGGAAATGGTCTCCCCACTTGACTCAGAGTTGTTCGAAGTTTCAAGAGACGTGGTATACCCTAACCCGAAATGAGTTCATTGACAGTAAGGATCACCATACAACGGCATTCGTCTGCCTTTTCCATAGTTGAGGCCTGGCTCCAACTTTAAGTCATAACCCATGCTTTGCATAATCTTTAAAGCCTGTGGGCTATATCTGTGAACCAGCATTTTTACAGCATCAGACTCTTGAGAATCTTCTTGTACAATCGGTCTGTTGTGCATAAGACCGAAGACTATTGGATGCTGATCGTTGCGAGTAGGTGGAACAATAAAGATAGAATCTTCATGTGGCCCATATGTCGTAATGACATTAGACATTGACGCTACTTCCCACACATACGGATGATAGGAGTCTATAGCTTCCAAGAATTTTTGTGCTATCGGCTCTATATCGTTACGGGGGGAGGATTCCTGATTAGGAAATTGAGCGTCAGTATACTGGAAAAGAGAATCATTATTTTCGTCAGAAACCATATTCCCGGCTGTATTTACATTAGTCGGCTGCTTGTTGCGCCTAAGGTTGATGACCAAAGGCGGAGGCTTCTGGTTCAGAGTGATCACTAGGGGATCACTTCCTCCTCCCGATTTAGTTTTGCCCAAGTGGATAGCCATAGATTCCATGACTTTCAGACGGGTAGTCCGCCCTTTCACCTGGATTGACAAAGGTTGCTCAGCAGATGGTTCTCTTGGCTCCCGGTGGGATTCCTCCTCCATCTTGCCTGACACCTCCTTCATGTAGTCTTGTGTGTATAACATGGCATCATAATAGTAGGACTCAACTCCTTTGAATGGGTTGAGATCAGCAAACTCTGTCTTCACTGTCCCTTGGGCGTCTACATATTTGAAGCATTGATGTAGAGTGGAAGAAATAATATTGTGATCATAGATCCATGGTCTGCCCAACAGAATATTGTAAGACACCTCCGAATCAATGACGTAGCATGTAGCCACTGATCTAAGGTCACCAATCTGGATCCTCAGACGAATCTTCCCCCAACGACTTGTTTTTTCTGGCATTGAAGCCCACGATTGTAGTGGTAGTGTACGCCAGTTCTCTTGTAGGAATCCTCAACGGTCTTAGCAGACTATGAGGGATAATACTGATCGACGATCCCGGATCTATATGAATCCGGTCTAACTCCATGGAGCCGACATATCCGGTAAAATAAAGAGGCCTGTCATGCTTGTTATGTTTCAACAACATGTCCTCTTGAGTGAAAGTGATGTTAGGGACCACTTCCATCATACTATGGCATTGAGGACATGCCACAGGCTCTTTATCAGGGGACTTGAGATGAGTCAAGCATACATCTGCCTACATTAAATCTTCACTCAAGGCTTGACGAGTGTCTTTGGATAACCTAAGTAGCTCAAAAATGGACAATCTGGCTGGAGTATTAGCCAACTGAGCCAAGATGTCGAAGTTATATGGTTTCTCTAAACCTTTGTTTTGAATATTCTTCAAAGATTTATCAAAACGAACTTCTTTTTGCTTGCCTTTGTCCGCCAAAGTTGGTCTAGAAGGACCTGCCTCTAGTATAATAGGTTCAGGTTCTGGAAGTTTGGCAGCCGAAGTGTCTGTCGTCGCTTCTTCCTGATTTCCTCCATAGTCCTTGAGGTAGGCTTTCCCTGACCGGGTTCCGGTAGCCAAAGCCTCTTCTTCTGATGTCGGGGATATTGCAACCATATGACATGGTTTACATCTTGAGTTCTTTTTAGACTTAGCTTTAGCAGCTTTAGTCTCTTCCTCAATCTCTGATACCAGATCAGGATGAACCCACATGATCTCCCTACACTTGGTAGTTAGGGGTACCAGGTCATGATTTTGACCCCTGGTCGGAGGGAGATTAATAATGTTCATCATCGCCCGTGGAATAGGTACTACACCATCCGGGACTTCCTGAGGGGGCAGATTGCCAAATTGGAGAGAGATCATGTTGGCAGTGACCGTCTTCTCGCTATTACGCAGAGTGATGGCCTTGGCGTCGATCAACTCCTGGATTTTTTTTTTAGTACATAATATGCCTTTGTGGGGTGATGTATGTATCTGTGGAAAATGCAGTACTTAGGGTTATTGGTACTGCCGACTTCATTTGGACGCTTTAGCTCGGGAAGAGTAAGCTTGTCACTTTTGACTAGACAATCGAATATACTCGGAATATCGTCGTCTTCAAAAAAATATTCTTCTTTAGGCCTGGAAGTCCCAGGATTTGTCTACATAGTCACTGGAGTATGTTGCCTGGACGTATTGATCGCCAGAGCTTCCTTTCCTTTCGAACCACGAGTATGGTCGCTATTGGAGGATAACCGCTTTCCTCTATCAGAGGTAGAGATCATGATTCCATTGTCATGCGCCTTCCGACTGTTATCTTCAGCGGCTACCGCTGAGATGATAAACGAGGGCCAATCATAGAACTGATATGGTTCCATGAACACTGAGATCAGTGGAAGAAGGTTCTTCCTGCAAATGTCTACCAAGGCTGAATTTGGAACTCCAGGAGGCATCTGCAAAGTAGCCTGACGAAAATGTTCAATAAACGTACAAACGTTCTCTTTCTCCTTCTGTTTAACTTCGATGAGTGATGACATAGACATGTCCATCCCTCCTTCGTAGAATCGAGCTAAGAACAGAGTCTTGAAATCTTCAAAAGAAGTAATGCAGTTGTCTGCAAGACTACGGTACCATTGGTAGGCTACCCCAGACAGATAGTCCTTAAATACTCGAATGAGAAGGGCGTCATTCCCTTGCAACAACATCATCATCATGCTGAAGTAGTTCATGTACTGGCTTGGTGACGTCTTTTCCTCAAACAAAACCATAGCCTGTGGTTTGTATTTTGGTGGGAAAGGGATCTCGTCCTAGATAGCTGGGTATGGCTGGTTGATTTCTAATTTCTTGAGCTGATCCTTATGATTCAAGGCATCAAATTGGACTTTTAATTCCCGAACTGCCTGTATCGGATCTTCAGCTGGGAAAGGGACCGCAGAGAGGTGAGATTTCGGTTGTATTGTAACTCCAACATGAGGCAATATATTCTCTGGGTTCAGAGGTTGAGGAGCAGCTGATTCTTGATTTTGAACAGGCTCCTGACTTGATGGTATATCTACCCCCACCCGTAGTTGAGTCAGAGGAACAAGTGCAGCTGAGTGTTGAGTCACCAACATTTGGTGCATACTCTCCATCATGGTATGCATCTCTTTAAGCGATGCTTCCAATACAGCGATGCGTTGCTCAGTACTTCCTGATGGGGAAGCCTCTTCATGTTCATCTCCAATGGCATAAACTCCCATTTCTCTGGATGCTACTGAGGGACTGGTATAGATCTCTGTAGAGATCGAGTCTATACTGTTAGCATCGCATTCAGGAAACTGGCGACCCTCAATGTCGGAATCGAAAGAATATGAAGCCGATTGTCGTGACCTCGAGCGGGTATTTTGAAAGACACCTGCTTCAATATTCTCAAGGAGTCTGTCAAATCTCCTTTGGCTTGGAGTTCTAGAGGGATAACTTCTTGAACTTGAGCTTCCTCTAGGAATGTGTGAAACCATGTTTATTGATGCGAATGTCGGCTCTTCTTCCTGTAAGGGCAAAGAGTAGTTCAACCGGTCAAAAATTGACAGTTTTGTCTTAGAACAGCAGTAGTTAACTACAACTTTATGACTATTACAACAATGCTCCCTAGGGGATGTAATAGACATATTAGAAGATCCCTTGTCTTTGTGCTTCTGGATCAAGAAATCATGCAAATCAGGGAGATTGACAGAAGAAGAAGGAGAAGGCTTATTCTGCCTTTTTACATCAGTTGGGGTATGGAGATTGGGAACCATATTTCTCTCCCTTCCATAAGAATACAGCAGTTCAGTCATGTGAGTAGCATAAGATCCATCATCCGTCTGAGGAGCATATTTTCCCGTAAAACGGGCATTCTTTACGCGGACGGGCTTATCCTGGCGTAATCTGGAGCTTTGCACAGGTTCGCGTAAAATAGGGGAAGTCCTCAAACGGCCTCCAGCGTCACGCGTAATCTATAGAGCGGGCAACTTCTTCTCTTGGTGGCGTACAAGCCTAGAGATCGGGCAATTTGCCACTTGTTTTCCCTTGATGTGATCAAAGGGACCATCTGCCTCATCGTAGATGGGAGATATATTTTTACGCGCAGGGCGCGTTTAAAATTTCTAAATTGGCGCTGAGGCCTTGTCAGAAATTATGTCTGCCACATCACAGACGGAAGACAAAGTTTTACGCGCAGGGCACATTCTAGACTTCTGGATTGGCACTGAGGCATTGCCAGAAGCTTTGTCTACCATATCACAGACGGGAGATAGGTTTTTACGCACAGAGCGTATAGGTTGTGATGTCACAACCTTGTTGATCGGAGAGAGAGAGCCTGCAGGAAGGGTAGAGGATATCCGGGGTATTCATACTTTACGCAGCTTCCTATTATCCTGGGCAGAGAGGGAATGACAGCTACCCCCTTCGCGAAGCATGTCTTCATAAGCAGATTGGTCGAATTGGACGACCAAAGTCTTCTTCGTTGATCCGACGGATATAGCATCGTGTTGAGCAATGGCTTTCTCGTCAGATGAGAAAGTAGTCCCCAGCAGAGTCGCCATCTTGTGTTTGATGATAAACAAAAGAATGAAAATTGGGTTTATACGAAACCCTTTCTTTGTTTACAAACAATAAAAAAGAGTACAATTAATCCTATACGAGGATGTTAAGTACAAAAAAATTAATTCTAGAGAAAAATTGCTATAGGAGTCTGATCTGTGGTCGATCACTTTGTCCATTGGACCACACGATGACGAAGAACTATTGTAGAAGAAGAAGAAGCTTCAAAGGTCGCAAGAGGGATTGAATTCTCGTTGCCAAAATTGTCAATCGGCGCTCTCTATCTATGCTCTCTGCTCTTCTGATTCCGACCTTGCCCGACCCCTTTTTCTTTTTCTCCTGCGACTAGGAGTCTCTATTTATAGAGTTCAGTCACAGTAACTATCCAGTCGACGTAAAAGCCAAATTATGGAGAGAGTGGCACTCTTTACGCTGCGGTTATAATAACTGCTACCCACGTCTGAATGATCTCCTGAATCCGCATGTGACGCGTGCCCCATTATAAGGTAACTCATATAACTGCTTCTCGAAGATTACGGCATGCAAGCCACGTAGGTAACTGCCCCTCGCGTAGAGCTGGTTGGCGTAAAAGCCCAATAGCTGTCTTGTTGGCGTAGAAGCCAAATAGTTGTCTTGTTGGCGTAAAAGCCGAATAGTTGTCTTGTTGGCGTAAAAGTCGAATAGCTATCTTGTTGGCGTAAAAGTCAAATAGTTGTCTTGTTGGCATAAAAGCCAAATAGCTGTCTTGTTGGCATAAAAGCCAAATAGCTGTCTTGTTGGCGTAAAAGCCAAATAGCTGTCTTGTTGGCGTAAAAGCCAAATAGCTGTCTTGTTACGTACCTTTGCAAATATAGCCTGAGTTTGTATATTTCGAGGAGATAGCATACGACGTACTCCTATAGTTGAAAATAGCCTGGTTGCCGTAACATGCAAGGATGGTGATGTGAGCGTATTAGCCCTAATTTTAGCTCTCCCAGTCATTAAAAATAGAACAAAATCTTGTGCATTAAATGCAGAGATCTGCCCCCATCTCGCGCATTAACTACAGAGATATGCCTAGAGTTCTGTACAAAGAACAGCTTTTGACGTGGCGTCTGTTTTTGTCTCATCTTGAGCGTAAAAACTCATTTCTGCCTGTGTAAAATAGGCAGCGTATTCCTTGAATGCGTAAAAACGACTTGTATCAAGGATATGTCACTAAACGACAACCTGGGCCTCTGTGCAGAATCATCATTACAGTCGTCCTCTCGATCGTCGTGCAGTACTCTTTGTCGTCAGGTTCACTGTTTTGTCTGACAGGTTCATTCGAGGAATACAAAGAGTTCCTCGTACAACTTTACGCTGCATTAAAAGCAGACATAGTTTACACCGGAGTGTAGCAACCTTTTTACGCCAAAACAGCCTGGAAGTGCTGCTTTACGCGGGTTATTTTGGAGCTCTATTCTACGTTGGATAGCGTTGAAGCTCTGTTGTACGCCAATAGCTCTGAAGTCATGTTTTACGCCACACAGCGCTGGAGCTCTGTTTTACGCGAGCTTCATGCATGTTGGGGATTTTATGCGTATAATTCCCCAGCGTATTTTTTATGCTTCTACATGGAAATCTCAAGGGGATCCTACAAATTAATAAAGTTCTTGTAAATAAAGTACAAATTCTTATTGGGCTATACGAGGAATGAATCTTAGTACTTATTAGGGTCTCCTATTGTATCATGTAGGTAATGGTCATCTTAAATCTTAATCATAGCGTTCATAGAATACAAGTATCAATGGTATGAATGGAGAAGTCACTGGTCTTCAAGGGAAAAGAGGATATAATCTATATTGAGGTGGGGTACATGTTACGTGATTTAAAACTAAGAATAGTCAGATCACAATCTAAGAGAACAACTCAAACTATCAAATTCTAACTACCACGCACAAAATTCAAAGTTCAAGATTATAATTATCATCCTAGCAAACTATATATCCTAACATAGAATAAGATCACTTGGCCTTCAATCATAAGAGTTATGTGGCACGAGTTAAAAGGTGAAAAAAAGAAGAATCATAATTTAGTCATCGCGCAATTGGCGAACGCTAAGGTTTTGGAGGAACAAGATATAAAATTAAAATTGAGGGAGTCAAGATAATATCATAGTTTCCTAAGGGGAAGGTGGTGAGCAAATCTCCGTATTTGAGGTATGATCAAGGGGAATGTCATACTCGTTGCTCTGGGCTTCCTGAGGTACAGTCTGCTAATATCAAGACAAGAATCTATATCCTATCATTATCTCAATATGCAAATTAGGTTCAGTCCCTACATTCGATCTCAGATTTCTATTGGTTCCTCAATACTAGGGTTAAATATTAGGGTCAAATCTCTAACTAGCTCTAGTAGTGCCTATACTACTCTTAGGTCGTTCATAATTATGTCAAGGAATAATGGTAAGCCATTCTTTAGATAAGGATGTTAGGGTTTACTTAAATATTCTAAACTTAGTGACGTGTCAGGGTTCTAGTTACTCTTAATAGGAAGGTTACCCTACTTATTATCTAACAACAGGGACTTCTATATTCTGGAAGAAGGCTACACTCAAGGAACTAATAGGGAAGCACATGAATCAAGCAGGATGCAATTATTCGAATATAATAGATTTGGAGGAGGAGGAGTCATAGTCAGATGTGGTTGAGATCCTATACTCTAATCCTATATGCAGGCTTACTCGGTACAGTAATGTAACCGAGACAATATGCTCTAGACCTGCATGGGCCACCACTAAAATATGTCACGCCCCAGTCCCAAAATACGTAGAACTAGGACACGTAAGCATGCCAACCGTATGAATATGGCACTCCAATATATGGAAACCATAACACACGTACGCTGTAATATGAATAACAATTCACAAGTGGTAAATACATATGTCACAAGGCATAACTAAATCTCATCCACAGAAATCATATATAAATGAATAACCAATATCTATAACTAGATCCCAATATAAAGTATCTAGTGATGGTAGTCGGGTGGAAACAAATCCACTACCGAGCCAGAATATAGATAAACAAGATAACTGCAATATAAGAATATCAATTAACAACCACAGCTCGAAGGGAAGACCTCATCGCAATATACGTAGCAAGTCCGGATTTGCGCTCCTGCGAATACTCATGAACAATACACCTGGAAAGGCCAGGTCCTCAGAGGAACATAACAAGATACATAAAAGCATGCCATAAAGTAAATACTGTAAAACTCAAGGGTGACCTAACCATCTAAGTGAAATGCAACTTGAGGACAACTTGAGTGTATGGGAAAGTGTAGGCTAGACATATGCTGACGTAATTCACCAATCGTGACAACTGGCTAGTATATGCCACATATGCCCCCAATACAAGGGCGCACTATAATTTAATAACGTCCTACCGCTCCGAAGAACGGGGAATCTGTATAGTATAACGTCCATACCTCTCCGTCAAACGGGGAATCTGAATAAAGGAAGTGGGTGTCCCATATACCTACTAGTTGTCCTCCCCGCCCAATGTAGATATACAAGTCGTGAACACGATGTGGAAATCTCGTACTATAATGCAAGTCTTTACAGAAATAAACACTAAACTAAATACCGTTACACGTGTTGCTCACATCGATGGCCAGTCGAGTATGAGGCACGCGTCCCTATATGAACTCACTCTGTGACGTGTAATAATATGTGTCAAGGCCTGGGGAGTCATATCGATAACTCCACAACTTTAGGTTGGTCTACTAGACTTTAGGTCAGACACAAGTCCTAACGTCAACGCCTCCGTTGACTGCACCCGAGTCTCTCTCGGACGTGTATAGTTATAATAGCCAAAATAATGAACATGCAGCTAAAATACAGAATTTAGACATATAACAAGGCAAGGTATACTTGCCTGGCAAGAGAGCTATGTAGTACCCATAACCTGCTCCGAAAGTCGTACAGAATAATCCAATAGATCTTCGGGGTCAGCGGGCACAGGCACGAGAATCGGGGGTGACTGCTACGGTTTATCTGGCGAGGGTGACGGGTTCATGATGACGACGCTGAGATGATTGGATTATGGTTAAGGTGATAATTTGGTCAATGATGGTGTTTATGTTGAGGATGGGGGTTCATAATGGTAATGATGATTATAATTGTGATGATGATAGAATAATGAGGGGATTTATGATAATGGTGGTGACATGGATGATGACTGGGATGATGGTGATGCTCATGGTGAAGATGATGATGATGATCATGATTGGGTTTACATGATGGTGAAGACGAGGATGATGATGTGGGTGATGGTAATGAGGATGTTGATGATGTGGACGATGGTAATGACGAGGATGATAATAATGATGACAGGTTGATGGGGAGGGGGTGAATGAACAGTATTCGGCTGGGTGAAAATAGGTTTAGGTGAATAAGGAACATATGATATATTTATATGTAAAAATTTTGGTTTGGGTTGACCTAGGAATAGTTTGACTTGGTCAACATCTCCTTGGGTTGGGCCTTGGGCTTGCCATGGGGGTGTTGGGAGGGCTAGAATTTTGCATTAATTAAATGCAAGGATAGATTTAATATACAGGGCGATGTGCGCGCGTTGCACTTCCCAAAAAATTATGGAAAAAATCCACGTGAAGAAAAAATTGGGTTTCTTCACGTATTGTCCAATGGTGGAGACACCTCAATGCATTTTTGCATAAAAGTCTCCAACAATTGGAAAAATTGCACAAAGACGGAAATTAGATTTAATTTATTAAAATGAATGTGCACGATATTCTAGAATTAATTAGAAGTACCTGGAAATAAAATTAGGTGGGACACAAGTGTCAGGGACGTAGAGGATACAGTGTAGGATATTAATAAAATTTGGGTTGTATAAAACAGTCAAGATTGTGTCTCCACTTTCGATTGGAACGCACAAGGGTACATAGTCGTATTTATTTAGAATTACAATAATAACGTCCGTAATATTTATTGTGCGACTAAAATGTAGCACAAGAAAGCATAATTATAAGTTACACAAAGGTCAGAATAGTAGGCGGCCATGTCTAGGATGAGGTTGTGAAATTTGCAGATAGGAAATGGCTAGTATAGTACTCCCATTATCGAAGCAATGGTAAGGTGCGCTACGTGTTATAAACAATACAAAATTAAATAACTAATGTGTTCTATTTCTATTTGGAATCAAACTAGCCCTAGTTTCTCTATCTAGACCAAGTAGGCCTAATTTTGGGTGAGGAGGTTTACATTAATACTAACAACTAAACCAACTAACATCCATATTACATCATCTCACTATTAATACATAACCTTCTATATATCAACTAGTTATATAAACTAAAATACTAACTACTCAACTAAACTACTAACTAACATATACTACTTACTAACATTCATAATATACCATAACTACCAACTGACAACCTAAGCCAACATACTTCTCTTATTAAACAAACTGTTATCCAACTATTTAGAACACAACATAATATCTAAAGAGTAGGCCCCCAATCCTCTTTTATATTGGCTGCTACCAAGCATGTGTTGTTATTCCATGTATCCTCATTGCTACCACTGCAACCTTCCCATCTTACTGCCTACTGAACACCTGCTAATGCCTATACCTCCTTCACTAACTGCCGCAAGGCTTCTACTGCATACCCGTATGGATAGCTGTTATATTTTCAATGTGCCCGACTGCCACAGCTCACTGTGCTGATGCACTTGCATCACAAACATGTCCCCCTTTCAATAGTTGCAAGAGCAACCAACTCTAAGTCCACATGACAGTCCAACTGCACCTTCAAACACTTATAATAATTAACCCAAACATCGGGTAAGCCCATGACAGTCCAAAATTGCACTCTATTGAAACTCGTCAAGATACACACACACACACACACACACACACACACACACATATATATATATATATATATATATCATATCAATACTAATATAGACATACACAACTCTAAATAAAGTATAACACTTTTCGTCAAACACGTAGAGTGCATCGCACCCGTATCACTCTCATTCTATGATACGCTTGCGATACGGCCCCAACACAACACCAAAAGCATCACTAATGATATGAGCCAGTCTAGAATCATATTTGTGAGAAATAAAAAAGTGCTAGCTACTCAACTACGTGTCCGTGTCAAAATATGACATGTGCAAACTCCCGTGTCGAAGGACCCCCCTCCCAATTAACCCATATCACTAAATTGTCATGATACGGCCTACACGTACCCAATTTTGGACACGATACTGGAAGCACCAAAATAAACACAATAACATCTATCTAGCCTAATGACAAACACTTGGTGTGCCAATCTCGGATTTCTTCCAAAATTGACACAAAATATATGGTAACTTTCACAATAGGGGTGCCTAGTAGTCCATTCTTCTTCCTATAAGTAGCCCTAGTTCATAGGTGGGTTCCTAATGATTAAACTATAAATTTAGAGTCTAATTAGAAGAAAAAAACTGAATTGTACCTTTTAGAAGATGGATTCCCATTATAAGTCTCCAAATGGACACAAAGAGCCTTCAACTTATACTCTCTTCAAAACCTTGTAGATTCTTGCCTCCTCCTTACTCCTTGAGTCTCCAATAGTGAAGTAGGGATGAATTATGATAAGATTTGGTAGAGATTTGATGTAGATTTGGTGAAAAAAATAGGGAATTTGGGGAAGAACACTTAGATCTAGAATTTTTGGAATAAAATAAAATGAGGAGAGAGGACTCATCTCTATACATGGTCGGCCCCTCTTGGCTTGGCTCCCAAGCATTGGTTAATGACTAATATGTCCCTATGGGCTTGTCATGATGAATAATAATTAAGGAAGAAGCTTCCACTCATAATGGTTGGCTAATTAATCACTTAACTTAATAAAATGGACTGACTATTTAGCTCAAGTCTAGTCTAACTAATGTTGGTCCATGACAAGTCTAGTTAGGTCCAATTTGGCTTACTAACAGCTAATCTAACTAATGGCTAACAACTAACCATTAACTATATACAATATATAAACATATATAACAATACCAATTATTATTGAATAAATATCATCCAAATGTATCAATACTACTTTTTGAAAATAAAAAAATACCACTTAATTTAATTATTTATGAAATACCATATTAACAATATTACTAATAATAGAAAAAGATAAAAATACCCCTATCAGGGAAAGTGGTAGTGACAACTCTACCCCATTGGAAAAAAATTGTCCTCGAAATTTAAGGCCTCGCTCCTCTCTCTGGGCCAGTCATCACCATTTCATAAAACTTTTACTACGGTCAAACCCCCCAATAATCATAGTCCAAGACACAATCCTGCAATTCTACTGAAGAAACAACCATGCATGGGTATAATCTCTAACTATTGCAATCCCAATCAGGGTCACTTGCTAAATATACCTTAGTTAAATTATTTAACATCATGGGTTACTACGTCCAATACTACTGGTATACTATGGTTCTAAGCCATGGGCATACTTATCTCACTGGCACACACTACCCAGAATACTATACTACACCTCTAGGATATTATCTTCCTTTATATGTCTCGGTTCTTACAATTACCTAAACTGCTTAACAATCCTTTTTTTAAATGAACACTTGTGTACCCTATTGGCACACCCTTACCGATCTAGAATACTCTTAATATGATGCCTACCTAAGTCTTGATACCAACTACACAAGGCACTAGCTCTTATTTGGCACTTAGATGATACTCTTATACTAGGTTACTCATGTCTCCTCTGTACTTAGTACACTATCCACTAAAAATGCTTGTACTTAAACCTCCATAATATTTGAGGTACTCTGAATCTTGCCACTAGGGTACTCTTCATATTCTGATGCTTGGTGTAAACTCATACTCTAACAGCTATTAATCACTCTAGGGTTCTCATCTATATTTAGTATTATAATACATATACAAATACCTCCTAGCCATTACGACATCAAGATATCTCACTGATATTCTTATATTCATCTTATTATTTTCTGATACATACTACTTTTATACTCCAAAATACTAGCAAGATACTATGCCTCCTAAACTGACTTCTATATAGGTTACTCTTCTTACTTACTTCCTGGAACACTTGTATTCTTACTCATCACTACCTTTTATTTATATTGACTGATACACCAATCTAATATTATCACACAAGATATTTACTGATACTAGCACATTATTTATTAAATTCCTGATATACCCTGGATACTATTACTCCCTAGGCACTCTTGATATAGAAGCACCAGCTTCCTAACTATACACAACATATGTACTTAATGTTCTAGGACACTAACTTTTTAGCACTCACAACAGCTCATCGCATAACCACTCACTAGATCGCCCTATCACCTCACTAGAACTCCTGATTACATGCACCCAATGCACTAGTTATTTACTTCTATAATACACATGTTTCACTTCATTCTCATAGGTAGACACATGATTTCATATCTCTATATCACTACCACGTTCCGAAAACAGGGATATTTCGACTTTTAATATTATTTAATATTATGGTAGTTACAATTAAGTAATTGTATGACAGTATATTTAATTTAAATAATTATGTGATATGTAATTAAATATAGTATTATATACAATGTTTATTTGTTTTGAGCTAGTAGACTTGACCTAGAAGCCCAGTAGATAAACGTCTGTCCGAATTATGGAATTTGGTATTTAATTGTTTTACCTAGAATTTAATTATTGGAGATTTTAATTAACTACCGTATTTTAATTAATTATTGTGCATTGCCTTTGCTTCAATATTTGGAGCACTACCCTAGCTTTTGTCTTCCAACAAATTTTACAATATTGCCCTAGACATGCCCGCCTTCCATTCTGCTATTTTTGCAACTCATAATTATGCTCTCTGTACATTATTTCTAGCCGCACAAAAATTGTCGCGAACGTTATTTAATAAATTCCTATTTTTGTATCGTTGTGCGTTCCAACCGAATTTGGAGGCAATCTTGACCTATTTTTCGTGCGGCCCAAATTAGGGTAATATTCTGTTCTGAGTCTTCTTCATTATTGGTATTGATGACCTGTATGGGCCACCACTAAAAACGTGTCACGACCCGCACCCGGTTTAGGGGCACGAGTGCGTGGGTACGTCCAGCCTACGCCGCAGCATCGGCGGTAGAACGCTGTCGAGGTCTTGATACTATCTAGCCAATCTCACACAAGCATCCAATCTCCATAAGGAGGCACGAATGACACAATTAAAATGAACACATACTCAATCAAAGGATTACAGCACGATAAGATATCGAACAAAATTAAGTACAACATAAGTCTAAAGTAATAATCGAACTCAACAAATATCCAAGTCTCAATAAAAATGCCGGAGACAAATCCGGTACCAAAAAGTCTACTGAAAGAACTAACTAGAAGATTGGTGATTCCGGCTAGACCTCCCGGAATCACAACTAACTATCAAGCCCAAATGCAGCTACTCACCATATGGTCCATAAAGTGTTGGCTACCGATCCTCTAAGGCATAGTCTGGAAAAATATTTCCAGTCAGGAAGGAGCAAAGTACAAATCTCAAATAACAGTTCCATTAAATTGATAAGGACTATAAAGCAATAAACATGTGATGCTAGCTACTAAGAAGACAGTGAAATAAATGCAATGGCAATTAAAGAGAGACAGGCAATATAAAGAGACAGGCAATAGGCAATATGATACAGTCAGTGCATGTATGAAAATGAAAAGAACAAGGAACAGTATCATATACGGGTGATGTAGTATATGATTTAAATAGGGAACTGTAATCTATTCTAAGTGTTTGAAATAGTAGTTTCAAAATATGATCGGCTTGGGAACATGTACGATAGCTATAGGGCCTGGCTAATTATGAGTGAAGAGCATGATTAACACTTACATTGCTCTATACTGTATAAAGGGTATGATCACATTTCTTACTAACTACTTCTCCGCCCCCAACTAGTATTGTGGATCCAACCATGACACATCACGATACACGAGCAAGTCCAATCTATCATGTACGATGTCTAATATGCATGTCGTGTACAATGTCAAACGATAATCAAGGTAATATCTCATGACTGCAGATCCAAGCTATACTAGTCCGTGTAACACAGTGTCAAGGATTCAGATGTAATATTTTATGATTATTGAACTTATAGAAATTATCAAGGAATTGGAAATTATCAGAGAATGTACTTGCCTTGGGTCCTTAGCTGGTAATTATGGATGTCCTGTTCCAGAGTATCTCCTGGGCGAAGCAACAGTTCTATCACAATAACACTTGTATCAGGTGCTACCCTAACACACAGACAAAAACGCTGGCCTCAGGGCCATGCCAGGCGGGGCACTAGTCGACTAGGGTCATCTAATAGGGATATACATAAATATACACATCTTAATTAGCATATCATATATATAATTTCTATCAATTACAATAATAGATATATGTAAAATATATACCTTAAAATAAATAATACTTGTATGTATATATATAAACATAGTTCATGGAAAGGAATACAATACGTATTTATATTTGTATACATACTAAAAGAATTTAACATAATATATATATATATATATATATATATATATATATATATATATATATATATATATATATATATATATATATATATATATATATATATATATATATATATATATATATATACTAAAGTATATGCCAATATAAATTATACTTGCTATAGTTGTATATTTACTAAAATACGTACATTTATATATTAACATATATCAAATACGTTCATATACATATATATGTGTATACCAATACATTTATATATATATATTGGTTAGATAGTATCAAGACCTCGACAGCGTTCTACCACCGATGCTGCGGCGTAGGCTGGACGTACCCACGCACTCGTGCCCCTAAACCGGGTGCGGGTCATGACACGTTTTTAGTGGTGGCCCATGCAGGTCAGACTTCGCGAGTTGTGCGATGTCATAGTAGTGTGGCATCTTTGTTACACTATTGCGTGCCTGCGATAGGATCTAGGACATAGGATACTAGGACGAGAGCGAATACTCAATCATAATTCCTTGAGAGATTCCTGGGATGATCCCTGAGAATCTTGTTATAATTTCCAATTTAAAATCATTCCCTTGTTCCGTCCATTCTCACTTGTTGATTGTTGATCAGGTATTAAATTAGGATCTTGGTTTCATCGTATAGTTTGATTTCATATCAAAATGAATTTGCAGACTGATTTATGGTATTATCTGATGACACACGTCGATGAGGACAGTGAGGAAGATAACACTAGGGCTACTGGACTACTAGATATGGATTTAAATTATAATTTGAAGATTGAAAACGAATAGCATTTTTGAATTTCGAGAAGTTGAGATATTATGTTATTAAAATTTTATTTTGAGGAATTCAGATTCAATTTAATGAACATAGACAAAACTGTAAGGATTTTTGAAGTGATAAAAAAAAATTCGTTCAGTATTTGAAAGTTTGACTTTGAGTAAGGTATATGCATTATACTTTAAATTTTTCGAGGAGTTAGTTTCGAGGCTTTGTTTGGAGGATAAAATCTTATAGTGAGAGAGATATATTAGTATATAATAGATGAGGTGCATATGTAAGGATATGTTGGCTTGAGCATGATTGAGATTTTACTGCCAACTGGCTTAGGTGTTCATCTAGGATTGTATTGGAGAGAGAGCACTACTTAGTATGGTGTGTTGCATTTGATATGCACTTGAGTGATAAGGATAACTAGTATCAGCGATTGCAGTAGGTAAGGAAGCTAGCAGTGAGTATGTTTCTAGTAGAACTGTGGTACCTAAGGGGATAGAGGTATCAAACCTTAGATGCATCTTTGACCTATGAAATCACAACTAGGAATATTTATTCCCAATCTTTTATCTTGAATGTTGCTCTTTAGAACTGTACTGTCCTTCCTTGATGATATCGTATTTTGCCTTAATTGATTCTTTTGGATCTGTCTTCAGGATGTCGCCGCAGACACGGTCTATGAGAGCGGGAACATCAGCTTTAGAGGGGTCTGCCACCTCTCCACCTGAGGGACAGACAGCCGTAGTTCCTCCTACATCTCCGATGCATGTAGGAGTGTCTGCACTTTTCGGGGATCCTCCTCCCCTACCTGCTCAGAGGATTGCCGCAGCTGTGACGGACAACCTTCCTCCTCCTCCGACTCCGATTTCCGGAGGTTTGCCCATTGACGGGGTGCAGATGTTTACCTTGATCCAGGGCATGGTAGATGCCCAGAGAGTGACAGCAGATGCTCAGCGAGTTCAAGCTGAGGCTCAGAGGGTGCAAGCAGAAGCGCACCAGGCACAAACCGAGCTGATGAGAGAAAACATGGAGAATGCTCATCAAGTGACTCTCCAAGCTTTGGAGAGAGTAGCACAGTACCAGCAATTTCCTGGCCAGCAGCAGAGATGAGGCACTATAGTAGATTTTAAGAGGATGATGCCTCGAGAGTTTAAAGACACCGAAGGGATACTCTACGCTGACGACTGGCTAGAGGATATAGAGAGGAGTCTGCGATTGACCCAGATTCTGGAGAACTTGCAGATAGAAGCCGCTGGCAGTCAGATGTTCGATATCGCACTCACGTGGTATTGCACGGAGCCGAGAATTACTGCACAAGGACTTACTTGGGAGACCTTCAAGGAGCTCTTCAAGGAGAAGTTCTTTCCCGACGAGGCATTGGGAACCTTGGAAAGTCAGTTTCATGACTTGGTTCAAGGAAACATGTCGGTCGACGAGTATGCTGCAGAGTTCTGTCGATTGAGCCGTTTTGCATCGTCTATGATTCGGGACCCAAGAGATCGAGCCCAAAAATTTAGAAAGGGGCTGACGAGATAGATTAGGTCGCGTACTTCTGGTCATCGTACCGCTACCTTTGAGGCTATCTTGATGGATGCTCAGATTGCAGAAGAGGATCTGGATCTCAGGCCTAAGAGGAGTCACAATACTTTTGGAGATACGAATGGTAGCACAGGACCAGCCAAGCATCCCCGTATTCAGCACCAACAGCAGTACCAAGTACCATTTTATATTCAGCAACAACCATGGACATTTCAGCATCCACCGCAGTACCTAGCACCAATTCATATCCAGCAACATCCATGGGCGTATCAGTATCAACAACGGTACCAGACACCAGTCCGTGTTCAGCAGAATCAGCAACAGCCTCCGAGAGAGACACAGCAGACTTGTCATTTCTGTAAGAAGCCAGGTCACCTTTGGAAGAGCTGTAGAACGAGGCTAGGACTTTGTTTGCACTGCGGCGCTGCGGGACATCGAGTAAAGGATTATCTTCTAGCCCCTTATCTTCCCGGCCAGCGTGCAGCTTCAGATTATAGAGATCCAGTTAGGCTACCTGTGGAACCGTATATTGCTCAGCACCCGCAAAGGGAACCACCCCAGCAGGGCGGGGCATTTGCGATGACGGTCGAGGAGACCGATACTACAGGTAATGTGTTAGCAGGTTCTGTTCTTTTCTTCCCTCTGTCCCTCTCTACTTGATTGATTGATTGATTCCTTAGTACAAGTTGTATGCATGATTTTCTTGTTAGAATGTAGTTAGTAGTACACCCTGATACAGAGACTGAAATACCATGACAAAAGATACTATGACCGTACATATTCCCCTTGGATTGCATGTTGTATGATTATAGGAAAGATTTTTTGACCAGAATTATTGGGGTTTGACCATGATGAAGATTCATGAAGGAGTTATGACTTGACAAGAGAGACAAGATGATTAAAATTCGAGGATAAACATTGATTTAAATAGAGGGTTAAGAAATTAACATGGCATAATTGGTGGTTTATTAATTCCAGGAAGATTATGATATGATTAAATTGGTTATTAAAATTTAGAAATTTTGGGAGACTATCATTATATTTATTTGGCTGCAAGTTATAAATTTTAGAATTTTATATTTGGATGTTGCATTTGGAGAATCCTTAAGTATCGTATTGTTGAGTAATTGAGGAAAGAGGAAACCGAGGAATAAAATTATTGATGGACTAATGTTTAAATTCAAACTTTGTGGTACGAGATTACATTTTATAATTGTGCATTGATAAAAAAAAAAATTAAGTTAGAGGAGCGGATATTAAATTCCGAGTATTGAATTATTAACTAAAAATTTTGGGGAAATTTTTGATAAAATGGACTTTGATTTTTATTTCGAGGATTTTTCAGGAATGCAATAACTTCAGAATTTTTGAAAATTGTGAAAAGACCTTGTGGATTATTAACTGATTTCGTGGTTGATGAATTTAAAATTTGAGGGAAATAATAATGTGTATGATTAAACGCTACTTTGAGGATTTTGAATTTCGAGGACAAAATTCTTTTAAGGAGGGTAGACTTGTCACTACCACGTTCCGAAAACAGGGATATTTTGACTTTTAATATTATTTAATATTATGGTAGTTACAATTAAGTAATTGCATGACAGTATATTTAATTTAAATAATTATGTGATGTGTAATTAAATATAGTATTATATACAATGTTTATTTATTTTGAGCTAGTAGACTTGACCTAGAAGCCCAGTAGATGAACGTCTGTCCGAATTATGGAATTCGGTATTTAATTGTTTTACCTAGAATTTAATTATTGGAGATTTTAATTAACTACCGTATTTTAATTAATTATTGTGCATTGCCTTTGCTTCAATATTTGGAGCACTACCCTATCTTTTGTCTTCCAACAAATTTCATAATCTTGCCCTAGACATGCCCGCCTTCCATTCTGCTATTTTTGTAACTCATAATTATGCTCTCTGTACATTATTTCTAGTCGCACAAAAATCGTCGCGGATGTTATTTAATAAATTCCTATTTTTGTATCGTTGTCCTCTCTCTGGGCCAACCACCCAGGCCGACTCCCTCCGGGCGGCCGAGTCCCCCGCAGCCCACCCTGCTGCCCGGCCGAGCCCTGCCCACTTCGGCGGCCTACTGCACCCGGCGCTGCCTCGACGCGTCCGGCGGTCTGCCACCACCACTCTTCTTCCCGCTGCGAGCTCCCCCGAGCCATTGACTCCGGCTCCCTGCTGCAACCCAGCCTGCTCATTCCTCCCCGGCCTGTCCGGCCAACCCCTACGGCCCGGCGGCCGGCGGCCAACCCCCTTTGCTCCCTGCTCCGGTGGCAAGTCCAGCTCCCATTCCTCCCTGCTGCTCCTCCCCCTGTGTACACCCTCCGGCGGCCGCTGCTCAGCTCCGGCGGCCAGACCCGACTTCCTGTTCACCCGTGCTCAGCCACCCTCCGGCCCACTGTTCCCTCTCCGGCCGTACTTAGGCCAGCCAACCCCCTCTATAAGTATTCTCCCCTCTCCCTCCTTCTTTATATATATATATATATATATATATATATATATATATATATATATATATATATATATATATATATATATATATATATATATGTATGTATATGTATGTATATTGGGTATTTTTATATGATATAAATTTAATTTGGTAAATTAATATTAGTATGTTAAGAATGATGTTGACAATATATATATGTATATTCTAAAAATGTACTTTTGCACCTATATGATATATACGTATTTTGGTATATAAAATGTAATAGTATACGTACTATTTTGGTATAAAATATATATATATATATATATATATATATATATATATATATGTATTGGTATACACATATATATGTATATGAACGTATTTGATATATGTTAATATATAAATGTACGTATTTTAGTAAATATACAACTATAGCAAGTATAATTTATATTGGCATATACTTTAGATATATATATATATATATATATATATATTATGTTAATTTCTTTTAGTATGTATACAAATATAAATACGTATTGTATTCCTTTCCATGAACTATGTTTATATATATACATACAAGTATTATTTATTATGTTTATATATATACAAGTATTATTTATTTTAAGGTATATATTTTACATATATCTATTATTGTAATTGATAGAAATTATATATATGATATGTTAATTAAGATGTGTATATTTATGTATATCCCTACCAGATGACCCTAGTCGACTAGTACCCCGCCTGGCATGGCCCTGAGGCCAGTGTTTTTGTCTATGTGTTAGGGTAGCACCTGATACAAGTGTTATTGTGATAGGACTGTTGCTTCGCCCAGGAGATACTCTGGAACAGGACATCCATAATTACCAGCTAAGGACCCAAGGCAAGTATTCTCTGATAATTTCCAATTCCTTGATAATTTCTATAAGTTCAATAATCATGAAATGTTACATCTGAATCCTTGACACTGTGTTACACGGACTAGTATAGCTTGGATCTGCAGTCATGAGATGTTACCTTGATTATCGTTTGACATTGTACACGACATGCATATTAGACATCGTACATGATAGATTAGACTTGCTCGTGTATCGTGACGTGTCATGGTTGGATCCACAATACTAGTTGGGGGCGGGGAAGTAGTTAGTAAGAAATGTGATCATACCCTTTATACAGTATAGAACAATGTAAGTGTTAATCATGCTCTTCACTCATGATTAGCCAGGCCCTATAGCTATCGTACATGTTCCCAAGCCGATCACATTTTGAAACTACTATTTTAAACACTTAGAATATATTACAGTTCCCTATTTAAATCATATACTACATCACCCGTATATGATACTGTTCCTTGTTCTTTTTATTTTCATACATGCACTGACTGTATCATATTGCCTATTGCCTGTCTCTTTATATTGCCTGTCTCTCTTTAATTGCCATTGCATTTATTTTACTGTCTTCTCAGTAGCTAGCATCACATGTTTATTGCTTTATAGTCCTTATCAATTTAATGGAACTGTTATTTGAGATTTGTACTTTGCTCCTTCCTGACTGGAAATATTTTTCCAGACTATGCCTTAGAGGATCGGTAGCCAACACTTTATGGACCATATGGTGAGTAGCTGCACTTGGGCTTGATAGTTAGTTGTGATTCCGGGAGGTCTAGCCGGAATCACCAATCTTCTAGTTAGTTCTTTCAGTAGACTTTTTGGTACCGAATTTGTCTCCGGCATTTTTATTGAGACTTGGATATTTGTTGAGTTCGATTATTACTTTAGACTTATGTTGTACTTAATTTTGTTCGATATCTTATCGTGCTGTAATCCTGTGATTGAGTATGTGTTCATTTTAATTGTGTCATCCGTGCCTCCTTATGGAGATTGGATGCTTGTGTGAGATTGGCTAGATAGTATCAAGACCTCGACAGCGTTCTACCGCCGATGCTGCGGCGTAGGCTAGACTTACCCACGCACTCGTGCCCCTAAACCGGGTGCGGGTCGTGACACTCTATATATATATATATATATATATATATATATATATATATATATATATATATATATATATCCTTTCATATATTTTATACCTGAACCTACAGACTGATACACTAATCAGGGGTATACTAACATATATTTTATGACCAATCTTGATACTTCTCAACCCATGACACACCATTGATATTTTCTAACATCCAGACCCCCACTTTCTGATATTCATGAAACTTCCACACTGGTATTTCACTTCACCGTCATACATTCATTTATCATCTATTGTGCGTTGTACACACAATTCCAGTCACTATACTTCATTTTCTACCATATCTCACTCTTTAACACATCAACATCCTCAAGTACTAGATGATATACCCATCATAATTACTAACTCAATACTGTCCTTGACTCATGCACTTAATATTCTCTGCTACCTGTTTAACATCAACATACCCCACTGGCTTACAATTGGTACCTTTGATACTAAACCCCTACGTCATAATACTCATAAAACTGGTACTGCTTCACCACTCTTGCTTTCCTCACACCCCAACACTAGACACATAGCACAAGTCTTATTATTGGCATAATATATTCTATCACTATCACACTCACCTATATACTTATGGGTACTACTCTATCATGACACACTCACTAGTATTTCTCCTGAATATACTTTCTTTTCCTCACGACACAACCAAGCACCAAATATTATATCATGCTCCATCGATATTCAAACACAAATTTTATGATACCTAATTGATACATGGATCACTTTTATGACTTTCTAGAACATGCATGCTGACACTGATACCAACTCTTGGAATCACCATTGATACTCTCTACTCTTCCACCATTGGTACCAATACTAACTATACTGACAGCTACCATAGAACTATTGCTACAAAGGTACTGTAATGAGTTATCTCTAACCGATGCTTATAGCTCACCTGCCCAACCAGGAACCACTCCCAGACTCATAAGCTATACTTCCAACAATCAATACTGATACTCAAAGACACAGACCTAATTACAAGTCACCAAACTATTACACTATCAATAACCCCTATGAAATGAAGCTCTACAAGGAACTGAAGGTATCTCTACTTCTAAGCTAAAGAATAATGGAACAAAATCCTATAATAACAGGAGTGGAAAAGTATTAAGATGATACTTTAAGAACCAATTTAAGATACAATCTGATAATCATACGCGTCTATCCAAAATCATGATACTCAGAATTCTCGCCACGCCAGTAAGCATAGTTACGATAAATGATAGATTCCATAACTATGGTATGCACATCTATAATCATGTCATATAGAATCCTCGTTGTTCGACTAGTATAGTTGTGAGAAATTCAAAATTTCATAACTAAGATATGTACATCCGAAATCAGGTCCCTAAGTTCCGCCACGCCAGCTAATATGGCTGTGATAAACTCTAGGCTCCATAACCAAAGTAGATGTTTTACCTTTCTCTCTGTCCTCATCATTATATGTTATCAGAAGATACCATAATTTAGTCCATAAAAATTTATCTCGATATAAAATCAAACTCAACAACGAACACCAAGAATTAAATTCAATAACTGATCATCAAGAATTGAATTCAATAACAACAAGTGAGAGTAAACGAAAACAAGCGAAAGAGATTTGAATTAGAATTATAATAAGATTCTCAAGGGTCATCCCAGTGATTAAGTATTATCATCCTAGTATCCTATATCATATATTCTATCGCAGGCTCGCAGTAGTACAACTAAGTCGTCGCACTACCACGACATCGCACAACTTGTGAAGCCTGATCTGCATGAGCCACCACAAAAATGTGTCACGACCCGCACAAAAATGTGTCACGACCCGTACTCGGATGATCTGGCACGAGTATGTGGGTACGTACAGCCTACGCCACAGCATCGACGGTAGAACGATGTCTAGGTCATCACTATCTAACTATCAATCATACTAATACAGCTAGTTCTATCATGTACTCAATCACAATAATTGAAAGAAAGAATGAACTAGGAAGATAATCCAAATAATATTCTAGAGAAAGGAAACTAGACAAGATATGGAAAGGAATACTAAACTAGATCTCTACAGTTGTCACCTCAAGTCCACAGTATAAACGCAGTCTTGTCTATGGCATCTCTCTGACATCCCAAAATGGAGATCATAATACTCACTGAAAAATTTTATCCAGTTAGGAATGGAGAGAAGTACAAAACTCTGAAAGCAGTTCCAAATATATGGTAGAGCATATATGACAAGCAATAAAAAATAATATAAGATAACTAGTAATAGGAAATGGAAAAAAACTAGAGTAAATATGTGAAGTACTGGAATAAAAGAACATTCAATATAGAATAACTGCAAGTAATGAAAATAGATAAACTAGCCAATGTGCCATAGGGTACAAGTTTGTTATGTGATCAGTTTGGGTTAAACACGAATACAATATGGTAACTCGATTACACATGTGATATGTAATCGACATGTATACGAATACACTGGACTTGATCACATAACCACCTCCTACTCCCCCATCCCCAACCAATACTCATGGATCCAATCATGACACGTTACGAACACGAATATAAGCATACTAAACACGAGCAGTGTGTGAACATGAAGTACACGATAATTAATACCCGATATACACGATAAAATATATGTGAAGGAGTATCCGATAAATACGGTAAGGGATAACATCTTCTGACAGGATCCATATAGTACTAGTCTGTGTAACCACTGTGTCAGAATCAAGTAAACAGTTCTAGAACATGCGAAATATACACTATCATAAAATAAAAACTAACGGAGAGATGTACTCGCCTGAAATCCAGTGAGAAGAATCAATTATATTCGGAACGGTATCTCGAAGACCTATATATGGAATATTACATCAATACAAGATTTTTGAATGATAACAAGTTAAACTAGTCCATTTCTAGGTCATTAGGTCAATTCTAAGTCAGAATAGTCAAACTATATCAACTCTAGGTCAAACTAGTCCAACTCGGTCAAACTAGCTATTTCTAGGTTGTATGAGTCAATCTCTAGGATATTGGGTCCATATATTATGTATCTAGGCTATACTAGTTATATTAGGATACTAGGTTATCCTAGCTAAATAGTATCTCAAGATACTCAATATATTAGTTATATATTAGTTACCCTTTTAGTATTTCTAACACTAGGTGAATATCTTGGCTTTGAGCCAACTTGGTATCACTACCTAGCTACCAATTTGGTATGCAATACCACTACCCCGTGATATCTCAACTCTCATTACCTCGGAACTCCGACGTCAGTATCGGTGATATGCTCAAGCAAACATTGTCTGCCAATATAGTGTCAGCTGACCCTGAGAAAGACAATGAATATCCACAGGAACTCCTTGAAGTAGAACCATGGGCCCAACGCCTAGACGCACAGTGGGAGATGTGGTTCGAACAACCAGAACCTCCTACCGAGGACGAAGTCGTACAAGTCAATCTGGGCGATGAATCCTCCCCCAAACCTATCTTCATCAGCAAAAGTCTGTCCGAAGAAGACCAGGAATCCTTGTTACAGCTCGTCGGAGAATACATTGATATCTTTGCCTGGAGGTATGAAGACATGCCAGGGCTGGATCCTCAAATTGCGGTCCAAAAACTTAATATTTTTTCGAACGCCAAACCGGTCAAGCAACAGCAACGACGGTTTCGACCAGACATAATAGATTCCATCAAAGCTAAAATCAACAAGTTGATTGCTAGTGGCTTCATTCGCGAGGAACAACATCCCGACTGGGTAGCCAAGATAGTGCATGTCGCCAAGAAGAATGGAAAGATTTAAATTTGTATCGACTTCCGTATTCTAAATGTGGCATGTCCTAAGGACAAATTCCTCCTTCCGATCACTGACATAATGATCGACAATACATGTGGCTTCGAGCGCATGTCCTTCATGGACGGCTTTCCAGGCTATAACCAAATCATGATATTTTCTGACGACGAGAAGCATACGTCATTATGGACCCCAATAGGCGTATACTGCTACACGGTCATGCCTTTTGGTCTAAAGAACACGGGTTCTACATACCAGCGAGCTATGAGCACCATTTTTGGTGAAAATTTGGGCAAGACGGTGGAATGCTACGTCGACGACATCGCTGTTAAGAGTCGCTCTAAAGATGATCACCTCCAAGACTTGAGGACTGTGTTTGACTTAATGTGCACACACCGCCTCAAGATGAACCCTACCAAGTCCTACCAGGGAGTCTCCAGTAAAAAATTCATGGGTTTCGTCATCACTTCCCGGGGTTGTCACGACCCACACCCGGATGATCGGGCACGAGTACGTGGGTACGTCCAGCCTACGCCACAGTATCGGCGGTAGAATGTTGTCTAGGTCATCACTATCTAACTATCAATCATACTAATACACCTAGTTATATCATGTACTCAATCATAATAATCTAAATGAAGAATGAACTGGAAAGATATTCCAAATAATATTCTAGAGAAAGAAAACTAGACAAGATATGAAAAGGAACACTAAACTAGATCTCTACAGTTGTTACCTCAAGTCTACAGTATAAAAGCAGTCATGTCTATGGCATCTCTCTGACATCCCGGAATGGAGAGCACAATACTCACTGAAAAATATTATCCAGTTAGGAATGAAGCGAAGTACAAAACTCTGAAAGCAGTTCCAAATATATGGTAGAGCATATATGACAAGCAATAGAAAAGAATATAAGATAACTAGCAATAGAAAATAGAAATAAAGTAAACATGCAAAATATTAGAATAAAAGAACATTCAATATGGAATAACTGCAAGTAATAAAAATAGGTAAACTAGCTAATGTGCCATAGAGTACAAGTTCGTTATGTGATCGATTTGGGTTGAATATGAATATAATATGGTAACTCGATTACACGTGTGATATGTAATCGACATGTACACGAATCACATAACCAACTCCTACTCCCCCATCCCCAACCAATACTTATGGATCCAATAATGACACATTACGAACACGAATATAAGCACACTAAACACGAGCAGTGTATGAATATGAAGTACACGATAATTAATACCTGATATACACGATGAAATACATGTGAAGGAGTACCCACTGAACACGGTAAGGGATAACATCTTCTGACAGGATCCATATAGTACCAATCCGTGTAACTACTATGTCAGAATCAAGCATACAGTTCTAGAATATACGAAATATACACTATCATGAAATAAAAACTAATTAAGAGATATACTCGCCTGAAATCCAGTGAGAAGAATTAATTGTATCAGAATGATATCTCGAAGACCTATATATGGAATATTATATCAATATAAGGTTTTGTAATGATAACAAGTTAAACTAGTCCATTTCTAGATCATTAGGCCAATTTTAAGTCAAAATAGTCAAACTAGGTCAACTCTAGGCCAAACTTGTCAAACTCGGTCAAAATAGCTATTTCTAAGGTTGTATGAGTCAATCTCTAGGATATTTGGTTCATACATTATTTATCTAGTCTATACTAGCTATATTAGGATACTAGGGTATCCTTGCTAAATAGTATCTCAAGATACTCAATATATTAGTTACCCTATTAGTATTTCTAACACTAGGTGAATACCTTGGCTTTGAGCCAACTTGGTATCACTACCTACCTACCCATTTGGTATGCAATACCACTACCGCGTGATATCTCAACTCTCTTTACCTTGGTACTACTCAAGGTAAACTAAAACTAATATTCCCCCCTCTAATATCTATATTAACTAGTATCTATATGTATATGCTAACATACAGATATTAGCTCATACTAACATATTTATCATTATACTACTAACATATACCACTATACGTAGATATCAACTAACTAATATCTACTATCTAATATTAGTTAACTTAGAGCTAACTGATAACTACCAAGCTAACACTAAATTATATATTACATGCTAATATATCAACTAACTTATAACAATTACATATTTAATATATAAACTAACATGCATATCAAACTATCTAATGAACCAACTGATATTTATCACATATCAATTAAACCAAACTAACTATTAGAACATACGTATCAGTTGCTAACCTCAATACTAACAACTAAACTAACTAACATCTATATTACATCATCTCACTGTTAACACATATCCTTCTATATATCAACTAGTTATATAAACTAACATACTAACTACTCAACTAAACTACTAACTAACATATACCACTTACTAACGTTCATAATATACCATAACTACCAACTGACAACCTAAGCAACATACTTCTCTTATTAAACAAACCGTTATCCAACTGTTTAGAACACAACATAATATCGAAAGAACAGGCCCCCAATCCTCTTTTATATTGGCTGATGCCAAGCATGTGCTGCTATTCTATGTACCCTCATTGCTACCACTGTAACCTTCCCATCTTGCTGCCTACTGAACACCTGCTAATGCCTATACCCCCTTCACTAACTGTCACAAGGCTGCTACTATATACCCATATAGATAGTTGTTATATTCCCAATGTGCCCGACTGCCACTGCTCACTGTGCTGATGCACTTGCAACACAAACATGTCCCCCTTTCAACAGTTGCAAGAGCAACCAACTCCAAGTCCACATGACAGTCCAACTGCACCTTCAAACACTTATAACAATCAACCCAAAATTCGGGTATGCCCATGACAGTCCACAATTATACTCTATTGAACCTCGTCAAGATACACACACACACATACTAGTGTACACCCATGTGCACTAGTACACTACATTCCTATTGGTCCACATGTACATGACTCATATCTCGTTTATATATATATATATATATATATATATATATATATATATATATATATATATGTGTGTGTGTGTGTGTGTGTGTGTGTGTGTCATGACCCACATCCGATATAGGGGCACGGGTACGTGGGTACGTCCATCCTACGCCGCAGCATCGGCGGTAGAACGTTGTCTAGGTCACAATACTATCTAAATAATCTCTCACGAATATCCAACTACATAAGGAGACACAGATATCACAATATAATATGGAATACTCAATCACAGAAACTAAAGCACGATGAGATATCGAAGAAAATAACGAAATACAAGACAAGTCTAAACAACAAAATAATCTAACCTGCAATCCATAATATCCAAATCTCCAAGTATGTCTGGAACAAGTCCTCTATGTCACAGTCTGGAAAAAATATCCAGTCAGGATTGGAGCGAAGTACAAGCACTAACAGCAGTTCCATGTATATTGACAAAAACTATAATACAGTGTAAAGAAATACAAGATGGATATGAATACTGGCAATAAGAAATACTGAAAATAGAAATACTGGAGCATATATCATCATCAATGGTACAACTAGCAATGAACAAGAATACAAGTGCATGCTAGAACAATGAACTGGAATATAAGTGAACGCTAGAACAATAACTAGAGCATAAGGAAATGCTAGATCAATAAACTAGAGATACATGTATAGAATATCTAACTAAGTGTGTAAAACATCAGCATATCATGTGATCGGCTTAGGACTGATCAGGCTTGTTACATATGATTAGCTATGATTCATGTAAGGTCAGGCTAACCATCCGGATAGCTATGATGTGAGCAATAGTCAGGCTAATCACATGTAACAGGCTATGAGGCATGTAATGGTCAGGCTTCACCAACGTGAGGTGTGGGTGAGCTATGATGCATGTAGAGTTGGGTATGATCACATAATCTACTCATATTTCCCTATCCCCAGCTAGCACGATGGATTCCAATCATGACTCCTCGTGACAGGTCTCGATGATGCCAACTCGTGTATGCATAGTGTCAGAATCATGCAACTAGAATTATAGAGATAATCAATATAATAAAAACTGTCAGAAAATGGACTCGCCTGTGGTCCTCTATTGGCAATACCAATGTCCTATTTTCGAGGTCTTGCCTGAACAATCCAACAGTCCTATAGACATATCATATAATACAATATTGCAGAATCAGTCGATACACTAACATACACACAATCATAAATACTCAGAACTCAGGGGCTACGCTAGGTATGACACTGGTCAACTAGCAGGGTCAAATGTGCGTATAACGGCACGGGTGTCACGTCTTCAAATGCTGTGCAATCAGACAGCCACTCACTAACACAGGTCTAAGCCAGTACGTCAGTGTACACAAGGCAGACACTCACAAACACTCAGGGTCACATGGTCAATGTAAATATGGGATATCCGTAATTATACTAGGGTCATATAGTATATATATATATATATATACAGTCATACATAATACAAGCATATAATTACTTATATAAATACCTCCACATATATATATATATATATATATATATATATATATATTAATTTGATTATAAAATGCATACGCGTACGTATACGCATACAAGTCACTGGGTTCACCGACACGGGTCTGAAACCAACCAACTAACCTATCATGAAGCAATACTAACCCCTAACACTATTCACACATGCACACACATAAAATTACGAAGGAAGAGGGGACAGGTACGAACCTTGGCGGGCACGCATGGGGTTGACGATGACTACGATGACGACGATGTCGATGGTGATGACGATGACGACGATAACGACGACGATGATGACGATAACGACGACGATGATGGTGGTGATGATGATGATGATGGTGAGGATGATGGTGATGATGAAGGTGATGATGATGGTTATGATGAAGATGAAACTCTGGGGATGGCCGGAGAGGAACGGCTCGCTGCTTCTTTACTGCTGCTCAGGCGAGGCTTGGTCGCTGCAGCTCAGTGGTTGGGGGAGGTCGTGGTGTTAATGGTGATGGTGTAGATGTTGTTAATGGTGGCTGTCATTCAGGGAAGGAGGTGTATTCGTGATGGCGGTCGGGGTCGTGGCCTTCCGGCGAGAGGATGATGACGGTGGTGATCTGTGGAAGAGGAGAAGAACGGGATAAAGAGGTCGATGAAGTCAGCTGCTCCGGTGATGCTGCTCGCCGGAAATGAGATGCGTTGGTGATGGGAGGTTGCGCTCAGGCGGTCAAGGAGGTGATTGGCAGCGGGGATGAGTCGAGGGGGCTCAGGCGAGTTGCACGGCGGGGTGAGGTCGTCGTGCTCGGTGGTCAATGACGGTTCAGGCGATGGAGGGGGAGTAGTACAACTCGTCGTGGATGGCAGGGGGTGGCCGCTGCTCGTTGAGTTGGTCAGCGGAATGTTTCAGCTACTCCGGTCGGCCCAGACGGGGTGTGCAGGCGGCTGCAGGCGGGTCCGGCGAGGTGGAAGAGGAGGAAGAAGGGTCGGAAAAGACGCTGTGTAGTGGAGGAGGCCGGCGGTGATCACCGGGGAAGGGGGCTGTCGGTTTAGGGTTGAGTTTGGTTTGAATGAAGGAGGAGGTGATGGTGATATAAATTAAATAATGGAGGAGTTTTGTATGGGGATGAGAGGTTGATGGTGACATTCTAGGAATTAGGGCCGGCTGTGCCTTGGGATGGGGTTTGCATTGGGAGAGGGGTTAGTATGAGGAATTATATATATATATATATATATATATATATATATGAGAGGATGTTTGTGTGATGGGGATGTTGCTCTATATAAAAATGGATGGCCATGATTTAAGATGAAAGAAAATACACAAACAAAAGGAGGAGAGAGAGAGAGAATCGGTCAAAGGGAGAGGGAGGTGATTTCTTCATATGCTTGACCAATGGGATGGTGACACATCATTGCATTTTTGCAAATAAGTCCTCAACAATTGGAAAATTGTACATAAAGTGGGTTTTGGGATTTAATGAGGGAAAATACCATGTTTGGTGTGATGTAATGGCTAGAAAGAGTGTGTGGTGTTTAGTATGAGTCTTGAGAGTGTGAATGGGGGTTTGGTTTGGTGTTGGATCTAGTTTTGGGTCAAGTTGGGTCCTTACACTAATTTAATTAAAATTAATGTAAATGGTGTTCTAAAATAAATTGGAAGTACATGGGGTTAAAATTAGGTGGGACACAAGTATCATGAACGTAGAAGACTCAGAGTAGAATATTGTCATAATTTGGGTTGTACAAAATGGGTCAAGATTGTGTCTTCAATTTCGATTGGGACGCACAAGATGCAAAGTTGGATTTATTTAGAATTATAAAATAAACGTCCGTAACGAATATTGTGCGACTAAAATGAAGCACAAGAGAGCATATTTATGAGTTACACAAGGGTCAGAATGGAAGACGGGCACGTCTAGGACAAGGGTGTAAAATTTGTTGGAAGACAAAAGCTAGGGTAGAGCTCCAAATATCGAAGCAACGGTAATGCACAACAATTAAATAAAATAACCGTAATAAATTATAACCTCAATATTTAATCCCGAAAATTATTAATTAAAAATCCATAATCATATAATTTGGTCAGAGGTTCATCTAGTGGCTTCTAGGTCTAGTCTACTAACTCAAACATTAATGAACACTCTATATATAATATATATCTATACACAAATCATGCAATTATTTAAAAATAAATACACGCAATACTTATAATAAATAAAAGACAAAATTACCCCTATTTTAGGATGTAGTAGTGACAATATATATATATATATATATATATATATGTGTGTGTGTGTGTGTGTGTGTGTGTGTGTGTGTTAAAGTATATATTCATTAGCTATGATTATACTAGGTGTTTATATATATATATATATATATATATATATATATATATCAAATATTTCTCATATCAATACTAATATAGACATACACAACTCTAAATAAAGTATAACACATTCCGTCAAACACGTCGTATCACACTCATACTATGATATGCTTGCGATACGGTCCCAACACAACACCAAATGCATCACTAATTATATGAGCAAGTCTAGAATCATATTTGTAAGCAATAAAAAATGTTAGCTACTCAACTACGTGTCCGTGTCAAAATATGACATGTGTAAATTCCCGTATCGAAGAAAAAAGCCCCAAATCAACCCATATCACTAAATTACTATGATACGGCCTACACGTACTCAATTGTGGACACAATACTAGTACCAAAATAAATACAATAACATCTATCTAGCCTAATGACAAACACACTTGGTGTGCCAATCTCGGATTTCTCCCAAAATTGACACAAAATATATGGTAACTTTCATAATAGGGGTGCCTAGTAGTCCATTCTTCTTCCTATAAGTAGCCCTAGTCCATAGGTGTGTTCCTAATGATTAAACTACAGATTTATTGTCTAATTCAAAAAAAAAATGTACCTATTGGGAGATGGATTCCCAATACAAGTCTCCAAATAGACACAAAGAGCCTTCAACTTGTGCTCTCTTTACCATATTGTAGATCCTTGCCTCCTCCTTGCTCCTAGAGTCGCCAATGGTGAAGCAGGGATGAATTAGGATGAGATTTGGTAGATATTTAATGTAGGTTTGGTGGAGAAAATAGAGAATTTGGGGAAGAACACTTAGATCTAGAATTTTTGGAATAAAATAAAATGAGGAGAGAGAGGAATCCTCTCTATACACGGTCGGGCCCCTTTGGCTTGGCTCCCAAGCAATGGTTAATGACTAATATGTCACTATGGGCTTGTCATGATGAATAATAATTAAGAGAGAAGCTTCCACTCCTAATGGTTGGCTAATTAATTACTTAACTTAATAAAATGGACTAACTATTAGGCTCAAGTCTAGTCTAACTAATGTTGGTCCATGACAAGTCTAGTTAGGTCCAATTAGGCTCACTAACAACTAATCTAGATAATGGCTAACAACTAACTATTAACTATATACAATATATAAACATATATAACAATACCAAATATTGTTGAATAAATATCATCCAAATGTATCAATACTAGTTTTTGAAAATAAAAAATACCACTCAATATAATTATTTATGAAATACCATATTAACAATATTATCAATAATAGAAAAAGACAAAAATACCCCTCTCCAAAAAAGTGGTAGTGACAGGGGTATTCACATAGACCCTGACAAAACCAAGGCCATCCTGAAAATGAGTTCGCCAAAGAACCTCCGGGAACTCCGCGGCCTTCAAGGGAGCCTGGCATACATCAAGAGGTTCATATTAAACCTCTCAGGACATTGTCGGCCGTTCATCCAGCTCATGAAGAAAGGTGTCTCCTTTGTCTGGGATGAAAAATGCCAACGCGCATTTGACGGTATCAAGGAATACCTATCAAACCCTCTTGTGCCGGTGGCTTTGGTCATGGGAAATCCCTTCATGCTCTATGTACGAGCGATGGAGCACTCTCTTGGTGCCCTGTTAGCCCAAAATAGTGATTCAGGCTACGAGCAGGCCATATACTACCTTAGCCGGATGATGGTCAGCACGGAGCATAGGTACACCGCCGTTGAAAAGGAATGCTTTGCTCTAATATTGCTATTCAGAAAACTCGACATTACATGGCGGGATAAACCATTCATGTAATCTCGCGAGTCAACCCCCCCAGGGTCCTCATGACCAAACCAGGGGCACTTAGCTCCCGCTTGGCTACATGGGTGATACTGTTATCTCCATATGATATGGTGTTCGTCCCATAGAATATCGTCAAGGGTCAAGCACTGGCCAATTTTCTGGCAGCCCACTCGGGGTCAGAAACCTCAAAGCTCTATCAGGAGATTCAAGACGAGGCGACAGACTCCAATGTCACTTCATATGGAGCTGTGTGACGAATGTTCTTTAAAAGAGCTTCGAAAGCAGGGACCAGAGGCAGCATCATCGTTGGGGTCGGGATAGTGTTGATCTTCCCCTACGGCCTCATCATCAATCGTGCCTACTCTCTCATGGAGCCGTGCTCCAACAATATGGCAGAGTACAACGTCTTAATCATCGGGCTCTAACTTGCTAAAAAAGTTGGAGTAGAATACCTGGAGGCTTATGGTGATTCTCAGCTAATAGTCAAACAGGTCTAGGGCGAGTATGAAGTCCAAAACGAAGACTTGATCTCCTACCACCAAGATGCGCTTAGCATCTTCATAACTTTTAAGATATTCTTCATAGAGCACGTCCCTCGGTTGCAAAACATTGAGCCTGACGCCATACCCGGCCTTGTTGTTTCCTGTGCTGTACCAAATAACATTCATCAGCTAATCGACGTGATCGGCCAAGAGCTGGTCTGTCCCTAGAGCAACCTATGCTTGTGCCTCAGCTATGCAGCGAAGGTCAACACCGATACTCAGGATTGGAGGCTTCCATTTATTGACTATTCAGTCTATGGAATTCTTTCCAAGAAGCCGAAGGATGTCACTTCAATCAGGAGACGTTCCCTCCATTTCTATTATAAAACGGAGACCAAAATATTATATCGTCGGTCCTATGACGGCTTTCTCTTACGGTGCTTGTCAAATGTTAAGACAAAACAAGCCCTCCGCGAAGCTTACGACGGTACCCTGGTCCGAAGCTACAGGATCGTCTTCGAAGAATGGGCTACTACTGGCCTGCGATGGTAGCGGATGATGTTAATTACGCGAGACATGCTAGATCCACGCAGACTTCATCCACCAACCCTCAGAGTTCCTACACCCGACCATTGCGTCCTGGCCGTTCGAATCCGGGGGTATGGATGTTATTCGGCCGATTACTCCACCTTCATCCAAGGGACATCGGTTCATCCTCGCCATCACCGACTACTTCTCCAAGTGGGCGAAAGTCGTACCACTCGCGAAAGTCAAGACATCCAACGTGATCATCTTCGTCAAGCATCACGTCATATACCACTTCGACTTGCCACAAAGGATCATCTACGATAATAGTCCACAGTTTTTAATTCATATGTTTTACCGGTTCTTTGATAAAAATCAGATTCAGAATGTAGCGTCGACTGCCTACAACCCAGCAACAAATGGTTTGGCAGAAGCCTTTAACAAGACCATCATAAAACTTCTCAAAAAAGTTTGTATTTTCCAATAAACGCGACTGGAACAAGAAGCTGGGTGAATGTCTGTGGGCCTACCATACAACGGTCCGGACAGTTACTGGCAATACACCTTTCTCTTTGGTGTACAAAAGTAAAGCGGTTCCCTCACTTGAAATCCAAATCCCTTCACTCCGAGTGGCTCTCTCTAACTAATTAGTCGTCGACGCCAACCACCGTCGACGGCTACAAGAGTTAGAAGCACTCGACGAAAAATGTCTCTTAGCTCAATAACGCATTGAGCTATACCAAGTACGTCTCTATGGAGCCTTCAACAAATGGGTGAAGAAGAGGACCTACTGTAGAAGCATGAAAAATACGCTGGGAGGAGCTACGCAGCATACTGATGCAGAGCAGCGTAAACAGAGGCCTTCAGAGCCATCAAGAGTACAAGCTCAAAGGACCATCCGCGAAAGTGCAGTACGTCCAGGCCGCTCCAGCGTAAACGGGGTTCTTCATCGCCTCCATGGCGTAAAACTCATCCGCTCTCAAAGCAGCGTTAAAGCGTACGAGGAACGCTTTGTCTTCCCCGAAATAAACCTGTCAAGTCACGCAGTGAACCTGACCTCTGACTACTGACAAAAAGTGCTGCACGGCTACCCAGACGACGGCAGGAAACGAGAACAGACCCCTCGAGACGCGCACCATAGTATGATGGCAGATCTCTGCATTTAATGCAGAGGATTTGGTTAAAATATTACCGAACCGTCGTTTACTGACGTCCCCTCAGCATAAACTGCTCTTTTGCGTACAAGGGGATACGCTGTCTTGTTTTACACAGGCAAACATGAGCTATTTTACGCTCCACAGTAGACAAACTGCCTGCCACGTCAAAAGTTACACTTCGTACGGGGCTCGAGGCACGTCTCTACGTCTAAATTGCACAGAGCGGTGACAGTTTCTCTGGAGGCACGTCCCTGCGACAGTTGCACAGAAGGGCTGCAGACCTTCAAAATACGCCTCCGCATTTAATGCACAAGATAATGGCAAATCTCTGCAAGAGATTTGATTATATCTTCAAAAGCCATAATTCTGGCTAAAGACGTCCACATCAGCACTCTGGCACGATATGCAGCGGCTTCTACGCCCATTCAAGATCTGTGCTCATTCGGCTTCAAACGCCCACTCAGTCTCTACGACCATTCGACTTCAAACGCCCACTCAGTCTCTACGACCATTCGGCTTCTACGCCTACTCGGCTTCTATGCCCATTCGGCTTCTACGCCTACTCGGCTTCTGTGCCTATTTGGCTTCTACGCCAGGGTGACAGTCATTTGGCTTCTACGCCAACCTCTTCTACACAAGGGATACCTACCTACGTGGCTTCTATGCCGTGATCTTCACAGCAGATATACGTATTTTGTCCCCTTAGTTAGACACACGTCACATGCTCACTCAAAAGGTCATCTATACGCAGGCATTGGTTATTTTAACCGTTCTGTAAAAGGGTATTGTACTTTCCACTCCTCAGTTTTTACACCGACAGAGTGGTCACTGTCACCAAAACTCTATAAATAGAGACCCCTATCAATGGGGAACAGGGTCAAAAAACTTAAAACTTGAAGATCGAACAAGGTCGAACTTCCCAGAAAGATCGAACCGGAGGTCAAGAGAGAGAGAGAGAGAGAGAGAATCCGGAGCTCAGGCAAAGAGCAGGGATCGACGATTTTGGCATCGTGCACCCACCCTCTCCTGCAACCTTCGAAGCTACTATCTGTCTTCCACGGCACTTCTTCAACATCGTGTGGTCCAAGGGCTAAAGTGATCGACTGCAGATTAGACACCTATAGCAATTTATACCCAGATTAAATAAATTATACTCCCACATCCTCGTATAGGATTAAATTATACAAGTTTGTTTGTAAACCAAAGGGCACGGGTTTCGTATAAATCCCATCATTGAAATATACTTTCATTCTTTCGTTTAATACCACAAACAAGATGGCGACTCTGCTGGGGACATCTTTCTCTTCTGATGAGGAAATAATTGCTCAACACGATACGGTATCCGTGGGATCCGTGAAGAAGACATTGGTCGTCCAATTTGACCAGTCTGCCTATGAAGACATGCTTCAAAATAGGGGTAGCTCTCACTCTCTCTCCGTCTAAGACAACAGGAAGCTGCGCAAGAACTGGATGCCCAAGACATCCTCTACCATTCCTGTGGACTCTCCGATCTCTCCGATCTCTCCGACCAATGAGGTGGTAGCATTTCTTCCTCCGTGCCCTGCACGTAAAATTCAGTCTCCCGCTACGCGCGGTACAGACAAAACTTCGGGCAAAGCCTCAGCGCTGACCCAGAAGTATCCACTGCGCTCTACGCGTAGGAATCAGTCTTCCGCTACGCGCGATACAGACAAAACTTCGGGCAAAGCCTCAGCGCTAACCCAGAAGTATCCACTGCGCTCTACGCACAGAAACCAGTCTCCCGCTACGCGCGGTACAGACCAAACTTCTGATGATGCCTCAGCGCCAAGTCAGAAGTACAAATCACGCTCCGTGTGCAAGACAACATCTGACCTCTACGGAGAGCCAGATGAGCGCCATAATTTCTGCAGGGGAGAGCAAGCGGCGGGGTACTCAACTTCTCGGCCGTTACGCCAGCAAAGAAGCAATCTACCTACCCTCCGGATTACGCGAGAAGCCGACGGCCGACTGAGAACCTCTTCAGCTTTACGCCAGTCTGAGCAAATCTCCAAATTATGCCAGACGAAGTCCCACGACGTAAAGCATGCTCAGGCTACGGGAAGGCACCCTCCCGGGGGATTATTCGCCACCCAGATGGCCAATCTGTTGTGCACAGGTGGCGTAGGGAAAACCATGGTGCCCAATCTCCGCATGCCCACTGATGGGAACAGAAGGAACAATCCGTCGTCTTTTTCCTCTACTCCCCCTGACTTGCGCACATATCTAATCCAGAAGCGTAAGGAAAGGGGACCTTCCAACATGTCTATTACGCCCCCTAGCGAGCAATGTTGTAATAGTCATAAAATTGTGATTGACTGCTGCTATTCTAAAGCAAAACGGTCGGTTTTTGACCGATTGAGCTACTCTCAGTCTTTCCAGGAAGAGAAACCCGCGCATGCATCTGTGAACATGGCTTCACACATACGTAGAGGAGGGTCGAGCTCAAGACGTCATCCCTCCAGGCCCCCGAGCCGAAGGAGGTTCAGTGAGCTCCTCAGGAACGCTGAAGCCGGAGTGTTCCAAAACACTCGCGCAAGGTCACGACAACCAGCTTCGTCCTCTTCTGATTCCGACGCTGGGGGTCGCCAAGCCCCCGAATCAGAGGCAGAAAGTGTAGAGTCGACTTCTACAGCGACCTATACTAATCCTTCAATGACACCCAGGGAGATAGGAGTTTACGCCGTTGAAGATGAATGCGAGGAAGCTTCGTCGTCAGGGAACGCGGAACAACGCATCACTATACTGGAGACATCTCTGAAATAAATACAATCCATGATGGAGAACATGCACCAGATGATGCTAACTCAGCACGCAACTGCCATGGCTCAAGCATCAGTCTCGCCAACTCAGATACGTGTGGGGGTGAACTTACCACCATCCAACCCGAGCCAAGAGCCTGCGCTAGATCAAGAGTCAGCAGTTCCTCCGCTTCCTCACTCGGAGAATGCCTTACCTCCCGCTGGAGTTACGATACAACCAACTCCGCACCACTCCGTAGCCCCGCTTTCGACTAAAAATCCGATGCAGGCAGTATGGGAGTTGAAAGTCCAGTTTGACGCCTTGAAGCACAAAGATCAGCTCAAGAAACTGGGAATCAACCAGCCCTACCCAGCTATCTGGGAGGAGGTCCCTTTCCCGCCAAGGTACAAACCTCAGACTATGGCCCTGTTCGAGGGAAAAATATCACCAAGCCAGTACATGAACTATTTTAGTATGATGACGGTGTTGCTACAAGGGAACGACGCCCTCCTCACTCGGGTGTTCAAAGGCTGTCTCTCGGGAGTAGCCTATCAGTGGTACCGTAGCTTGGCGGACAACTGTATTACTTCCTTCGAAGACTTCAGAGCTTTATTCTTCACGCGATTCTACGAGGGAGGAATGGACATGTCTATGTCCTCTCTCATCGAAGTCAAGCAGAAGGAAAAAGAAGACGTTCGCATCTTCATCGAACATTTTTGTCAGGCCACCTTACAGATGCCTCCAGGAGTTCCCGACTCTGTATTGGTAGACATTTGCAGGAAGAACCTCTTTCCCACGGTCTCGGTGTTCACAGGATCGTATCAGTTCCATGATTGGACCTCGTTCATCATTTCGGCAGTAGCCGCCGAAGACAACGGTCGCAAGGCGCGCGACAATGGCATCATGATCTCCGCCTCCGATAGAGGCAAAAGGTCATCTCCCAGCAGCGACCATCCTCGCAGTTCCAAGGGAAAAGAAGCTCTGACGGTCAATACGTCCAGGCAAAAGACCGCGGCGACCACGCAGACGAAACCCGGGACTTCCAGGCCCGTCGAAGTCTACTCTTTGGACGACGATGATATCCCTAGTATATTCGAGTGTCTCGTCAAAAGCGGCAAAATCACCCTTCCAGAGCTAAGGCGGCCCCAAGAAGTCGGCAATACTAACGACCCCAAATACTGCATCTTCCACAGATACATACACCACCCAACAAAGGTGTATTACATACTAAAAAGGAAGATCCAGGGGTTAATCGATGCTAAGGCCATCACTCTGCACAACACCGAGAAGACGGTCACGGCCAACATGATCTCTCTGCAGTTTGGCAATCTGCCTCCCCAAGAGATCCCGGACGGCGTTACACCTATCTCCCGGACAACGATGAACATCGTCAATCTCCCTCCAGCTAGGGATCAAAATTACGACCTACTACCCCTGACTACCAGGCAAGGCGAGATTATGTGGGTTCATCCAGACTTGGTGTCAGAGCTCGAGGAAGAGACTAAGGCTACTAAGCCTACATCCAAAAAGAGCTCCAAATACAGGCCCTGCCATATGATCGCGACTTCTTCGGCATCGGACGAAGACGAGGTATTTGCTGCAACCCGTTCAGGGAAAGCCTACCTCAACGACTACGGAGCAAGTCAGGAAGGTGCACCGGCGGACGCTCCAGCAGCCAAACCTTCAGAGCAAGGTCCCGTCGTACCAGATATCAGTCCTTCAAAACCAACCCCGGCGGAGAAGGGGAAGCAAAAAAAAGTACGCTTTGATAAACCTGTGAAAAACATTCCAAGCAGAGGTTTAGAGAAGCCATACAACTTTGACATCCTGGCCCAACTAGCCAATACGCCAGCCAAGTTGTCCATCTTCGAGCTACTCAGGCTCTCCCAAGACACTCGTCTAGCCCTGAGTGAAGCGCTGATGCAAGCGGAGGCATACTTGACCCAGCTCAAGTCCCCCGACGAAGAACCAGTGGCGTGTCCTCAATGCCACAGTGTGATGGAGGTGGTCCCAAATATTACTTTCACCCAAGATGACATGTTGTTAAAACATAACAAGCATGACAGGCCCCTCTATTATACCGGGTACGTCGGTTCCATGGAGGTCGATCGGATTCACATAGATCCGGGATCGTCGATCAGCATCATCCCTCATAGTCTGCTCAGACCGCTGAGAATTCCTACCAGCGAATTGGCTTACACCACCACTACAATCGTGGGTTTCAACGCCGGAAGAAGTAAGCCGTTGGGGAAAATTTGCCTGAGGATCCAGATCGGCAACCTTAGATCGGTGGCCACATGTTACGTCATCGATTCAGAGGTATCCTATAATATTTTGCTGGGAAGACCGTGGATCCACGGCCACAACATCGTTCCTTCAATCCTACATCAATGCCTTAAATATGTAGACGCACAAGGAACGGTACAAATGGAGGTGGCTGACCTAAACCCGTTCAAAGGAATAGAATCCTACTATTCTAATGCCGTATTGTACTCCCAAGACCACACGGAAGAAGTGTCAGGCGACGCAGAGAAGGGATCCCACCGGGATCCAGGAGAACCCTCTGCCGCACTACCGCTGTCAATCAGAGTGAAAGGACGAACCACTCGTCCAAAAGCCATAGAGCCCATGGCTATCCACCTGAACAAGACCAGGTCAGGAGAAGGGAGTGATCCTCTGGTGATCACTTTGAACCGAAAGCTCCCACCCTTGGTCATCAACCTTCGGCGCGACAGGCAGCCGACTGATGTAAATGCAACCAGGAACGGAGTTTCAGATGATAATAAACATCCTCTTTTCCAATATATTGACGCTCAAATGCCGAAACAGGAATCCACTCCCCGTGACGAGGTAGAACCCATAGCACAAAAATTCTTGGAAGCTATAAACTCCTACCGTCCGTATGTCTGGGAAGTAGCGTCATCATCTAACATCATCACAACGTATGGACCCCATGAGGATTCTATCTTCATTGTCCCGCCTACCTGCAGCAGTCAGCGTCCAATATTCTTCGGCCGCATACGCAATCAACCGGCTAACCAGGAAGATCCTTTCGATAACGATACTGGGAAAATGCAAGTTCACCGATACAGCTCGCAAGCGCTGAAGATCATACAAAACATGGGCTACGACTTGAAGCGGAAGCCAGGCCTCAACTACGGAAGAGGCAGACGAACGCCGCCGCGCGACAACCCCCGCTATCGACAAACTCGTTTCGGGTTAGGGTATGCCACCTCCCTTACGACTTCCAAGTCAGACGAGGACATCTTTCCCTCCTTCCAGAACGGCTCGTCGCCCCCCGACTCACCTGATGCTCTCGAACAAATACTATCAGTAAATATGGTGGTAACAAATCCCTCAGAAGCAGATGAACAGGATTCTGAGCCGTTTGAGAATGACTCTTGGGCTCAACAAATGGATATGCAGTGGGAATTCCGCTTCGAGCAAAGAGAACCTCCCACCAAAGACGAAGTTATCCAAATCGATGTTGGGGGTGAACTTTCGCCAAAGCCGATATTTATCAGTGATAATCTTCCCCCAGCTGAAAGGGAAGAAATCATACAGCTGATAAAGGAATACGTTGACGTCTTTGCGTGGGATTATGGGGACATGCCGGGCCTAGACCCGAAGGTGGCTACTCACAAACTCAATATATTGACCGACTCAAAGCCTGTGAAGTAGCACCAACGCCGGTTCCGTCCGGATATGATGGACGCCATTGAAGCTGAAGTCAAGAAGTTGATAGCCTGTGGTTTCATCCGGGAAAAACAACATCCCGACTGGGTCGCCAACGTTGTCCCAGTCATGAAGAAAAATGGGAAGGTACGTATCTGCATCGATTACCGAGATCCGAATACGGCCTGCCCCAAAGATGAGTTCCCTCTTCCTATCACGGACATCATGATCGAAAACACCTGCGGCTTTGAACGTGTGTCTTTCATGGACGGATTCTCAGGATACAATCAGATCAAGATGCATCCTGAAGACGAGAAGCACACTGCCTTTCGGACACCATTGGGGGTATATTGCTATACGGTCATGCCCTTCGGATTGAAGAACGCCGGGGCTACATACCAATGGGCTATGAGTAACATATTCCATGAGCATTTACGCAAAACAGTGGAATGTTACGTGGACGACATAGCCGTCAAGAGTTGCCTCAAAGGTGATCACATTCAAGACTTGAGGACGGTATTCGAGTTAATGCGCCAACATCAACTCAAGATGAACCCTACGAAGTCCTTTCTGGGTGTATCCAGCGGCAAGTTCCTGGGATTTGTCATCACCGCCAAAGGCATCCAGGTGGACCCCGACAAAGTCCAGGCAATCGTAGAAATGCGATCGCCCCGTAATCTGAGGGAACTCCGGGGATTTCAAGGCCGTCTGGCTTACATCCGGCGATTCATATCCAACCTCTCGGGGAGATGTCAGCCCTTTTCTCATCTCATAAAGAAAGGTGTATCCTTCGTATAGGACGAAGCCTGTCAGCAAGCGTTCGGAGATATCAAGCACTACCTCACCAGTCGGCCAGTTCTTGTGCCTCCCGTCATAGGAAGACCATTCTTGCTGTACGTTCGAGCGATGGATCATTCACTAGGAGCTCTTCTCGCACAGAAGAACGACATGGGTCATAAACAGGCTATCTACTACCTCAGCAGGATGATGGTGGGAGCCGAACACCGGTACAACCCAGTGGAGAAAGAATGCTTGGCTCTGATGTTCGCTATCCAGAAGACGCGATACTATGTCGCCGGCCAGACTATTCATATCATCTCCAGGATCAACCCTCTTCGAGTACTGATGAGCAAGCCTAGTGCTCTTAATTCCCGACTCGCGACTTGGGCGATGCTATTAACACCATATGACATGGTGTACGTACCGTAGAAGTCCATCAAGGGCCAAGCGCTGGCTGACTTCCTAGCTGCTCATCCGATCCCGGAGGCCTCCAAATTATACGAGGACATTCCCGACAAAGTTACAAAATGTAATTTCGCAATGGAAAGTGACGCATGGCAACTCTTCTTCGATGGTGCCTCCAGAACCGGTCTTAGGGGAAACGTTATTTCAGGAGTATGAGTCGTCTTGGTCACTCCTGATCAGCTCATCATCTACCGAGCATATTCTCTTAGCGAGCCCTGCTCCAATAATGTGGCGGAGTACAACACCCTGCTAATCGGGCTCCAAGTCGCCAAAGAGATGGGGGTCGAGTCCCTGGAAGTATTTGGTGATTCTCTGCTTATCGTCAATCAAGTCAGAGGAATATATGAAGTCCGAAATCCAGACCTCATCCCCTATCACCGAGCGACGGTCGAGATAGCCATGACATTCAAAGGGTTCTTCCTAGAGCATGTACCTCGATCTCAGAATCTATAAGCTGATGCCCTAGCCAGTCTAGCTGCAGATTTAGCCACTCCTATAAGAAGGCAGGATTCGGTAATCCTTCTTAACAGAGATTTACTCTGTGTGAAGAACAACTTTTACATAGAACGCAGCTACGCTATGAACACAGATCCCCCTAGAAGAGACTAGAGAAGTCCCTTCATAGATTTCGTATCCGTCAAAAGGCGATCATTACGCTTCTACTACGATGCATCTTCACAATGCCTATATCGCCGGACCTACGACGGACTGCTATTGAGATGTCTATCTGAAGACGAAGCACAGCAGATTATCCGGGAAGCTCACGACGGCATAAGCGGAGCACATCAACCCGGTCCTAAGCTACAGGATCGCATCAGGAGAATGGGCTATTACTGGCCTACTATGATTGCAGATGCAATACGGTATGCAAGACAATGCAGAGCCTGTCAGGTTTATACAGACTTCATACATCAACCGTCTGAATATCTACATCCTACGGTTGCATCCTGGCCTTTCGAAGCGTGGGGTATGGATATCATTGGTCCTATTCACCCGTCTTCTTCCAGCGGTCACCAGTTCATACTGGCCATCACGGATTACTTCTCCAAATGGGCAGAGGCGATCCCTCTCACTGAGGTGAAGGCGTCTAATGTTATCAGCTTCATCAAGCATCACGTTATTTATCGCTTCGGGGTACCCCAGAGGATAATTCACGACAATGGGCATCAGTTCATCAGCCAAGCATTTTATTGATTTTGCGATAAAAATCGGATACACAATATTGCCTTTACGGCATATTATCCAGCTGCTAATAGTTTGGCGGAAGCTTTCAACAAAACCATTATCAAACTCTTGAAAAAATTCGTCTCTTCAAACAAGAGAGATTAGAATGAGAAGCTGGGCGAATGTCTCTGGGCATACCGCACAACGGTACGAACACCGACAGGTTGCACCCCATTCTCGCTGGTCTACGGGAGCAAAACAGTTCTCCCCATTGAAATCCAGATCCCGTCACTCAGGATAGCCGTGACTAGTGAGCTGACTCGAGAAAAGAATGACCTGTTAAGGCTCCAAGAGCTAGAAGGATTAGACGAGAAACGCCTCCAAGCTCAGCAGCGCATCGCGCTCTACCAAGCACGCATTTCTAAAGCTTTCAATCATAAAGTAAAGAAAAGAGTGTTCAAAGTCGGCGAGCTAGTTTTAGCCGTAAGAAGGCCGATGATTCTTACTCACAGAAGTAAAGGCAAATTCCAGCCCAAGTGGGAAGGCCCTTATGTGATCGAGACAACATTCTCAAACGGCGCCTACAGGATAGCCCAGCCTAATGGAGACCTGTTAATGGCTCCTATCAACGGTAAATTCATGAAAAGGTACTATGCTTAATCTCCCCTGCTCGAGTGGAATATAGCGAGGATCTCAATTCTGACAAAACTACTTCCAGAACGCAATTAGCGGGATCATATCCTATCATGTCTGTATGACCTCTGAATAGATATATCCTGCTAAAAAGTTTATCGAGAGTCTATCATGTCCATACTACCTCTGATATCACTCTCGACTAAAAAAAAACTATCATTTATATTCCGAAATGATGGGTCCACAAAAGTCAGAAAAGAGTCGCTTTTATTTACTCCCGATAAAGAGCAAAATTACATCTGGGGAAGTGAAAAGAGAAAGGATACATCATGATGGGGGAGCAGTCAGATTGCGAATCAGCCGCTCCAGTGCAGTTATCTTCTCATTCCTGGAAACCAAGGCATCGGCGCGAGCCCGCTCCAGCCGTGCCTCGGGATTGTTCGTAAGGGTCAGCTCAGCCCTTGTCCGAAGAGAGCCCGCACGGGCAGCTTCTGCACGCTCCAAATCCCGTTGCGCTGCGCTCAGTCGACCAGTCGCTACATCTAGACCTGCCAACAACTGAGAAGCCCACTTCTCTGCCAGAGCGAGTTTTTCCTTCAGCTTGTGGGCCCTCGCTGCGTTCCCTTTGTGCTCGGATCGGAGCATCATCTCAAGAGCGAGAGCCTCTTCCACGACAGCTTTTCTTTTATCCATCTCCAGCTTATGTGTTTGGATGGAGTTGTCTAGGCTTTCCAGCTGCGTAGAAAGCCGCGCAGTCATGAGGTCGTATCTGGCCTGGACCTCAGCATCAAAGCTGCCCCGAGTCAACTGCAAGTATTCGTTAATGGGTTGCTCTAAACCATTAACCACCGCCTCCAGGGCGTCAGCTACCCCAGGATCGCCAAACTCCCTGACAGTCCCGATCGAAAACTGAGAAGTCTTCTTCAGGCGCTCGAAGTCGAGACTCTTCGCCAACACCATTGATATCATCATTTTCAAACCGGTATAAAAGAGGCTGGTATGTTGCTCAGTCAGCGCAACTAGATCCGATTGAACGCCAGGAGTAGCCGCGATATCAGCGAGCCCCCCTCCGAGAATAATTACAGACGAAGTGGCCACAGCCGCCGCCTCGACGGGTGGTGCGACCAAAGGAGGTGTAACGACGACGGTCGAAGTCATTAGCATACTCGCAAGAGACGAAGTCACGATGACGGGTTCGTCCTCCTCTCGAGGTGACGAAACCACTCCAGGCGAGCTGGCCTCCGAAGGTATTTCCTCCTCGAAGTCGAAAGCCTCTGTATCATCGCCAGGAGCCGGAGCAGAGCCAGAAGGTGCTTCAATGTCGTATTCCCCGTGGACGCCATCCCCTGGGAAAAGGACCAGAAAGTTGATATCAATATGATGGTAATCTTTCCAAAGGGAGACATAAAGACGACATTTACCTGGAGCCAACGGTATATATGGCGCATCTGCAGCCGATGTAGCTAAACCACGCTCTAATGACGTAATTCGAACTATCATACCTGGAGAAGGAGGTAGGCCAACCGACTTTACCCGGAGTTCTGCCAAGCCTTCACCGAGACGCATTCGAGGTTCGTCAACTGGAATCTCGCTAGACGTGCTCGCTGACACAGCAGGAGTTTTATCCGTTGCTGGTCTAGGGAAAGATTCTCCCATCTACCGCGGCCACACAGGCAATCTTGTTCCACTACCTGGAGCAGTAGCCACGACAGCGACCTCTAGCGAAGATTCTCTGGCGCCGCCGGCCGGAACTGTAGAAGGTCCCTCTCTAAAAGGCGAGGAACCTCCAGCCAAAGAATCATCCCTGATATGGGGAGATGCAGGCTCACTCCCAGGAGCCTCAATACCAAGAATGCGGAGAGGACGAGCAACCGTCTCCTTCCTCCTCTTACGAAGAGAAGCCTCCTTCGAGGCAGAAGCCCGTCACTTCCCAGAAGAGACTACCAAAGCCCCCGCAGCTGGAGGCACTTCACACCTCGGCACCGATACCAGAGGCTCATTCAGAGTGCCAGACTCCTCACCCTCGTCAAAAGAAACCGAGGGGACTTTAACTCTTCCCCCAGACTGGGAAGAAGGCACCCTGAAGCTTCCACGCTTATCGAAATCGCGATGGAAGGTGTTAATTGCCACATAGAACTAGGCATAAGAATGGAGAATGCGGAGCTCCGTGGAGGTTGTAACGACCGGCACAATGAAGATTGCTCTCGTACAACCCATGATAAAATATCGCCACCCTCTGGCTCCATCAATGAGTCCTCCCCTGGACCTGAAGCTGGTGACGGCATTGCCCACGTGCAACTGATCGCACCCAAACTGCCGGGCGAACCGACTAGGCAAGTAGGGCTCGAAGAAGCAATGATCTTCGCTTCTGTACAACAGATGGGAGGGTCTAATGCAGACCAACCAATTAAAAGCTTCCAGAGAAAGATCAATCTTCTCTCCACCTGAATTCTCAAGCCTCACCCCTGATTGGTTGCGATGTACAGGAGGGGGAGTACAGAGGAGTTTCCAGCCGTGACTGAGGTTCAACACCAGCCGACAGTCCAAAGTGGTATTCACATTCCAGGGAGAGTCTTTGTAGTTCAGCAAGAAATTACCCCCCGAGCTGCTACCAGAGCCGGAAGACATCACCTGGGGGTTGTGGACAATTAACCATCCCATCAAATACAGGTATAGTAATTCCACCCGGGGAAAAATCTCACTCCGAGCTTCATCGACAAGCAACCCATCAGTCATGGCTCTCAGGCCAGCCTGTATACGGCACACCATGGCAGGAAGCAAGCCTAGTCTTGCCCCGAATACCAGGCGCACTGCCGGCCACAGGATGTTCCGGTGAATGCGGTCCGCGGACGCAGTATCAGGCACTACTACTCGACGCAGCCATATCAAGAGGAAATCGAACAGCTGGGCTTCCTTAGACAGAGGCCTACGGCAGCGCCTCAAGTAACTGTAGGCCTTAGTGCCTTCGGGATACTTTCCTACTCCCTCAACGAGAATCTGATCTGAAGCCTTAGCCTCCTCCATAAGATCCTCAACGACCTGGGCACTAAGCACGCCCAAACAGTTCACGGGCTCATTCTTGCCCCCCGAGGCTTTCTCCGACTTGACGGCCCTGGCTCGGTGGAAGAAGAGGTAGGACATCCACTTGGTGATGTGAGCCAAATCAGAAGGCTCGTTATAAAAAGCGGTGCACGCGAAGTATTGACACATCAGCTCCTGATACACTTCCGCCACCCGAGGGTCCAAGTCCCCCAATTCCCGGTTGGTGGAGACATACTCTTCATATGGGGTATCCCCCATCGGCAGTCTCGAAACAACTGCCATCTCATGAAGGGTCAATCCCAGCTCTCCCAGTGGAGTGGCGAAGGTCCCAGTGAGCGAAATATATTGCTCCATCAGTGCCAAGAACAAATTAGGATTGGGAGGCAACCCGACACTCGTCGCACTCACAGCGGCATACAGTCCAATGCCCTCCAGCTCTCTCCGAAAGTGCTTCAAGGCTCAGTTAACTAGGCAAGTCCATCGGAGGTTTGTTGGGGTGATCCACCCATTGCACCGAGGATTCTCCTTGGGATATACCCCACCTCGTCCTATGAAGTCGTTGCAGAAGGTCGACAATTAGACCGGCTGGATCACTGAGCTGTCTTCACTCGGGACACTGCCCGGGAACAGTCCTCTGAACAATGTCACAACACCGGAAGGGCGGCTGACAAACGACCCCTGGTCAGCCCCTTTCAGATGAAAGATCTTCCCCGGCTTGCCGTGAAGATCGGGAGTCAGCGTCCACGACATCCTCCTGCGATGTGTGGCATGGATGAAAGTCGAGATGGGATAATCTCTCGGCATCGTGGGCAATACAAGACCACGCTCTCGGCAGGGAAAACCCAGGGTTCTCTCTTGGGCTTCGTCTGGGACTGCTTGTCTATCATGTCCCCAAAGAGAAAGGCCGGCTTGATGTACTGCTCCCCGTCTACATACGTTAGGGGCTCCGCGTTGATCATGCTCAGCAGCATTCGCTCGCCCTGAGCCGATATCAAGATCCCCCTTCCTTCAGGGTACTGGGGTCCGGAGATAGGAAATGTCACGTGGGACAGATCCTCCAGATAGTTCGAGTGCAGCATCCCGGCAGCGGAACCCATCACCTCGGCCAGTGGAGACTCACCCAAATCAACTGCAAAAGTGCAAGAAAAATATGTCATTACAAATCTTTCACAAACATACAGACCGAACAAACGACAGTCTGTGTTTTACACCAGGATTGTACGAATTTGGTTATTTTACGCCGGAAGTCCCCTCCACATGCGTAAAACTCAAATTTTACGATATACGCTAATTTTCGGTAGCCAGAGCTTTTTATGCTCGGAACTACAAAAATATAGAGTTTTTACGCTGGCACATTAGAAATATGGGCGTAAAAGATGAAAATGCCTCCGTGCATCATCTTCCTCAAAGAGGCTATCAGCACAGAAGACGACCTAGCGCGGTCACGTTCAACGTGTGCGTAGGATTTTTCATCATTTTTTGTCACCCCAAAGGCTCTACCTCTAAGACCGGGTGCGCTGCTCGTCGGCGGGATACTTCGCTCGGAAGGAAGTTCAACTTGCCCAACCGAAGACTCCCTCGCTGGGGCAGAAGAATGAGAAGAAGAACCTATGCTCTTTCCCTTAGTAGAGGGGGTTTGTTTCAGCGCCATTTCTGAAGACTCGAAGTGCTCGGAGAAGGAACAAAAAAAAACTCGAACAGTCGAAAGCTCTCTTTCGCAGAAGACAGATAAAAAGTTTTTCTCTCAAAAGCTTGGGATATATATAGAGTTCGAGTCGACTCCTCGAATCCTCGGACGGACTCCTCGAAACCCTAAACAAATCTCCTAAATTAAATATTTGGTTATGATTGGGTCCTACGTCAGCCTATTATTCAGAAAAGGCGGACAGTCAGCGAATTCAAAAAGATTCTTCGCGCAAAGCAGTTCAGCGGTTCCTACGCTAAAGGATCTTTCTACGCTCGACAGCAACAGATCTACGGTTTTACGCTCGCAAGCTATAAGTCTATGGTTTTTTGCCCGGATGCCTTTGTGCTCGGTAGCTTTTATGCTCGAGAGGCAACAAACCTACGACTTTACGCTCAGCAGATACCAAATCGATGATCTCACGCTCGATGGCGCTCAGTTTACGCTCAGAAGCAACAGATCCGCAAACTTCACGCTCGGAGAAATTTTCTTTTCAGGAGCTACAGATCTACAGTTCTACGCTAAAGGAGCTTTCTATGCTCGACAGCTACGAATCTACGGCTTTACGTTCGACAGCTATAAGTCTATGGTTTTACGCCCGGATGCCTTTGTGCTCGGTAGCTTTTATGCTCGAGAGACTACAAACCTACGACTTCACGCTCAGGAACCACAAGTCTACGATTTCACACTCGATGGTGTTCTACGCTCACAGGCTATAGATCTTCAGTCCTACGCTAAAGGAGCTTTCTACGCTCGACAGCTACGAATCTACGGCTTTACGTTCGACAGCTATAAGTCTATGGTTTTACGCCCGGATGCCTTTGTGCTCGGTAGATTTTATGCTCAAGAGGCTACAAACCTACGACTTCACGCTCAGGAACCACAAGTCTACGATTTCACGCTCGATGGTGTTTTACGCCCAGAGGCTACAGACTGATGATTTCACGCTCTACGACTTTCCGCATATCCAAACAGTCCCCGAAGCGGTCAATTGCAAAGAGTTCACACAGAAGATACTCGTTCTTGACCCCAAAGTATCCCAAGTACCCGAAACACACAGAGTTCAAACATTGAGAAATTACTCTTCTCGGGTCCAAAATTGGAGGTTCATCCAGACCCTAGTCTGAATATCTCGTCTGTCAAGATAGCAACTCAGTTTGACAGCCATTTCTCGACCCTGTTCCAAGGGAGTTTCGAGAGATCATTCTTGAAGACGAAGTCTGAACAAAATTTCTGCTCATCAAAAGCAGCAGTTCAGAGCTCTACGCGGTCCCTCAGTCCTAGCAACAAAATAGTTCTAAAGGTTCAACAGGCTTAAACAGCGTTCTATGGACTATTCGCTACACGTAAAGGACAGGGCCTAATACTCTTCTTATCAGAGTTGGCATAAAGAATCAGACGTGTCGAAGCTACAAATATTCAAACTTTACAGCAACGTATGGCAAGACGATCATATGAAGAAGAAAGACGATTTTATTAAAGATTAAAGTCATAATGAGGAAAATCCTGTCTACAAAGGGTTTTCTTTCTTCATTTCTTTTGACTACATATGAGGAAAATCCCGTCTACAAAGGGCTCCCTCATCATCATCGTCGGAAGATAGCCCCCAGAATCCGTTCTACCGGGTTCTCGCATTGGTGCAGGTCTTCCTCTTCTTCCATGGCAGTTCATCGACCACCACAGTCATGAACAAGAAGATCCTCCATACGCCATGGTCGATCCAGTTGAGGCTTCTTTAACCCAACTCGATCGAGGACGACAGATTATAGTTTGTCTAATCTCGTCTGCGGGGGTCTCAGGAGAAAATATACCACTTGCAAGCGGTGTGGTCAAATACGACCCTTCCTCTCTTCTGGGCAAAAGCCATATAAAGTTGCTGATTATCCCGAGCAAGGGAGGCTAAGATATCCTTCCATGATCCATCGTCGCAGTGGACACTTGCTCGAAGATGCCGTCTTTTTCGGCTCCCTACATGCTGGAAGAACATGATCTCCTTCTTCCTCAGGTTGACCCGGCGAACTCCGGCGATCATCTCTGCATGGTGATAGAAATGAGGGAAGAACAGGTTAACTCTCCCAGCCTTTTTATAGGCGAAAGAGATCACATCGGTCCCCAATAAATTTGCCATAAAGTCTGCATCGACCATTTCAACGCTCCATTCAGAAATGTTTCGAGTTACGAGGGGCCATTCATGCTTCATTCAAAGCGTTTCAAATTTTGAGGAATTTAAAAGCTTTGAAGGGGGTCTTGTAGAAGCATGAAAAATGCGCTGGGAGGAGCTACGCAGCATACTGATACAGAGCAGCGTAAACAGAGGCCTTCAGAGCCATCAAGAGTACAAGCTCAAAGGACCATCCGCGTAAGTGCAGTACGTCCAGGCCGCTCCAGCGTAAACGGGGTTCTTCATCGCCTCCATGGCGTAAAACTCATCCGCTCTTAAAGCAGCGTTAAAGCGTACGAGGAATGCTTCATCTTCCCCGAAATGAACCTGTCAAGTCATGCAGTGAACCTGACCTCTGACTCCTGACAAAAAGTGATGCACGGCTACCCAGACGACAGCTGAAAACGAGGACAGACCCTTCGGGACGCGCACCACAGTATGATGGCGGATCTCTGCATTTAATGTAGAGGATTTGGTTAAAATATTGCCGAACCGTCGTTTACTGACGTCCCCTCAGCATAAACTGCTCTTTCGCGTACATGGGGATACGCTGCCTTGTTTTACACAGGCAAATATGAGCTATTTTACGCTCTGCAGTAGACAAACTGCCGGCCACGTCAAAAGCTGCACTTCGTACGGGGCTCGAGGCACGTCTCTACGTCTAAATTGCACAGAGCGGTGACAGTTTCTCTGGATGCACGTCCCTGCGATAGTTGCACAGAAGGGCTGCAGACCTTCAAAATATGCCTCCGCATTTAATGCACAAGATGATGGCAAATCTCTGCAAGAGATTTGATTATATCTTCAAAAGTCGTAATTCCGGCTAAAGACGTCCACATCAGCACTCTGGCACGATACGCAGCGGCTTCTACGCCCATTCAAGATCTGTGCTCATTCGGCTTCTACGTCCATTCGGCTTCAAACGCCCACTCAGTCTCTACGACCATTCGGCTTCTACGCCTACTCGGCTTCTATGCCCATTCGGCTTCTACGCCTACTCGGCTTCTATGCCTATTTGGCTTCTACGCCAGGGTGACAGTCATTTGGCTTCTACGCCAACCTCTTCTACACAAGGGATAACTACCTACGTGGCTTCTACGCCGTGATCTTCACAGCAGATATACACGTTTTGTCCCCTTAGTTGGACACGCGTCACATGCTCACTCAAAAGGTCATCTATACGCAGGCATTGGTTATTTTAACCGTTGTGTAAAAGGGTGCTGTATTTTCCACTCCTCGATTTTTACACCGACAGAGTGGTCACTGTCACCAAAACTCTATAAATAGAGACCCCTATCAATGGGGAACAGGGTCGTAAAACTTAAAACTTGAAGATCGAACAAGGTCGAACTTCCCAGAAAGATCGAACCGGAGGTCAAGAGAGAGAGAGAGAGAATCTGGAGCTCAGGCAAAGAGCAGGGATCGACGACTTTGGCATCGTGCACCCACCCTCTCCTGTAACCTTCGAAGCTGCTACCTGTCTTCCACGGTACTTCTTCAACATCGTGTGGTCCAAGGGCTAAAGTGATCGACTGCAGATCAGACACCTATAGCAATTTATACCCAGATTAAATAAATTGTACTCCCACATCCTCGTATAGGATTAAATTGTACAAGTTTATTTGTAAACCAAAGGGCGCGGGTTTCGTATAAACCTCGTCATTGAAATACACTTTCATTCTTTCGTTTAATACCACAAACACCTACTAAGTGGGTGATCTCCTCCTGACCGTAAGAAGGTCGATGGTTATGACCCATAAGACGGTCGACAAATTCTAGCCTAAATGGGAGGGCCCGTTCGTCGTAGAATTGGTATTCTCCAACGGCGCCTACCGGCTCGCAAAACCCAACGACGACTTGCTCATGATGCCTATCAACGACAAGTTACTAAAAAAGTACTATGTCTAAGCTAGACTTGTACTCCCCTTATCTCCAGCAGGATAACCCAAATGTATATCTCTACACTCTTGGTTATTCATCCCAGCAAGTGCCAATGTGCAACTTTTTCCTTCTTTACAAAATTCCTGTAAAATCCATCATCTGTATCCAGAAGTCCTGGATACGCAATAGATATTGGATCCTTAAAGTATCCCCAATGGAGCAGTCCTCAGGTCCTCTCGCACACTCCCGCAGTGACCACTCAAAAACTAATCACGTTAGACGCTAGCCACGTTCATATTACCTCTGAGCCATCGCCCCACCAATCTCCCCAGCGGAGCAATCCGCAAGTCTATCTTCATGTTCAGATAGACCACACTCAGCAAATCACTCCTCAGCGAGTTTTTTGGACATTGGTGCACGTCCATATTACCTCTAAACTAGCCATGTCTATATTACCTCTGAGCAAACTTTTTGGGTCTTGGCTATCGATCATCACGTCCATATTATCTCTGATATCGATTATCATCCCCACTTATCACCCTTACTCACCAAGGTACACCAGCGGTGTTAGCTCCACAAAAATTGCCACGTCCATATTACATCTGGCAGGGCTTGTTCTAAACCTATTTTTTGTACCTAGGAGCATAAGAAGTAATAGGTCCACAAAACCAATCACATTCATATTATCTTCGATAGAGCTTTGTTTCGAACTTATTACTTGTACTCTCATGCGCAAGAAGTAATAAGTCCACCAAAAATTCTCTAGTGGGATGTCCTCAATGGCAGCAAACAGCCACATCCATATTTCCTCTTGCTCGCTTCCTTTTTCCTTCCACCAGAAATACCAGGATCATACCTAACCTCTCGATACGACTATCGATCACCTCATGTCTATGTCACCTCTGAACTATCGTCCTCACCTCCCCCAAGTAGGGTCTGCCATATCCTTCGCACCTCTGAGGAAACCTACCGGTCTTGGCTATCGATCATCACATCCATAGTACCTTTAATATCGATCGTCGTCTAAACTTATCATATGTAGTTAAATTTAAGTGCGTCAAAGGTGTTAAGTCCACCAAACTTGCCACGTCCATATAACCTCTGGCAGGGCTTGTCTCGAACCTACCACTTGCACTCCAGTAGGCAAGAAGTGATAGGTCCACCAAAGATCCCCCAGTGCGATATCCCTAAACGACTACGGTATTGTACTACATCCACATCACCTCTAGTACAATATCCAAAAGTCCACAACATACAAAATTTTGAAAAGGAGATCCACTAAAAGATCAAAACTAATCCGTCAGTTAATGACGATTTGACAGCCTGGAAGTGCCTGCCCATGCGACCCAATGCCCATGTGATCCAACATCCATGCAACCTTCCAGCCATGCGGCCAAAAGTTCTTCTTTCTCCATGCTTCTTATTTAAAGTATTCCAAACTAATAAGTTTGAAAATTTTGAAGGGGGTCTTGTAGAAATATGGAAAATATGCATTCATGCAACCCTGTGCCCCAAAAATGAAAACTCAGAAGAGATCAGGCTACAGAGTCTCCTTGCAGCCTAACAAGCCAACAATCATGCATCCCCAAAATGAAGCTTAAATCAAGCTGCAGAGTCACCCTACGACCCAAATAAAGGCGACATCCATGTGTCCCCAATCATCCAAAGCAGCTTGGCGGCAGAAGGACCTAACGTGGCATCCCGTTAGTAGGATCGTCTCTGACTAAGAATTCTGACAATTTTTTTTTTGATTTCCTCAAAATACATGAACATACTAAACGACAAAAGTCTCACGCCAGTGCAGAACATCACTCTCGATGCGGTACAACGCCACATGGACAACACAATAAAGGCATCATGCGTCCCAGACTCCATGCGTCTCATGCGTCCCTGGCCCCATGCCTCCCAGGCTTCATGCGGCCCCATGCGTCTCTGGCCCTATGCGTCCCAAACTCCATGCGGTCCTATGCGTCTCTAGCCCCATGCGTCCCAGACCCTATGTGCTCCCATGCGTCTCTGTCCCTATGCGTTCCAGACTCCATTCAATCCAAGGCTCTTTGGCCCCATACGTCCCAGACTCCATGCACCCCATGCGTCTCTGGCCATATGTATTTCAGACTCCATGAAGACTAAATCTTGCTGTTACGACAAGAGTGATTCTCTCCAGCCAAGTGCGAACTATGTGTCAAGCTGACCAAGTCACGCCCACAAAGGACGAGAACCACCCAGATCTTCAGCAATAAAAAATTCCAACAAGCGCCTATGTGGCAGCTCGACCTGCTCATGGTTATAGTTGCACCCTATTACGAAGGGACACGTGGAACCCTCCAGCATCCATGCGGCCTAACACATGTGCGCCCAGAGATAACTATAAATAGCAGGGTACCACACCCATACAAAAGAGAGGTTGGCTATCAGCGAATCTACACTCGAGTAAGAGAGAAAAGCTTCCGTATCGGATTTTCCACGGAGTAAAAAGAGTTGCTACACTTCTAACCCTCCATCGTCATCCCCCATAACACAAAATTTGTACTTAGACTGTCTATTTAGGACTCCTCTCTATACTCTCTTTAGTTTATTTATTAAATCAAGTTCTTTCTTAAAGACTTTCAAATTTAATGGCGAACAGGAGTCGCCAACGGCAAATTTTTAGGTTTAGTCATAACTTCGAATGGTATCCACATAGGCCCTAACAAGACTAAAGCAATCCTTGAAATATACCCGCCGAAGAACCTCATAGAACTTTGTAGCCTTCAAGTAAGACTGACATACATTAGGAGGTTCATATCAAACCTCTTTGGATATTATCAATCGTTCACTCACCTCATGAAGAAGGGAGTCTCCTTTGTCTGGAACGAAGAATACCAGTGCGCCTTCGACAACATCAAAGAGTATCTCATAAACCCTCCTGTATTGTGGCCCCTATTATGGGAAGACCCTTCTTGTTATATATGCGGGCAATGGATCACTCCCTTGGAGCTCTACTAGCCCAAAAAAGTGATACTGGTCACCAATATGCCATCTACTATCTCAGCAGAATGATCGCCGGCACAGAGCACAGATATAAATCCTGTTGAGAATGAGTGCCTCACTCTGGTCTTCGCCATTTAGAAGACTCGGTATTATGTGACAGGATAAACCATCCATGTGATCTTGCAAGTTATTTCTCTCAGGGTCCTTATGACTAAATCCGGAGCGTTCAACTCTCGCCTAGCCACATGGGCTATATTGATATCGCCGCATGACATGGTATTTGTCCCACAAAAGGCGGTCAAAGGCCAAGCATTGGCAGATTTTCTGGCAGCCTACCCTATACTGGAAACCTCGAAGCTCTACGAGGAGATCCTAGACGAAGTAGCGAAATCAAACATGACCACAAATGCAGAAGTCGTTTAACGAATATTCTTCGATGGTGCTTCAAGAACAAGGTCCAAAGACGATATTGTCGCTGGCATCGGGATAGTACTGATTTACCCACATAATCTGGTCATAAACCCCACTTACTCCCTCACAGAGCCATGCTCCAACAATATGGCAGAGTACAACGCCCTCGTCATTGGGCTCTAACTCTCTAAACAAGTGGGAGTAGACTACCTAGAAGCCTACGACGATTCCAAGCTGATAGTCAGTCAGGTCTAGGGTGAATACGAGGTCCGACACGAAAACTTGATTCCCTACCACAAAGCCGCACTTGGAATAATCTCCACCTTCGAGGGGTTCTTCATAGAGCATGTCCCTCTACTGCAGAGCATTGAGGCTGACGCCCTAGCCGGCCTTACTGTTTCCCTAGTAGTCCCAGTCAAAACCCATCAGCTGATCACAGTGGTCGATCAAGAGATGGTATGTCCAAAAAATATTCTACGTCTGTGCCTGAGCTACTCAGTAGAGACAAACATCGACTCCCAAGACTGGAGACTCACATTTATCGACTATGCAATCTATGGAATTCTCTTCGAGAACCCAAAGGAAGCCACTTCCATCTGAAGACGTTTCCTCCGGTTCTATTATGATACGGCTACCAAAATATTGTATCTTCGTTCCTACGACGGTCTTCTGCTATGATGCCTATCAAATGAAAAAGTGAAGCAGGCTCTCTGTGAAGCTCATAACGGGGTTTGTGGTGCTCATCAGTCTGGACCCAAGCTATAGGATCGTCTTCGAAGAATAGATTATTATTGGCCGATAATGGTAGCAGAGGATGTTGACTATGCAAGGAAGTGCCAAGCGTGCCAAATCCATGCAGACTTTATCCACCAGCCCTTATAATTCTTATACCCAACTATAGCATCTTGGCCGTTTGAAGCATGGAGAATGGGCATTATCGGGCCAATTAGTCTACTTTCTTCTAAGGGATATCGGTTCATCTTGGCTATCATCGACTACTTCCCCAAATGGGCGAAAGTTGTTCCACTCGATGAAGTCAAGACCTCAAACATGATCAGTTTTGTTAAGCATCACGTCATATACCGTTTTGGCTTGCCACAGAGGATCATCCACGATAATGGTCCACAGTTTGCAAGTCATACTTTTTACAGGTTTTGTGACAAAAATTGAATCCAGAATGTAGCCTCGACTGCCAACAATCCAGCAGCAAATGGTCTGGTAGAAGCATTCAATACGACCATCATAAAGCTGCACAAGATGTTTATGTCATCCAATAAGTGCAACTGTAATGAGAAGCTGGGTGAATATCTCTGGGCCTATCGTACAATGGTCCGGGCACCTACTAACAGTACACCATTCTCCTTGGTTTACAGAAGTGAAGCGATCCTCTTACTCGAGATCTAAATTTTCTCACTCCGAGTGGCTCTCTCCAACCAGTTGACCATTGACGATAATCACCGCTAACGGCTACAAGAGTTAGAAGCGCTCAACGAGAAACGTCTCTTAGCTTAACAGCGCATTGAGCTGTACCAAGCGCGCCTCTGAGGAGCCTTCAACAAATGGGTCAAGAAGGGGATTTACCAAGTGGGTAACCTCGTCTTGACAATACGAAGACTGATGGTTATGAGCCACAAGACGACCGATCAATTCCAACCTAAATGGGAGGGTCCGTTCATTGTGGAGTCTGTGTTCTCCAACAATGCCACCGGCTAGCAAAACCCAATGGCGACTTGCTCATGATGCCTATCAACGGCAAGTTCCTCAAAAATTATTATGTCTAAGCTAGACTTGTACTCCCCTTACTATCAGCTGGACAACCAAAATATATAGTGTATATTCCCTGTTGTTCATCCCTAACAAGTGTGTAAGCATAATATGCACTTCTCTTCCATAAAATTTTGATGAAAGCCATTGTCTATATTCAGGAATCCTGAATACGCAACAGACAGTGGATCCTCAAAAACCTCCCCAGCAGAGCCACCTTCAGGTCTATCCATACTTTCGGGTAGACCACTCATAATCAATTCCTTTGGACATTAGTCCACGTCTACATCACCTCTGAACTACTGTCCTAACTGTTATCTCCAGCATGGTTTGCCATGTCCATATTACCTCGGAGCAAACCTCTCTATATGACTATCGATTATCATGTTCACAATACCTCTGATATCGATGATCATATAAACTTATCACCCGTACTTAGCTCTTAAGTATGCCAGTGGTGTTAAGTCCACAAAATCTATCGCATCCATATCACCTCTGGCAGGGCTTATCTCGAATCTATTACTTGCACTCAGGTACGCAAGAAGTAATATTTCAATAAAAATCTATCACGTCCATATCGCCTCTGATAAGGTTCTGTTTTGAACTTATTACTTGCACTCTAGTGCGCAAGAAGTAATATGTCTACCAAAGATCTCCTAGTGGGATGTCCTCAACAAAAATACCATAATTGTACCTAACCTCTCCGTATGACTATCGATTAGCTCACGTCCACGTTACCTCTGAGCTATCGTCCTCACATCCTCTCTAGTAGAGTTTGTCATATCCTTCTTACCTCTGAGCAAACCTCTCTACTTGACTATCGATTATTGTGTCCATATTACCTATGATATCGGTCATCATCTAAACTTATCATCCATACTTAACTCTAAGTACGTCAGCGGTGTTAAGTCCACAAAACATGTCATGTCCATATCCCTCTGGCAGGGCTTGTCTCGAATCTATTACTTGCACCCAAGTACACAAAAGGTAATAGGTCCACCAAAGATCCTCCAGTGGAATATCCTCAAAAACTACGGTATCATACTACGTCTATATTACCTCTAGTACGATACCCAAAGTTCACACAGATAATTTCCAACAAGAAGAAAAACTCGAGCAAAGAGAAAATGTTCTCTCTCTTTGGCAAAATCCCCTATTTATAGGGCAAATGAGATGGTGCTAACTCCTTAATTCTGGTACTGCACTGTCAGCATAAATTATGACAGCGACGTTTAGGTTTTCCACTCAACTTTATCCTTTAAAAAACTACCACTTCGGGATCCTTGCTGAGAGATGGTTTAGAATCCCAAGAAGATCCACTTAAGGATCGAGCCAAATTCTGCATTAAATGGAGAATTGACAGCTTGGCAAAGACTCGTCTATGCGGCCCTCCATTTGTGCGGCCCGCCATTTATGCGGCCCAAGGTCCTCTCCTCCATGCCTCTTATTCAAAGTATTCCAAACTTATCCATTTGAAAATTTTAAAGGAAATCTTGTAGAAGCATGGAAAATATAGATTCATGCGTCCAATAAATATGTGCCCCATGATTGACTCAGAAGAAATTAAGCCACATAATGACTACGCGGCCCAAAAAAGCAATATCTATGCACTCCAATATTGGCCACATAAAGGCCTGACACAAAGATTATGTTTGACACAGAATCCTAACAAAAAAGAGTTTTTAAACGCCTCAAAAGATGTAAGCACGCTAAACGACATAACCCTACGTTATCATGAACTTTACTACTGACAGGCGTGCAGCTCCACATGTACGAGGTAACATGCGTCCCAGACTCCATGCGTCTTTTGCCCCATGTGCTCCAGACTCCATGTGTTTCCTGCGTCTCTGGCCCCATGCGTTCCAGACTCTATACGCTTCATGCGTCTCTGGCCCCCATGCGTTCCAGACTCTATGCTTTCTCTACATCTCTGGCCCCATGTGTTCTATCATCCCTTGCATCCCAAACTCCATGCGTTCAACGACTGAAGTAGTTTCTTGTCATGCCCCAATCCCAAAATACGTAGGACTAGGACAAGTAAGCATGCCAGCCGCATGTTATATGGCAACTCCAATATAAGCAAATCATAACACATGCGTACGCTGTATCATGAACAGTAATTCATAAGTGGTAAAAACAGTCACAAGTCACAGGGTATAATCTAAATCTTATCCACAGAAATCAAATAGACATAAATAACCAATATCTATGAAACTAGATCTTAATATAAAGTATCTAAAGATGATAGTTGAGTAGAAATAAATCCACTATCGAACTAGAATATAGAATAAACAAGATAAATACAATATAAGAATATCAACTAATAATCACGGGTTCGAAGAGAAGACCTCCTCCAAATTATACGTAGCAAAACTGGATCTGCGCTCCTGCAAATACTCATGAACATCTACACCTGGAAAGGGACCAGGTCTCAGAGGGACATAACAAGATACATAGAAGTATGCCATAAAGTAAATACTGAATAAATAAAAGGGGTGCACTAACCATCTATATGAAATACAATTTGAGGACAACTTTGAGTGTATGGAAAAGTATAGGCTAGACATATGCTGACGCAATTCACCAATCATGATGACTGGCTAGTATATGTCACATATGCCCCCATAGGAGGGCGCTCTGTAATATAATAATGACCAGCTCCGAAGAGCATGGCAGCAGTATAATATATCGTCCATATCGCTCCGAAGAACGTCGCAGCAGTGTAGTATATAGTCCATATCGCTTCGAAGAATGTGGCAGCAGTGTAGTATATCGTCCATATCACTCTGTCGAGTGTGGCAGCAGTATAAAGGAAGTGGGTGTCCCATACACCTACTAGTCGTCCTCCCCGCCCAATGATCTATGCATGTTGTATCCACAACACGCTGTAGCTACTACACCGAGACGGAGTGCAAGTATCGGTGCTGTAACTCTGGCTCATAGTCTATCGTTAGAATAATTGTCCAACCTTACAACCAAACAAGGACAATGATTGGACATTCGTACTACAATAGCCTATGCTCCGACTACTAATAACTACTAAGTCTTCAAACATGCATCACTATTAGCAGTTATACCCTATCCGTCGTACGACCTACACGTACAGGTGGCCAACCGCATACGCAAGTCCGTGCCCTACATGAGACTCACAACACGTGTAAGAAATGTGTCAAGGCCTAAGGAGTCATACCGATAACTCCACAACTTTAGGTGGGTCTACTAGACTCTAGGTCAGACACAAGTCCTAACGTCAACGCATTCGTTGACTGCACCCAAGTCTCTCTCGGACGTGCACATTTAAAAATCTAAAACAATAAACAGGCAACTAAATAATAACTAAAATTTAAACAGTACAATAAGGCAATGTATACTTGCCTAGCAGGAAAACTGCATAGTATCCATAACCTGCTCCTAAAGTCATATAGAATAATCCAATATCCTCAAGGTATGCACACGAGAATGACGATGACGACGATTATGGTAAACGATGATGATGACGATGATGATGGCAACAATGTGGATGGGTTGATGATGATGAATACAAGGGTGATAATAATGTTGAAGGTGATGATGATGGGGAAGGTGTTGATTAGGGTTGAAGAGGATGATGATGATGGGGTGGTGATGCTCGTGATGTTGTTGCTGACCGGAGTCTGGCCAGGGGGAGGGGAGGTCCGGCCAGGGGAGGTGCTGGTCGATGCAGGTGGTATAGTGCACGGCTTGATCGACGGGAGGAGAGGACCTCGGTGCTGATGCTGGTGGTGAACCGGAGAAGGAGGTGGAGGGAGGAGATGGTTCAGTCGATGGAGGAGGCCGGGGGGGGAAGGTCGTCGTGTTCGTAGAGATGGCGGAGAGGGTTTCGTGGTCGGCGGGGTTCGGTTGCAGACGAAGGAGGAGGAGAACGTCGGGTCGGGGTGGTTGTTGCTCGGTTCCGGCGAGGTTGAGTCGTCTCGGGTTAGGGGGCTCCAGGCGAGCGGGAAGATGACAGCGGCTTCGGGCGAGGTCATGACGGGTTTAGACGGGAGGAGGCCGACGACTCTGGTCGAGCACAGGCGGCTCTCCAGCGAGTTATCATCGTGTGGGGTCTCCGGTCGGGGTGAAGGGATGGGTCGGCTGGATGTATATAGGTTTTGGTGAAAAATAAAAAAGGGAAAGGAAAAAGGGATAATATTGTATATTTATAAATATACATGTGAGCTAAGGTTTTGTTGACCTAGGAGTGGGCTTGGTCAACACCTCCTTGGAGTTTGGCCTTGGACCTCACATGGAGATGTTTGGAGGGCTATATATTACATTGTTTAAAATACAATGATAGATTTAAATGGGGGCGATGTTTGTGCGTTGCACATTCCACAAATTATAGAAAAAATTCATTTAAAGGAAAAAAATAAGTTTCTTCATGTATTGTCCAATGGTGTGGACACCTCAATGGATTTTTGCATAAAAGTGTCCAACAATTGGAAAATTGCACAAAGATAAAAATTGGGTTAAATTAATTAAAATTAATGCGCAAGGTGTTCTGAAATTAATTAGAATTATATGGGGATAAAATTAGGTGGGACACAAGTGTCATGGACATAGAAGACTCAAAGTAGAATTTTATCATAATTTAGGTTATACGAAATGGGTCAAGATTGTGTCTCCAATTTTGATTGGAACGCACAAGGATACAAAGTCGTATTTATTTAAAATTAATTATAAACGTCCGCGGCGAATACTGTGCGACTAAAATATAGCATAAGAGAGCATAATTATAAGTTATACAAAGGTCAGAACGGTAGGAGGCCATGTCTAGGACAAGGTTATGAAATTTGTTGGAAGGTAAAAGCTGGTGTAGTGCTCCACTTATCGAAGCAACGATAAGGTGCACTAAGTGATATAAACATGTTATAATTAAATAAAATGCCGTGCTCTATTTCTAATTGGATTCTAATTAGCCCTAATCTCTCTATCTAAGCCAAGTAGGCCTAATTTTGGGTGAGGGGGTTTACAATCTAACCAACTTAAAAATAATTTTGTCCTCAAAATTAAAAATAAGACATAATGGGATAATTCCTTCACATGCGTAAGGCATGTCAATCGCAATCTCTTTGCGATAATTAAAATTCTAATCAAATCCTTCGTAATCACTTCAAAATTAAGATAATCACTATTAAAGTCAACATTCAACCTATCGTAATCTCTTCTCACTTTTTTAAATCATCAACATCCAAATTTAAATTAAATCCATATAACATCTTCAAGAATTAAATAACGCATATAAATTTTACACCACTATTTTCAACTATCATAATCTCCTCTGGAAAATAATTCTACTCAAATATTATTTCTATTTTCAATTTGTGAATTTTGTACTCTTCAAATTTTACTTTCAATTTATGTCCTCAATGTTTCACATAGGTAATCCAATAATCAAAATTTCTTTTAATTTAATCATCAAATTTGAAATTCAATCCGTCAATGTTTAAGTCTAAAATTCTATATTTATCCTCAAAGTTTAAATCAATGATTCACTCTTCAATTTTCAAAAATTTAAATCATGTACTCAAAGTATAAATATTTGGTCCGCAATATCAAGATATCAATTTTTATTAAATCCTCGTTATCTTAATCATTTTTCTAAAATTCTCCACATTTAAAATGACATAATCTCACAATCTAATCTTACTCGATCACAATCTAAAAGAAATTTCTCTCAAGCTGATAATGCAACTTCTACCCAACTTAGAATTTATCCATCTATCACATAAGGCTCTTACATTTAAGAAAATTTATTCCTAAAATTTACTTAATCATGTTACTCAATCCTCAAAAATTTAACACCAAATATATCATATATGATATACCCTTAAGCAGTTATAAAAGATAGTCATCTAGTAATGTGATTGGCCTATGATGTATATCTAGTACTCTATGTATATCAACTTATACTAAGCACGAGATTTCGTCTTTCCGAAATAAGGGAAGACGGAAAACAATAATAAAGAGTTCAAGGAGGAGGTAATAGAATAGAAGTGTGGGGATCAAGGAGTTTAAAGAATTCAAATAGAAATTGTCAAGGCAATTGTGGATTGAAATCCTATTTTGGTAATTCCTATTCACATACTCGTATCAGTACAATTATGTAACTTATACGATATGCTCAGACATATCTAGAGGGCAAGTACATTCGTCTACTAATCACTATATATCTCAATCCACGTAAAATAGTTATGCGAAGGGCGAACCAAGCGCACTATAGTTGATCAGACCGTAATACACTGATTCTGAAATGTATTAGTGTAGCACTCCAATAATACATATGTCATGAACAAGCTCGATAAAGAATAAGCTTGCAAAACTAGGCTATAATAGCAGCATAAGTCAAGGTAGTTTAGAAAATATAAATATGCTGGATTATGATGAAAGAAGGTATAAAATAATTAAATTTCACAAAAAATAAGACTCTATAATCTCTACAGTTGTCATACTAACTCCTTGTCTAAGTCGCTAGTCAACCAAATAGGGCCACGGACCTCTAAGTTCTACAGTCTGAATAAACACTATCATCTTATGCTAGTATACAGTTAATGTTATACAGTTACACTTCAATAATGAGTCAAGAGGACTATGTGTTACTAGGTTGTGAGGCAAACTACCCAACTTAAAATAAAAAACTAATACTGTGACAGTCTTAAGGAAAATCTACAAAATAACCTTGTTCTTATAAATAAAGTATAAACTCTTATTGGGATATATGCGAAAAAGATCTTGGTACTTATTAGGGTCTCCTATATTATATAGGTAATGGTCACCTTAAGTCTTAATCATAGTGCTCATAGAATATGTGTCGATAGTAAGAATGAAAAAGTTACTGGCCTTCAAGGGGAAAGAGGATATAACTCGTATCGAGGTGGGGGTACAATCACGTGATTTAAAACTAAAGGATAATCATCAAGTCACAATCTACAAGAATAACTCAAAACTATCATGCTCTAACTACCAAGCACAAAATTTAAAGTTCAAGATTACAACTATAACCTTAGCAAGCTAAATATCCTAACATACAAGGAATCACTTGGTCTACAATCAGAAGTGTCAGGTAGCACGAATTGGAAGATGAAGAGAAGCATAATTAGTCATCGCACAATTTGCGAGTGCTAAGTTTTCAGAAGAACAAGATATGAATTTAAAATAGAGGGACTCTAGATAATATCATAGTTTTTAAAGGGGAAGGTGGTAGCTAATCCCTGTGTTCGAGGTATGATCAAGGGAAATATTATTTTATTCCTCTAGGTTTTCTAAGGTAATGTCTGCTAATGATAGGACAATGATCCAAATGTATGGTTCTCTAATACTATCTTACTTATGAAAGTTAGGTTTAGTCATAATATTTAACCTTGGATTCTATTAGTTCCTCAATACTAGGGTCAAACACTATGGTCAAATTTTAAACTAATCCTCGTAGTGTTTATACTACTCTCAAGTCATACATAAACACCTCAAGGGATAATGGTAAATTAATCTATAGTTAAGGGACGCTAGGGTTCATTAGGTAGCCTAAACTTAATGATGTGTCAATGCCCTAGTTGTATTCTTAATAGGAATGTTATCCTAATTATCATCCTATCAACAGGGATTCCTATATTCTAGCAGGGGTTATCCTCAAGGAACTATTAGGAAGCACATGAATCAAGCAGGATACAATTATTCAAATAGAATGGATTGGAAGGAGGATGAGTCATAGTCAAATATGGATGAGATCTTATACTTTAATCCTATTTGCAGGCTTGCTCGGTACAGTAACGTAAACGAGACAATATGCTCTTGACCTACATGGGCCACCACTAAAAATATGTCACGCCCCAGTCCCAAAATACGTAGGACTAGGACACGTAAGCATGCCAGCCGCATATTATATGGCAACTCCAATATATGGAAACCATAACACATGCGTACGCTGTATCATAAACAATAATTCATAAGTGGTAAAAATGGTCACAAGTCACAGGGTATAATCTAAATCTCATCCATAGAAATCAAATAGACATAAATAACCAATATCTATGAAACTAGATCTCAATATAAAGTATCTAAAGATGATAGTCGGGTGGAAACAAATCCACTACCGAACTAGAATATAGAATAAACAAGATAAATACAATATAATAATATCAACTAACAATCACGGGTTCGAAGTGAAGACCTCCTCAAAATTATACGTAGCAAATTCGAATATGCGCTCCTGCGAATACTCATGAACATCTACACCTGGAAAGGGACCAGGTCCTCAGATGGACATAACAAGATACATAGAAGCATGCCATAAAGTAAATATTGAATAAATAAAAGGGGTGCGCTAACCATCTAAGTGAAATATAATTTGAGGACAACTTTGAGTGTATGGGAAAGTATAGGCTAAACATATGCTGACACAATTCACCAATCGTGATGACTGGCTAGTATATGCCACATATGCTCCCATAGGAGGGCGCTCTGTAATATAATAACGTCCAGCTCCGAAGAGCATGGAAGCAGTATAATATATCATCCATATCGCTCCAAAGAACGTGGCAGCAGTGTAGTATATCGTCTATATCGCTCCAAAGAACGTGGCAGCAATGTAGTATATCGTCCATATCACTCCATCGAGTGTGGCAGCAGTATAAAGGAAGTGGGTGTCCCATACGCCTACTAGTCGTCCTCCTCGCCCAATGATCTATGCATGTTGTATCCATAACACGCTGTAGCCACTACACCGAGACGGAGTGCAAGTATCAGTGCCGTAACTCTGGCTCATAGTCTATCGTTAGAACAATAGTCTAACCTTACAACCAAACAAGGACAAGGATTGGACCTTCGTACAACAATAGCCTATGCTCCGACTACTAATAACTGCTAAGTCTTCTAACATGCATCACTATTAGCAGTTATACCCTATCCGTTGTACGACCTACACGTACAGGTGGCCAACCGCATACGCAAGTCCGTGCCCTACATGAGACTCATAACACGTGTAAGAAATATGTCAAGGCCTGGGGAGTCATACCGATAACTCCACAACTTTAGGTGGGTCTACTAGACTCTAGGTCAGACACAAGTCCTAACGTCAACGCATTCGTTAACTGCACCCGAGTCTCTCTCGGATGCGCACAGTTAAAAATCTAAAACAATAAGCAGGCAACTAAATAATAACTGAAACTTAAACAGTACAACAAGGCAAGGTATACTTGCCTAGCAGGAAAACTGTGTAGTATCCATAACCTGCTCTTGAAGTCGCGCAGAATAATCTAGTATCCTCGAGGTATGCACACGAGAATAATGGTGACAACGATGATAGTAAACGACGATGATGACAATGATGATGTCAACGATGTAGATGGGTTGATGATGATGAGTATAAGGGTGATAATAATGTTGAAGGTGATGATGATGGGGAAGGCTTAATTAGGGTTGAAGAGGATGATGATGATGGGGTGGTGATGCTCGTGATGTTGTTGCTGACCAGAGTCCGGCCAGGGGGAGGGAAGGTCCGGCCAAGGGAGGTACTGGTCGATGCAGGTGGTGTGGTACACGGCTTGGTCAACGGGAGGAGAGGACCTCTGTGCTGATGGTGGTAGTGAACCGGAGAATGAGGTGGAGGGAGGAGATGGTTCAGTCGACGAAGGAGGCCGGGGGGGAAGGTCGTCGTGTTCGTGGAGACGGCGGAGAGGGTGTCGTGGTCGGCGGGGTTCAGTTACAGATGAAGGAGGAGGAGAACGTCGGGTCAGGGTGGCTGCTGCTCGGTTCCGACGAGGTCGAGTGGTCTCCGGTGAAGTCTGGCAGCGGTTCCGGTCTGGTTGGGGGGCTCCAGGCGAGCGGGAAGATGACAGCGGCTTCGGGCGAGGTCACGGCGGGTTCAGGCGGAAGGAGGCCGGCGACTTTGGTTTAGCACAGGCGGCTCTCCGGCGAGTTGTCGTCGTGTGGGGTCTCCGGTCGGGGTGAAGGGATGGGTCGGCTGGATGTATATGGGTTTTGGTAAAAATAGGAAAGGGAAAGGAAAAAGGGATAATATTGTATATTTATACATGTGAGCTAGGGTTTTGTTGACCTAGGAGTGGGCATGGTCAACACCTCCTTGGAGTTGGGCCTTGGGCCTCACATGGGGATGTTTGGAGGGCTATATATTACATTGTTTAAAATACAAGGATAGATTTAAATGGGGGCGATGTTTGTGCGTTGCACATTCCGAAAATTATGGAAAAATTCATGTGAAGGAAAAAACGAGTTTCTTCATGTATTGTCCAATGGTATGGACACCTCAATGTATTTTTGCATAAAAGTGCCCAACAATTGGAAAATTGTACAAAGATGGAAATTGGGTTAAATTAATTAAAATTAATGTGCAAGGTGTTCTGGAATTAATTAGAAGTACATGGGAATAAAATTAGGTGGGACACAAGTGTCATGAACATAGAAGACTCAGAGTAGAATTTTATCATAATTTAGGTTGTACGAAACGGGTCAAGATTGTGTCTCCAATTTCGATTGGAACGCACAAGAATACAAAGTCATATTTATTTAGAATTAATTATAAACGTCCGCGACGAATATTGTGCGACTAAAATGTAGCATAAGAGAGCATAATTATAAGTTACACAAAGGTCAGAATGGTAGGCGACCACGTCTAGGACAAGGTTATGAAATTTGTTGGAAGGTAAAAGCTGGTGTAGTGCTCCACTTATCGAAAAAACGATAAGGTGCACTAAGTGATATAAACATTGTATTATTAAATAAAATGCCGTGCTCTATTTCTAATAGGATTCTAATTAGCCCTAATCTCTCTATCTAAGCCAAGTAGGCCTAATTTTGGGTAAGGGGGTTTATATTTCTTCAACTAAATATGGGCCACGTGTCAAGCTGACCAAGTCATGCAAACAAAAGATGAGAACCGCCCAGATCTTTAGCAACCATAAATCGTAACAAACATCCACATGACAGATCGACCTGGACTAAACTATATCATGTTAAGGATGTACACGTGGCAGCCTGCTCATAGTATCTTCCTATAGTTACAATCATATTATATTGAAGGAGCCCCCTACGGCGACCAAACAGAAGCATATGCGGCACTTATATCCCACCAACATTATGGCTATAAATAGGAGCAACTTGGACGTTTCAAGGGGCTATTTTTTTCTGCTTTAGAGACCATACTCCTCCAAGCGAGCTACATATGTGCACACAAGCTCAAGGCGCAGAGAAAAAAAGAGAGCATCCATCATTCCCTCGTTAGACCGTCAACGAAGTAAAAGAGATGATGCAGTACTCAATCTACATCGTCATATTACCCAAATCAAGAATATTGTACTTAGATTTTATGTCTAGGATTTCTTTGTACTTTTTGTTTGTTATTGAACAAAAGTTTTCCAAACTTACTTCAATGACAAACAGTTATCAAAATAGAAAAGATATATTATTTTAGTCTAACTCCGTAACCGTACTATTTGTCAATTATCAAAATAGAAAAGATTGTTAGTACATTATTGATTTTGATAATTTAAGTAATTGACTACTTATACTGTTTTAGTCTAACTCCTAAATGCAAAAAATTTGAATTTATTAAAGAAACGCAAATCGCAACAAATTCCTTCAGGAATTTCGCGCTCAAGCTTCCTTGTATTACAAAAACAAGTTTTAAGACTCCAGATAAGCATGCATCTGATACAATTATTCAAGATTCTTAGAAAAACTTGTAAACACAAGAAATGGTTGGCAAAATCGAAAGCTAAGGTAGAAACTAATCCATATTCAATTTTGGTCTATTGAACGGTATGCCGGTATATACCGATAGTATATCGTTATATACTAACGGTATACCGATTTGTCACATAAAGTTTATATCCGGTGAAATCAACATACCGAACCATTCTGTACCGACGGAATACCGATTTGTCACAGAAAGTTTTGAATGGTCGAAGCGACATACCGACGATATACCACTGTATACCGACGATATACCGTTTTGACTAAAACTTGCACATTAAATGCATCCAACGGTCAAATTTATTAGCATTAAATGATACCAAGTGTTATAAATACAGTCGTTACTTTTGCAGACAGTATACCGACGGTATATCACCTGCATGCTAAATGTTGCATTTAATGCCCCTCCTTTGTGACTTTGTATTTAAAGATTTGAACCCCTTCATTCAAAGCTATCCCTATAAGCTTTAAATTTTCTAAATTACCAAAAGGCCAATCCCATTTACTCTACCAAGCTTTCATTTGCCATCCACAAAAGTGTTAAGTATTAAAGAGTTATAACTTTGATCTTTCAAGTATTATTGAAGATCTAAACTTATTCTTTTCTAAAGAAGAAGTTGGCGAGCCTTCGGATCAAAGCTCGTGTATAAGAAGTTGGTAAGTCTTTGGATCAAAGTTCGTGTTGTACTATTTTCTTAATAGTGGATTAAATTCGGAGTAAGTTCCGAGACTAGATTGTCTTCGAGAAGGATACAAGGATACATCACATGTTTGATTTCTTGCTCTCTTTTTTAGATTTCTTATTGTTATTACATAATTGTGTTGTCTAGTTTTATAATCCTATGCATCCCCTCTAGGGTTCCTACATTCATCTCATATGGCTTAGTGTTGAGCTCAATATTATTTTGTTCCTACCCAAATTATAGTGCTTTCTTTGTTTAGGCAAATAGCTTGGTTTCGTAGGTTCTTGTGGAAACGACCTTTCTTCAGCTAAAATCTTGCTTAATATTACACCTAATCCTGTTGTGCTCACCTCATGGAGCAAAATAATTTTAATGTCCTTTCAAGGCCAGTTTTCCATACATGGGTATTGAACCCATGAACATGCTTGTCTTAATAACAAAAGAGAAACCGACAGAAATTAGTGAATTCATGATAAGTTCCTCATAAGAACCGGCAGAAATTAGTGGATTCATGATTAGTTTCTCATAAGCCAAAAAAAAGAAAAAAAACAATATTCTGGATGGAAAACTGAGACAGAGACATTTTTATTGGGCTACTTAACGTTGAGACCCAGAATTTTATACCAGCTTAGAGTTCAACTCCTAATATGTCATTTAGATCCTAAAATTTTATTTTTGGTTTCATTTTTTTTTCATTATATCATCCTTTACAACATGTGTTGGTTGTTGCTCATCTACTCAGGTTAAAGGTATAATGGAAAAAAGAAAATCAAAAATAAAAATTTCAGGTCTAAACTTTCCAATTGGACATGTCGGGACTTAAACTCTAAGCTGATATAAAATTGAGGATCTACACACTAAGTAAACTTTATATATATATATATTTTTTCATGTAGCTTTTTGGAGTTTCATCATTATTAATAAAATTTATTCATTGAATTTTTCTTCACGTTTATAAAAAAGAATGACACAATTTTTTCCACACACACACACACACACACACACACACACACACACACATATATATATATATATATATGTGTGTGTGTGTGTGTGTGTGTGTGTGTGTGTGTGTGTGTGTGTGTGTTGGGGGGGGGGAGGGGGGCTTATTCTACCAATAAATCCCAACCACATTAGTTATAGAATCATGTGGTTATAAAGCATCTCAACCATACAATTATGGAATCATGTGGTTATAAAGTATCCATATATAATCCAAAAGTTGCTGCAACGTCATCATGCTTTATACTCACATGATTCTAAAAATTGTGTGATTGGGATTTATTTATGCAATAATGATGCAACAAACTTATATATATATATATATATATATATATATATATATATATATATATATTTATATATTTATTTATTTATTTATTGCAAATGACGTCTAGCCTAGTGGTTAAGACCAATGCATATTATCCAGGAGGTTGCGGATTAGAGCCTCCTGGGTGCTTAATTTTATTTTGTGGGAATTAAGTGGTGAGTTTGTGATGGGTGCAGCGCAGGTGCGGTGCAGGTGCGGACCTACGGGCCGAGAAGTATGGGACCTTTGGGCCGGGATATGGTGGGCCTTCAGGCCGAGTTTGTAGGCCTTCGGTCCAGGAGTCTGTAACACAATTACCTCTTCCAAAAAAAAAGAGTTTAGACCCTAGATTGTATATCAACTTAGAGTTTAAGTTCTGGCTTGTCTAATTAAAAAGTTTAGATTCTGAATTTTTATTTTTGTTTTGTTTTTTACCATTATATTCTCCATCTCATGCTTGACAATAAAATCTTTCTTATAGAGTTGAAAAAATAAAACAAAAAAAATCTATGGTCTAAACTTTTCAGTTGGACTTGTCAGGACTTGAACTCTAAATTGGTATAAAATTCATTGTCTAAACTCTAATTAATTGATGAAGATATGCATACGGCTTAGACGGCTCACTTTTGAGCCGTTTTGAAGTCTCATTATATTATAAAAGATAGAAGATAGTCATCTTATGTACGAAATTTGTATTTCTTTCAATTCTTGATTAATTGTGAATAATATGTCAAAAATATTAATGATAGAGGAAAGTTAACTTTTATTAACTGGATCAAATTTTTTTTACCATTTCTAAAGGCACATCAATATGTGCTCAGGACAACCAATTTTTTTTTTTTACAAATTTGCAACCGAAAACTTTTACTCGGAGCAGTCCAATTTTTTTCAGGACTGTCAAAAAATTTGACAGTCCTTATTATTGGAAGGACTGTCAAATATTTTGACAGTCCTAATTTTTTAGGACTGTCAAAAAATTTGACAGTCCTTCCTATTAGAATGACTGCCAAATATTTAGATAGTCCTCCTCCTCTCTTGACCTCCTCCTCCTCCACCTCATCCTCTCCTCTCTTCTCCTCCGCCTCCTCATTTCCTCTGTCTCCTCCTCTCCTCGACCTCCTCTTCCTGCCTCCAACTGCTCCTCCTCCTTATCATCTTCATATCGCCTCCTCCTCCGGCGGTTGGGTTAGAGTTAGGGTTAGGGTTTGAGGGTGGACGAGAAGGGAGGTTGGGGGAGAGGGCAGTCCAAAATAATTTTTGGGTTGTCCTGAGTAAAATTTATAAATTGTTGGACTGTTACTGAGTAATGGACTGTCATGAGCACATATTGATGTGCCTTTAGAAATTGTCTTTTTTGGACCATTTCTAAAGACACATACATCATATTTTACTCGGACGAGCTAATTTTTTTTATGACTGTAACTATTTTTGACAGTCACATTTCCTACAGTCATAGAAATGTAGGATTGTCAAATTTTTTGATAGTCCTACCTATTGTAAGGACTGTCAAAAAATTTGATAGAACTAAAGATTTTATGACTATAGAAAATTGTGACAGTCCAAACTATTAGGCGGACTGTCAAAAATATGACAGTCCTACATGTTTTTAGGCCTGTCAAAAATTCTGACAGTCCTAAAAATGTGCCTTTAGAAATTGCCTCTCTTTTATTATTATTTTTTTACGAAAAATTTCATACAGAGCAACAAAATTATAACAAATCTCACTCAAAGCACAAAATTTTACAAATTTACAAATAAAGGATCATAACGCCTATCTGAAGGGCGTTTCACAAGTTCCCAAAATTTTTTTGTTTGGGCCGTCTGCTGCCGTTACAGCACAAAAAATATATATTATAAAATGCCCTTTGGAATGGCGTTTTCCCTAGAGAAAATGCCCTTCCAAAGGGCATTTTATAATTTTTTTTTTGGCTCTCTCTCACTCTCGCTCTCTCTCTCTCTCTCTCTCTACTCTATGTGCTCTCTCTCTCTCTCTCTCTCTCTCTCTCTCTCTCTCACTCTCTGCACTTTCTCTCCCCCTCTCTCTATCTCTCTGTGCTCTCTCTCTCTCACTCACTATTTGCTCTCTCACCCTCGCTCTCTCTCTCTACTCTCTGTGCTTTCTCTCTCTTTCTCTATCTCTTTCTCCCACTCTCTCGTTCCCGCTCGTCTCTCTCACTCACTCTCTGCTCTCTTTCTCTTTCTCTCATTCCCGTTCGTCTCTCTCTCTCCCTCTCTGTCTCTCGTCTCTCTCACTGTCCCTCTATGTCTCACTCTCTCACTGTAAACCCTATCGCATGTTTCTTTCGTCTCTCTCTTTGGCCCTCTCCTCTCCTCTCCTCCTCTCTCTCTCTCTCTCTCTTTCTCTCTCTCTCTCTCTCTCTCTCTCTTCTTGATACTCTTCTTTTACTTTTTTTCTTTTTTCACACAATGACATGCATGCGCATGGGAGCCCATGAGCATACTTTGTTTGAATGTATTGGAAAATGATATAAAGTTTTCGGGAAGATAAAAAGTATGGTGCATGCATGCCATGATACAACTTTTGACAAAAAATAAAGTATGTAGTAGAAGGAAGTGTTTATAGGAATGATGATTTCGGTTATAAATTT